>OY744465.1:5624645-6086510 GCA_963556145.1 Hygrocybe punicea | reverse complement strand
CGAACGGTTCACAGCGGTTCAGGTTCAGTTCACATAAAATACTGAACTGAACCCAGAGTTCAGTTCAGAGTTCAGCCAAAATGGGTCTGAACTGGACTGAACTGAACTTCGGTAGCACTACTTCGCGAGGTCATCAGCACGCGCGGATGCCCATGGAAAGTCCCTGGCCCCATCCAACCTTGCGAAAACAGACGGAGTGTGTCAATTGACGTGTCCCTGTTCTTCGCGAGGTAGGTAGCACGTGCGGCCGCCCATGGGAAGTGCCTGGCCCCAACCCAACCTCGCAAAAACAGATGGAGCGCCCCCCCATCTACCTCGTGAGGGTGACAGCCACATCAATTGACGCGCGTCTGGCCCACGCGAGGTATTTGGAGGTTGGTTCGGGGTTCGAACCGCGTTTGAATGCAAACCGAACACCATGAAACCGTTTGACACGGTTCCGGTTCTGGTTTGGCATTTGGCCGAACCGAACCAATGGTTCCGGTTCTGGTTTTTCAAAAATAGCGAAAAACTGGACTGAACCGAACTTTGGCAACACTAGAAGGTGCTGGTTGCAAGGTTGTAAATGAGAGCGCTCATATCGGTAATGATAATATATATTACTATATTAATGATAAGCGGTTGCTTAAGGACCTGTGCCTATATATTCGGCCATGACGGTGAGCTGTGGTCATGCACAGAGCACTACAGACAGTGAGCACACATCATTGGCATTTGTGATGGGTATACCAAATTTGGGCATATCTAGACACCAAAAATGGCTCACGGTGTTTGAAATGTGGTTTGGAACGTACTTTTACTCTGGTAAGGGGGGGGGTCACCCCCCCTCCAGAATAACATTTGGAAATGGGTTCTCAATCACCCAAGGACCCTTGATGAACCAGTGCCCTGGCTCGGCACCTCGGCTTCTAGGTTTATGTTGCGAATTTTTGTTTAGAAATAGGATTCAGAGCTGTGGATTTGCTTCCAATGTCTAGTGTTTCCACGACTAAGACTACTAGTCAACTGGCAGTCATAGTCATAGTTGATTTTAGCTGCAACTCAGCTAGTTGCAACTATGACTATCTAGTTGACTAAAATTATATCATGTCTGTTCTGGTATTTATAAGTGATTTAACATACATTTGTTTAATTATAGTTGACTATTCTCAAGTTTAGTTGACTACAATGACCAGCTAAGCTGCAACTTTAGCTGCAACTATCAACTATGACTACTAAAATTTTGGTGTAAATAGTCTAGTCGTGGCAACACTACCAATGTCTGACCTTCACATGATTTTGCCTGCCCATGTCTGGATGAAAATCTGACATTTTGACTGAATACCAAATTTTTTGTCTGGATCCGGGATCTATCCTTAGTACAGATAAGCTGGGGTCCTTGGTGGTGGTGGTGTGATGGTGTGTTGCTGCCACTGCTGGTGGTGGTGATGCCATTGTTGTGTCCTGCCACCACCGCCGGTCATGGTGATGCTGCCATTGCATTCCCGGTCTAAGTGGTTTAAAATGAACAATAAACAAATAAAGCCAAAGTGTGGACTTTGTGTTTTTGACCTTATGTATTACTAATCTTGACCAGAAATGATAGTTACTAATTAGATATGAATTAGTTGCATGAACTTGCATCATTATTCTAATAAGGTCTCAATTAGATCAACTTAGGAAAGGAGGTTTTTCCTGATGCTGCCTATCCACCCCTGCAATTACTTCTTGAAAATATTGTGTGTGTGTGTGAAGCGTTGTAGGCAAAATTCTACCTCAACATGACAAGTCAGTGGATTGACAGGTCAGGATGGTAATAGTAATAGCAGCCATATGACTATGCTGCCATCCTATTAAAGTCATTATTTATTTATTGTGATTGTCCCAAAAACTCATAATATTATTGCTAATTTGAATAATATTTCTGCATTATCTGGATTAGCTACTATTAGCGTAATTTAAGCAATTAGCAGTGATTAGACAAATTAGACAAATTTGGAGGAGAATGATTATCCTGAAGATCTTGTACTTGCTGTATAACAAAAGCCGCTAATTCATACTTCCTAATGGTAGCGGGCTGTGCCACATTTGTGGCCTTATTTCGACTTATAAGCGAAGTCGGTATGGCGGTATATTAGGGTATACTCAGTAAACATGGTAAATGGTAAATGTTTTCCTGATGGGTTATTTATAGATTTACAATAGATCCATATATATTAGGAATTATATGGTAGCGGCTCTTCGAGATGTCGACCGTTTCCCACAACAAAATAACCCCACCTTCAAGCTTAAGCTTCAAGCTTCAAGGGTCGAAGAAGCACGATCAGGTTTGTGTTTCTCAATCTTTATGCAACCGACTGTATATAAAGTTCCTATAACTTGAGGTTATCCGAATACGACTTGCTCGGAGCTCCGTACGGTTCAGCTGGTGACTGATGGCCGGAGCGAAAGTAGTGCACGGTCCTCGCGCGGGGAAGAAGCGACTCGATGCCAAGAACGTTATTTGGCTGGAGCCCCGTTACTCCACCTGCGCCTGATCTCCAACACTCATGGCTCCCTACTTTTTGAGCAATCTAATCCCCCGCCGTGAAAAGCGCGAGTCGTCAACACCACTATTGACCGTCTTGGCAAATCTCACGGTGACCGAGTGGCTTCTCTTCTTTTCTGGGTAAGCACTGACCGAGCACTGCCAAATTTTCTTGTTTTTACTTACTGTACTCAATATCTGGAAGCTGGCTGGCGTGGACTTGCGATGCCATTGACTTTTTCAGTGTCTCTCTCAGCGTGACCCACCTCGCTCAGCAGTTCGATCGTTCTATTCACGACATTGTGTGTACTTTTACTCAGATGGTCATCCTCCGTTCCTGATCCTGTTGTAGACGACAGCTATCACGCTCACCCTCTTGTTCAGAACAGTTGGTGCAGTGCGGCGATATTTCTCAGTTTCTCACCTTTTCACATTGACTGACACTCGTTCCCAGGTGATCTTCGGCATAATCTCCGATCGCATGGGGCGAAAATGGCCGTTGGTGGCGAACTTATTGCTCGTCTGCATTCTCGAACTAGCCGCCGGGTTCGTGCACACCTTCCATGAATTTCTTGCCTTGCGCTCTCTCTTTGGCATCGGGATGGGGGGCATCTGGGGCCTCGCAGCTTCCACAGCTCTCGAGAACCTACCGGTGGAAGCTCGCGGCATCGCAAGCGGTGTTCTTCAGCAGGGATACGCTGTTGGGTACCTCATCGCTGCTGTCATCAATCTGAAACTCGTGCCCGAGTCCAAGCATGGCTGGCGGAGTCTGTTTTGGACAGCTGCTGGCATTTCCTTTTTTGCCGCCGCTGTCAGAGCGGTTCTTCCGGAAAGCGGATATTTCCTCAAGGCCAGGGCTCTCGAGAAGGCGAAGGGTGACGGTATGACGAACAAGACAGAGATTTTTATCCATGAACTGAAAGTAATGCTCAAGAAGCATTGGCTCTTGTGTATATATGCGGTTCTGCTGATGACTGGTGGGTGACAATATTTTCCGCACTAAGCATTGCGCAAAGCGTTCACCTGGCTCCCAGGCTTCAACTTCTTGTCGCACGGATCTCAAGCGAGTGTTTCCCTGACGATAACATCAATACTCTGTCCGAATGATGACTTTCCAGGATCTGTATCCTACTTATCTTCAAACGACGAAAGGCTTGAGCTCTCGTGATGCGACCATTGCAACCATTATTGGGAATTGCGTATGTATGCTATACTCTTTTAGTCCCTGTCGCTAATGCTATCACGCAGGGCGCTATTTCGTGAGTTGGTGACGTTACAAAGTTTTGAGCTTCTTTTTTTCAAATTGATTTCCACAGTGGCGGCGTTATTGCGGGTTGGGCGAGTCAATACATTGGTCGTCGTTTCACCATCATGTAAGTGTGAGGCACCTTTCATAGAATGAGGCTTTTTCTGAGCCACTTTTCGACACTAGCCTCTTTGTGTTGCTCGTCGGGGGTTAGTCGGTCGTTCTTCCATTCGGCAACACCCGCCTCTGATATTCCATCCAGCGTTCATCCCACTGTGGATTCTCCCATCTACATTCGGTGGTCTGTCCGCAGGGGCGTTTTTCCTTCAAGTTGGCGTCCAAGGTGCCTGGGGCATCGTAAGTATAGAAGTTGAGGTGTATATGCTGGATGGTGTGACAACTTCGTGTTCTCATTGTTAGATCCCAATCCAGTTGGCGGAGATGTCCCCACCTGCATTCCGTGCGACATTCCCCGGCGTAGCATACCAGCTCGGAAATGTATGCTGCGTACACTTGGCATGCTCATCGATGGATGCTCAGTCAGTCTTGGTTTCAATAGATGATCTCATCTGCCTCCGCCCAGATCGAAGCCAGTACGCTCCCCCTGGGCATCCTGACTTTCTATGTAATCATGAATCGGTACCGCAGCTGGCGGCGATAACCTCAAGACCACCATCATCGTCAAAGGTGTTCCTACCGTAGTTGCTGATTACGCTACAGTATGTGCCATCATTCATGCGCAAGCCTTTTTTTTTTTGCCGTGTTTTGAATTCTTTTCAGGTACAAGGTATCCTGATCGGCGTTGTTGCGGCTTTTGTGATCTTCATTACCATCATCGGGCCCGAGTGCGTACCGTCTGTCTTTTTTGCTGTGGGATGTTGGTATGATGGGCGGCGTCTGGCAGGAACCACGGGTCGCACTTCGAGAACCACAAGGCAGCGTTCGAAAGGGGCGCGGCGGACGACAATGCCATGTTTGATGATGAAGAAGTGAGCTCACCGAATGAGAAGAGCGGTGAAGATTCTTCACGCCCTGAATCTGAGGTACGGGAAAAACCTCGCGAAGGTATGTAGCGCAATGATAACTAACTGGGCATTTGGTTGTGGACAATGGAAAGGAGGATATGTGTTTTGTGCATTGGCTGTGCCAAGATTATTAATGATAAAGATGGCGGTGATACGTATGCACTATGTGTATGCATAAAGGAAAGCAGGTGTCTGTCAGATGAGAAGGTTAATGGAGGCATGAAGCACAGTGACGGAGTAATCAATCTTTGTCAAGTGGAGTTGCACCAGGGCTTTTCTTTGCCCCCCATCTCGGTGTTCGTGACCTCAGCTTCTTCTTCACCATCCCAACATAGCCTACTTCACTTACACTCCGCACAATTCTATCCATCCTCCGCTGCTCCGGCGTCATCATCCGCAGTAAGTGTGCTGGTGGGCCCTGGCGCCGCCGTCGGATGGTGCACGGGAGTACCTCGCCCCTGCGCTCGCGCTTGCGTTCCTTCGTCTTGTTCGCGATCTTCTCGCGACGGGCCTGCTTGATGGCAGCCAGGAGCGATGCCGGGTATGGTGTAGACTGCCGCTCTGCGTCAAGCTTGAATGTCGCCTGGAGAGCCATTAATCGCTGACGGAAAGGCTTTTCTGTAGTTGGAGGGGTGGGAGAATCCGGCTCGCCATTATTTCAGAACATAAGGGAGAAAAGGATACACGTACCCCATTCTATGAGATCGCGAAAGACGGGTTCGAATGGCTGATCGGATTGTGCAGCAAGCTTCAGCTCGAACCGGTGCTCGTGGCGGATGTCATCGCGCCAGACGTTCAACGTTGCTTGTGTCACAAGGCGGCGTTCGCGGGCAGCACGACGCTTCCGGATCATCATAGTGATTTGTGTTGGCTGGGGTTTGAGTCGTGGGAGGGGCCGGTTGTAGAGTGAAGGACGATGGTATGCGCCGGTAAGGATGGGGCGCCGACGCAATTTATCCTCCCAAGCCTGAACGCGATATGTGTTGTGTGGAAAGAGAGACAGCAAACCGAGAGGGTACTGACGAATGCTTCCCGGATGATGCGCTTCCAGTGCTCCTTCTCGCGCTTCGCGCCAATCATCATGTCGTATCTGTGGAGGATGGCTTGTAGCTTCTCGTCACCTTGGTTTGCTTTCACAAAGATGTCAAGCCACTGTGGGTGTGAGTTGTAAGCTGAGAGGGGCGCGGGGTTAGAGGACAGACCTTGTATCCCGTGCGAAGATGCTTGTGTGTTTCCCAAGGGCTAGTCAAGTGCTGATAGCGTCGAAACAGCATGACAATCCTGAACCTGATCTTAACCAACTTCATTAGTGGCGACTGCCAGCCACTCTGGGGGAATGCGAGCGGGGCATACGTTATCCCTTGTAGTGTTCCGCAATAGGCCACGATAGAGGGTCCATAATGTGGGGATGCGATGGGCGGCGAGCTGGTAGAAAGGCACGCGAACACGCACACGTTTGAGGGGCGAGATTAGGCTGGCGAGGCGGGCACGGTAGGCGAGAGATTCGGGAGGGGGGGACGGGAGCATATATTTTCGGAAGCTCCAAGTTTTTTTACTCAACCACGGCTATTACCGTGACTTGCAGCTCTTTGTTTGGCTATATTTGCACTGTTACATCTTGCGTTGGGCATCTCCGCCTGTGGCTCCTGAGGCCCAGTGAAAAGTCCACCTATCTAGAAACTTTTAGGTAGTATAACTTCCATGAAAATATAATTCAGGAATTTAAATAGATTTCTGCACCCTGAGTAGATGTTTCGCCATTAAGATCCTTAAAAAAACATTGCGATTTCGAATAGAAAACATTGCGATCGATTGTGTATGATTAAGAGCTGTCTAGGCACTGCCCCCTACGCTGCTGCCACACTCCCCGCTCCCCCTGCTCTGCTGCCCCACCACCCCCCTGTCTGTTCCCATTCTGCGCTTCCCAGCTCCCCCACTCCGTTCCATCATCCCCTCTCCTTGTCCTCCCCTCCGTCCCACCATCCCAGCCGTCAAGTCGTTGCTTCTTCACCTCCGGTTCCCCTCCATCCGATCGGTCCATGGCATCAAACGGCAAGGTCTTGAACCTGTCAGATTTGCAGCCACAGCACTCCTGGCATGCCTTGTGGAATGCATCTGGGAGGACCTTGGCAATCTTGGACGTCAGGATGAGCTCTGTTGTGGCAAGCTGGGTGACCTCGAGCACGCAGCGCAGGCCACGCTTGTGGTTGGATTCTGGTAGGACCTGGTTGCGGAGGAGGAATCACAGGAAAAACAACACAAGGCGTGGCATGGTGATCAATACTTGCCAATTTCACTGCTGTGGGTCCTTCCACCGGGGTGTGGACAGCGGGTATATGCGGTCATGAGAGATCTTTCTGCAATGGCACCCATGGCAACACGGCCTGGGACGTCAGGTTAATATCTGTACAACAACATACATTGGGGATGCCGTACTTGCAAGGTATGTGTAGTCTGCATGTGATGGCCGGGGAAAGAGGTCTACTCGTGTGGACGCTGGTCCTCATTTTTTACGAGGAGGGTGATGGTCGGGCATGTAGTCGAAGCACGGAAACTGTACGCCGAAGGGGTCATCCGCAGGTACGGCTGCATCGTCTTCCAAGTACTTGTCGAATCTGCGCCAAAAAAAAACGGTAGGTTTAACCCAAGGAAAGCGGAGGGGGGCTTACGCGCTTGCATCACCCTCTCCCGTTATCTTGGGCAGATAGGGCGCGGTTATCTCTCTATTGGCTAGTTTCTCCCAGTCGACCTTGCGGAATCATGCGTGAGCAAAGACATCACCACTGGCAGCATCGTGCCGCAGGTTCCTGTACTGCTTCGATGGGTCGCTTTCCATGAGTGCCGCAGAGTGTCCATGTTGTGAGTGAGCACTGTTTCGCGAACCCGAAATCGGCTACTTTGATGTGTCCGTCGTGGTTGAGAAGGATGTTTTCGGGTTTGAGGATGATGTCTATAACCAAGGCAATTCTCTCGCCGTTGGTTGTGACCCGGAAGAGTGTGCCAAATGTGGACATTGCGTACAGGTGGTTGTGACAGAGTGGCCGCAGATGAGGAAGTCGACAAAGTTGTTTGGCTGCAGGGACATCCTTAAGGAGAGCAGCTGTGATGGTCTCGTGGGGGAAAGACGCGCCAACAGGGATGGAGGACATGGGCAAGGGGGAAACGAATGAACAAAAAAATTCGAAGTACAAAGATGATGTCATCGGCACTTGGGCAAAGGACCAACTCACTTTTTTGTTCCGTTTGCAAAATATTTTGTCGCAAGTACAAGAACAGGAGCTGGCTCAGTATCCTTTGTGAGATTTTTAATCGTTATCTTTTCACTCAGAACAATTTTACTGGTTGTATATAGATATAAAAGGATTTATATTGTGTAAAAGTATCTAACTGGATTATGCAAGACGGGGTTTTCACTGGGACTGAGCTTCCACCCATCAAAGAAATTGTTCGGCTCTTGCAAAGAAGTGAACGGACCATTCTACACAACTTCCATCTGTACCAGCAGCCATTCAACCCCATTGCACGGCCTCATGGTCGGAAGCGCTGTTAGAGAGATATCAGTGCAGCCTCAAAAGCCCCAAGTTGACGCTGTGACGTCTCGTCACACTTCTTATCAAAGGTGTCGACCATTCGTGGGGATGAGCAAGGGCTTTCTTGGCCAGTTTGCAGAAACTCAACTGCTTGGTCTAGCTTTGATTGGTAGTTGTTGATGTTTGCTCGTGCAATGACCAATGGATTCAGACAACGAATCAAGGGTGACATAGTTGTGAGTGGCACATCGAAGATCATTCCTCAGTCTTCTGGTAATTTCCTTTGCAGGAGGAGTTTTCCAGCGTACTCCGCACCAATCAATGTAACTGCCTTGAAATTAAGATCAATAATAGTGCCCACCGCTTGCAGACACAATACCAAACCTCCCACAGTAAGGAAAATTCTGCACCTTTTGCCATTGTGATCATCATTGGATACGTTCATGATTGCCAGGGACTCGTTTATCTTTCCTTCAACATGCTTTCCTCATCTTTATGTTCCTCGTGTTTCCCCTCCACTCACTGGGTACTGCATCAATTATCTATGTAAAGAAAGCTCTGGCCTCGCAGCAGTGTATCGGACGGATTTGACTCCAGGATGTGCAAACATAGCTGATAACTACCTAACATCCAAGTGTGGAGTTGGATATACTGGAATTTCGTGCATTGTCGATTGCAGTGGCATCTACTCGTGGCTGGGGACTTACTGGGAAATGGTAGGATGCAATTTTCTAGGTGATCCTTGTGGAGGTGGAGGAGAATGCCTGACCTTTGTCTTGGATTCGTGCAAAAATGCTTCCATCGTCACTTCTGATACTAGTCCGACAAGCACGACATCCGCATCCCAATCTTCCTTGACCTTACCGTCAGATTCCGGTAGCTTAGGCCCAACATCCACATCCCTATCTCCCTCTGCCTTACCGTCAGATTCTGTGGTGCTCTCACAGTTGCTGCACTGCCAGCCATGCGGCACCAGCAAATGCACCTTCACTCCCGAGGTACGTCATGCTTTGGTCTGACATGCACATTGCATGTGATGCTGTTTATTTTCATAGGGCAACTTGTTGAGCATGATTTTTGATCTAATTGTCGGGTCACCCGTCTACAATTGTGATCCGCATGCGACTACACCAATATGGATACGATCACAGGAAAGATCAGTCTCTCAGATGCATGGAGCTTATCCTCATCCATTGGGATTTCATTTGGGGAACTGGGCATAACATCAGGATTTAGTTCCAGTTGGACCCGGACAACAACCACTGAGCAGTCACAATCTATTGAGATCACGATCCTATCTGGACAAATTGTGTGTTACCTCCTCCTACAATCCAATTATGGATGTTTGCTTGCCAGGGAGCATTGGTTGCAAATGTGTCATACAAGCAGACGCAGGGGACCATAAACATTGAGAACGGGTAAGGAACCTTTCGTGGTGTATATAGGTTTCCACCATTCCATTGGGACTAATTTGTGATCAATTTCAGTCAGGTATTCCCCCTGATATCAAATCAACCGTTTAGTGTCATTGGCTATGATTCTACATTTGTCTCTTGTGGATCTACCTTCTCTGCCAATGTCTCCAGCACTTTTAACTGTACTTCAAGTGCCCGTAGTTGGCAAGGAGAGAGTATGTTTTCCATGATCGGTGTATACCGATGACATTGATAACCGCAGTTCTGGTGGGTTTGGTGATATGAATGACATTCCTGAAATATGTTTTTCTGGTTGTACGATGTCTTGTTCTTTCAACTTTCTAGGGAGTATATGTGGTTGGCTACTTAGGATGGGATCTGGATGAGAGAGTAGGTTATATATGACTTGCACTTGGTTCAAGTTTTCCTTCAAGGAACATAAGGTAGCCGTAATCCATGCACATCCAATGTCATGTGCTGTGACATTGTTGTGACCATTGAAGTTAGCATTTTTTGTTAAGTGCACCACAAAGCTTGTTACTTTCCTTGTGTCAATAGCAGGCAAATAATGACTGGTTAACTTATACCTGTGTTTAATATACATGAAACATTTGCTTGGTTTCTCCATTGATGGAGTTGGAGGTTGTTTTTTTCACTCATGCTAACTTGTGTCTACCCAATTTGGGAAATCATGCAAAATTCTCTCTGGCCTCAAAACTAGATGCCAGCTTGCCCAGATGTGGTATCAACATTTCATCCGCACCCATATTTTTGATTAAGATAATCTAAAATTCTGTTGCAAGCACAATTTGAGCAGAATGTCTTAATTAATTGGCATCTTGATTTCTTCATGTTTTGTCATGCTTTATCACGGTTGGTCATGTGGCATTAGATGTACATGAGTTGCGGCTACCTTAACTGACTCAGAGCATGGCTGGTATAAACTGGTATAAACTAGTATATACCAATTTCACCCTCAGCTATTTTGCTGATGCTTGTCTCTTGAACACAATAGGTGGGCTCAAAATGACCTGGAAGATTTGCTGGAGGAACCTCAGTTAAGGGTCCAGTAGGCTCATGACAGCATCAGCCATGTGCAGATAACAATATATCAGACCCTTTTTAAAATTGTCCATGTCTGTCGCCCTTTTTACACTCTTACATGATTATTAAAATCCTTTTCATCACTGGCTCCCTCCCCAACTTCATCAAGCTTCATCCCATGCACACCTAGTGTTGCCTCAACTCAGCTGGTCAGAAAAAGCTGATCCTGGTCCTGTATTTCTGGTGCACAACCAGGTTTCTTGAATGCCTATAATTGGAAACTATGGCCTATAGCTTCCAATTATAGGCCTATGAGCAACCTGGTTGTGCACCAAAAATGCAGGACCAAGATCAGCTTTTTCTGACCAGCTGAGTTGAGGCAACACTATGCACACCCCATCACCTTCTTTTTGTCCATCCCCATTTTCAACCCTCACCATCTGTCATCCTACCTCCATTGTCATCAATAACATTCCATTCGTCCACTGTCCATTGTGTATCTCCATCACCAACTATTCCTGGCCTTTCACACATATCAGTTCTGCTTTGAACACCATCACTACAAACTCCATTTCTTCCCCTTCAGGTGTCTCACTTCTCCATGGAGCTGTGAGAATGTGTATGTGAGCTGCCTCTCGAATCTGTTTCTCAAGTGTTATACAAGCTGTGGGTGGCATTTACAGTGACCCTTTCTGTGTGGGGCAACCAGCCGCAACCGGTTACAACCGGACTTTTTGGTTCACCTCGTAGATAGGTAAATTGTATATTTTTTGGGGTTGCAATCCTGTGTATGTAGATAATAAAACTAAGGGACAAATTATGTATAATAGAGGGCACGGCACTTTGCCCTGCCCTGCCCAATTCTTGTTGGCACCAATGATGCAGCTTTCACCCTCACGAGGTAGATGCATGTGAGGCCATGGCCCTTAACCTGCCGGTTTCCATGACTTGGGGCACCACATACCTTGTGTGGGCTAGACGCGCGTCGATTGACACGGTTGTCACCCTCGCAAGGTAGATGGGGGGCCATCCTCACAGCCATCCTCGTTGGATGTGGGGCCATCGTTGGTTGGGCTGTTGGTGTCCAATGGAGCTGGCCGTTGTTGGCCCTTTCCGCATCCTTCTTCATCGTTGCCATGCCAAATTCCTTGCAAACAACGTCTGCGCGTCTGTTGACGTGTCAGCCTGTGTTTGCGAGGTGTGTGGTTAGCAAGATGTCAATGAGATAAAGCTGGCATACATACCTGGGCTGGTAGGTGGGCACACCACCCTCCCAGCCTTCAACTTTCCTGTCATCGTCGTCATCGTCTTGTTGTGATGTGGGTGTTGGTAGTGGTCATGGTCGTGTCGTCGTGCGCCTTTCTGTGGTCCGAAGTCCGTGGTTCCTGTGGGATATGTGAGAGGATGTGGGAGATGGGGAGATGGTGGGAGATGGTGGTGGGTTGTGTTGTTCGTTGTCATCGTTGCCGGTGCTGTTGTTCTTGCTGTGTTTGTTGTTGTGTCATGGTTGTGACAGCCATTGTAGATGCGGGTTCTTGGTGGCTTCGGAGCAATATAAAGAAATAATTATCCTAACCAAAGGGGTGTCAGCGTAGAAGTGACAGTGGATAAGTCAGTGTGGGGAGTAGTAGTAAAAGTAAGGGAATGTAAGTAAAATATAAAGCCGCCGCATAAAAACTAAACAAATAACAACGAATCCGGCGATGAACGGACAAATAATGAAGAACCCGACGATGCCGACGATGTCGGGTACGGCGGGTCGGGTCGGGTCGGGTCGGGTCGGGTCAGAAACAATGAATGAATATACGGGAACAACGGTAAAGACGACGAAGTGGACTATAAAAAGCTAAGGGTCTACGTGGACGAGCATTTGAAGGGATTAAAAGGCGATTCTGACTATAGGGAAACGGGGACTAATGGTATCTCTTTTTGTACGGTCGTCGGGGACCGTTTTTATAGTACATGTGTGTGTAGCTACTTTCAGACATGTCTACTTTGGCCGATAGAAACTACAAAGAAAAGATGGAATGGAGATGTGGAAAGGGGGGTTGCAATGCGACGAAGACAGGAAAATGGAGGGGAAAACGAATATGCAAGGAAAAGATCTAAAATGTCCTACATATCTCCAAAAGGATGAGGGGATGCGTATATTGGGTAAGTCCGACGTCGGGGATCGAGTCTGATGAGATCCATCTTCTATAATTGAAACTCTGGGGCTTCTGAGGCTGCTGGATTTGGTCCGAAAGCGGCTGTGACAAAGCGGCATGTGTCGGGTTACATTGGTCACGTCGGGTCACGTCACATCACGTCACGTCACGTCACATCACGTCACGTCACGTCGGGTTGCGTCGGGTTATGTCAGGTTCGAATGCGAGTTGAATAGAGGCATCGGGTTTGTCTGGATTCGTGATATATCGAGGATACCGACTCAGAGGGATGTTGAGTCTCTACACTGTCATCATCATTGTGCTGACCGATGTCATGGTGAATATCTACATGAGAAAGGTAAAATGTTAGTGAAATATACACAGTACAACAAAAAACAGAAGACTTACCTTGAGCAGAAGGGTTCGTGATTGCGAACCCTTCTACTTGACGTTGTGGTCGGAGACTCGGAGTTGAGGTAGTGTCACTTATGTGATGTGAGAAGTCACACTTACAATTACAATTCAATATTCTAAGCTTTGAATAGTATAAACCGGTCCAGACCTGGTGCAAAACCAGTCTGGACTGGTTATTAACTGGTTCAGGTTAAAACCGGTTTAAACTGGTTAGTGGACCGAAAAAAACCGATGGCAACCGGTTTCTGTCAGTCCGGTCCGGTTTTTTTCATTTTTGGAATGTTAGGCAACTGGTCCAGTCCTGGTTAACTTCCAAAAAAGGCAAAAAACCGGACCTGACCGGACTTTAAAACACTACTTTCAGATATACAATCCAATGTCTTTCTGATGTCATTCATAATCTTGACACCTTTTGGTCTGGCCTTTCCCTTCCTCCTCTTCCTGTTGCTGATAATAATAGCCTCTGAATGTTTCATCAACAATTTGCCCAGATTTGACAATACTGAGAGTGTTGTCCCTCACCTCAACCACGCCCATCATCAACATTCTTAGTTTCCTGTTTACTCTTGTTTCATTCTTTACCCTGTACTGTCATCATCACCCATGTCTCATTTATTTGCAAAGGTGTGAACTGTTGCATTGACAATGGAGTGCCATAGACTGATGTGAGTGGTTTCAGGATTCTCTGGTTTAATAATCACGTTTCCAATACCATGTCATCATCATTCTTGACATTGTAGTAGTAGATAGTGTCCACTACTACTAATAGATCACATGATCGTTCCGTAGGATTACACGATGTCTTAGGATACGAGACTTGAGCTTGTCACACCATCCGAGACCTCTGAGACACCTAGTAGGGACTCTAGTCCCTACTACAATGTCTGTCTTATTTCCATGGCAGACACTTCACTATTGTTGGCTCCCTTCTTCCTGTCTTTGTCATGCAACAGACTGTGCGCTCAAACCAAAGTCCCTGCAATGGTGGATGCAATGAGCTCATCTTTCACCTCAACAATCAGCCAAAATTCGTGCAAAAGATACCATCAGCTGCCATCACCATTGCCATCAAATTCACCCCTCCTTGAAAGAACATTGTTGGTATAAGTTTTTGATTCTTAATAAATGCATGTCTATATCACCTTGATCACTTTCCTGGAATAGAGAATGTCAATTCTGTGGGATCCATGTATGTCCTTCTGTATAATGATATTGTCTTGAAATATATTAAAGTAAACAACAAAGGCTCTATCAGGTGAAAATATAAATGAAAAATGTTTTATTTGCAGCCCACATGGAAATCACTACCTGCCTCCCCTTCCTGATTACCCTCACAAATGGAATTATTTTCTTGACACCCACTGACTTAGTGACCTTTCACTGTTATGTGAATGTTTGTTTCACCAAGAATTACCGGAGTTGACTTTGTTCAGGTACCTTCTTGTTGTTCATGGGTTTCTAATATCTAAATAACCTATCAGGAAGGGGTTTGTAGGTATATGTACTGTATGAGTCAATAGAATGTAATAGTGAGGTCTCTTCAATTAAGAAGTGAGACTTTGAGTGGGTGTGGATGATGGTTGATAAGTGTGATGTACTGAAATAATATATATTTACTACTGGAATATAAAATGTGGATTAATGAATACTGATAGCAATATTCACCAATTTAATATGAATTGTTTTGGTTACAGGGCCTATTCAATCAAGAGTATCTCTGGGTATTATAATATCTGACATAAATCTGAAGCTTCAAATGCACATTGGCTGCTAGTTCAGGGATATCTTTAATACCTTTTGAATACTCTGTTTTGTTTAGGATGAAACCTTAACCTTAGAAATATATCTAGCTGACTAAAGCTGACCAAAGCTGACTAATGGACTGATTGGACTGAATGAACTGAGTGAATTCTCCTTAATTGACAAGGGGAACTCAGAGAATGATGGAATGAGAGTGCACTGGACTGGATTGCAAGCACTAGCTACTACAGTGAGTAACTACTAGTACTAATAGAATGAGGGAACACACTGTGTGAACCCAGACTAAGACTGACTACTGATTGGTGAGGGGGGAAATCCTACTGACTACTGGAATTTGGGGGCCCTACATCAGGAAATCGTTTGGTGGCTGATAGGCATTGGCAGAGTTCATCAGCAGATAGACTCCACTGCTACTCAGGACCTACCATTATCGTACAGTGTCAGAAGGGGGTTTGATGCTCATGTTATGCCTAGAATTATCATAGTGATGAATTTGTAGCAATGTAACGATGAGTATCAGTGCATTGGTTAGCTACACCCATCCTCACCAGGTATTACCTATCAGATCCATGACATTATGCTACCACTTCTGCCCACTTGTGGAAATGGTCATCACCGATAACATCAATATCTTTAACCTCCATCATGTAATCCTTAGGTTAATCCCCCCAAAGTAATACAGACAAGTGCTTGCATCAATATCTTTAACCTCCATCATGTGATCCTTAGGTTATTCCCCCCAAAGTAATACAGAAAAGTGCTTGCATTACTCATACATTTCAACATCTCGACTATCACCGTACATTTCATCCATTGCTAAGAACTCCACCTCATCCTCCCAGCCTTCCTCAAAATCACTACCCTCGGAAGTGGAATTATTCTTGCTGTCACGTTCTGTGTCATCATTATAGTCGGAGTCGCCATCAGAGTCGCCATCTTCAAGCCCAGCATCTCCAATTTGGGCAGTTTCTGCACTGTCATCTTCAAGTCCTACGTCCTCGACACCCTCGGATTCTGGGTCAGTGTTGCTGGAATGTAATGCCAGTGCATCATTTCCGTTGCGTTGTTGGGAAGAGTCGTGACCATATACATGTCCAACTGCGAGACCCCAATGGTATCACATAAGCATATCTCAGTCAACAAATCTGGAAATAAAATTAGGATGGGAAAGGCAGATTGTAGACAACATACCTATTAACATAATATTGACACCAATCCTTGGAATTCTGAGCACATGCTGAGATACCCATTTCATCATCCACATGCTGCTTTCCTACTGCAAATGACTGGATCAAACGGCAGCCTTGTAACATGTTTGCGGGGTCCACAAAACCGAATGCATCATCCTTGCACATGGGTGGAAACTGCAGGCGATCCAGCTGCGCTCTTTTCCAGCTGGTCTGCACCGGTATGTCGTCCAAGTTCTCGAACCACCTTACCCACAGGAACTCCATCCGCTGAGCCCGATAATCCAACATGCCAGGTCCGGTATATATAACCAGTAGACCCAGTCGTTTTGGTTAACCCAATCACAGATATAGTTGCAAAAGGTAGGTACACATAGCACAGTTGCTTGCTGGGGGGGTAGGTTAACCCAAAAGACAGCACTTGCTGGGGAAATGTGGTGTGGTAGGTTGACCCAGGTACAGCTCTTGCTGGTCAAGGGTGGCTGGTTGGGTCAACCTGGTGTCAGCTCTGCCATGGAGTTGGTTAACCCAGGGCAGCTATTCCAGGATGGTTGGGTTGACCCAGGCCCAGCTGTTCAAGCCATGTGGGTTGACCTGGCTGCAGTTATTGTTGCAGCACTGGGTTGACCCCAGTCCAGCTCTTGCTGCAGGCTGGGGTTGACCTAGATGCAGCTGTTGCTGCAGAACTGGGTTGACTAGGGCCCAGCACTTGCTGGAGAGTGGGGTGACTGGGGTCCAGCGATTGCTGCAGCACCGGTCAACCAAGGGCCAGTTATTGCTGCAGCATGGGGTTGACCTGGTCCCAGCTCTTGCTGCAGCACAGGGTCAACCTGGGCCCAGCTATTGCTGCAGCATTGGGTTGACCTGGGCCCAGCTATTGTTGCAGTACTGGGTTGACCCGGGTCCAGCACCTGCTGCAGGGCTTGGGTTGACCAGGATCAGCTATTGCTGCAGCACCAGGTCGACCTGGGCCCAGGTATTGCTGTAGCATTGGGTTGACCCGGGTCCAGCACCTGCTGCAGGGCTTGGGTTGACCGGGATCCAGCTGTTGCTGCACCACCAGGTCAACCTGGGCCCAGCTATTGCTGTTGCATTGGGTTGACCTGGGCCAGATATTGCTGCAGCATTGGGTCGACCTGGTCCCAGCTCTTGCTGCAGCATTGGGTTGACCTGGTCCCAGCTCTTGCCGCAGCACTGGGTCGACCTGGGCCCAGCTCTTGCTGCAGCATTGGGTCAACCCAGTTCCAGCTCTTGTTGCAGCATTGGGTCAACCCAGGTCCAGCACCTGCTGCAGGGCTTGGGTTGACCGGGATCCAGCTATTGCTGCAGCACTTGGTTAACCCTGGCCCAGCACTTGCTGCAGGGTAGGTTGACCAGGGTCCAGCTATTGCTGCAGCACTGGGTTGACCCAGGTCCAGCACTTGCTGCAGGGCTTGCATTGACCGGGAGCCAGCGATTGCTACAGCACTTGGTTGACCCTGGCCCAACACTTGCTGCAGGGTAGGTTGACCAGGGTCCAGCTATTGCTGCAGCACTGGGTTGACCCAGGTCCAGCACTTGCTGCAGGATAGGTTTCCAGGGGCACAGCTCGTTCTGCAGCATTGGGTTGATCCTGGACCCACTGATGGGTCAGGCTTGGGTTCACCAGGGTCTGGCTATTGCTCCAGCACTGTGTTGCCATGCCCAGCTTTTGCTGCAGAAATGGGTTGACCCTGGCCCAGCTCTCCCTGCAGCTTTGGGTTGACCAGCGTCCAGCTCTTGCTGCAACGTGGGCTCATGTTGGTCGACAGGCTTGCACCACATCTCACTTTGCCTGCATGTATTTCATGTTCCAAACATTGCCAGAGCCCACACCAGCTCAAGCCAATATTTATTCAGAAACTGCCATATAAAGTAATCAAAATTTTTCAACCTGTACATGACATAAATGTACCACGTAATATAATTTGAATGCACTTATTAAAAACACAGGGAATAGCAAAATTAAAAAATTATTACGAGTCCCTATAAGGGAATCGTTCTATACGGTGGATTCCTCAACTCAGGGTCAGACTCTAATTTGCCAAGCCATGAGAACAATGTTGGCAAACTGTGGGAACAATTTTGAAGCCCTGGGAATAATTATGAAACCATGTGATTGCCGACATTGTAACCGTGAGAATTTGTTGTCCCAATGAGCAAGAACAATAAGGGAGCCGGATCACAGGTGTCTAGATCACAGCTACCAATTTGGGAATAGGTACTGTTATAGCGTGTTTGTATTGCAATAGCAATCCATAAATGCTGGAGAGCTTTGTTATAATATTCAAAGGCATTGGTAGTGTGATGCACCCCTGAAGAAGTATATATGAGTTCAATGCGCGAAACAGTGCGCTGTGAAGTGTTCAACCAGTGTCACAGCAGTATGCTGAGGAATGTCCCATGCAATGGACATATGATGACCTTTATGTGAACTGTGCATCTAAAGATATGTATACTTCACTGTGTGCATGGAAACTGTTTGTGATCTGGGTGGTTGCGATTGCACAAACAACTGTGTCAAATGTTGCGGTAATATAGATACATGTGCTATGTGCAGTAGAAGTATTGATAAGGTAAATATTGAATACTTGTTGAACAGGCCAAACGGTGTGTGACAAGCTGTTCTACAACTGTCTCAAGCTTCATTGCAATCATTGAAAATGATTTGGCTAAGTTTACAATGTGCATTGTATTAATAATAATGTGCTTGTCGAACACTTGTTGAACAGGCCGAACAGTGTTCGACAAGCCCCTCTACAAGTATCTGCAGCTTCATTTCAATCATTGAAAACGTAACAAAAGCAGTATGTCCATTATATGGCATTTAGCTAAGTTTACGATGCGCATTGTATTATTAATGATGTGCTTGTCGAACACTTGTTGAACAGGCCGAACAGTGTTCGACAAGCTGTTCTACAACTGTCTCAAGCTTCATTTCAATCATTGAAATTGATTCATTGAAAATGTAATGAAAGCAGTATTTCCATTATATGGCATTTCGCTAAGTTTACAATGTGCATTGTATTATTAATGATGGGCTTGTCGAACACTTGTTGAACAGGCTGAACAGTGTTCGACAAGCCACTGTACAAGTGTCTCAAGCTTCGTTTCAATCATTGAAAATATAACAAAAGCCGTATTTCCATTATATGGCATTTAGCTAAGTTTGCAATGTGCATTGTATTATTAATGATGGGCTTGTCGAACACTTGTTGAACAGGCCAAACAGTGTTTGACAAGCTGTTCTACAACTGTCTCAAGCTTCATTTCAATCATTGAAATTGATTAATTGAAGTTTTTTGAAATGTACCGAACACATGTCCATGGATGTTACGCCGGACCATTGAACGAGAAATACCATATCAGTATGAATAGTTATATTCACAGGAAAGTGATGAGGACCTTTTACAATTAAATAATACTCAGATGTCCCGTCACTTTATGAAACTATTTGTGTTGTTATTTCACTTGTGAATGTATTGCAGAAAATAATATTATATAAAATTGATGTTCGTATGTGACCGTACAATGTAATTATAATAGATCTCAATCGGCTTCATTCATCCTGAGGTTGGTCAAACGTCTATGGGTTTCTATGACATCTTCACCATCATCAGCCAACTGGACATATCCCACATTACGTTTGATATTAATCCTCGTCATTGTATTGCAAGAAGGTTGAGATGCTTTGTTTCGACTTATCGTCGCATTCTGGATGTACATTAGTTATTATTCATTGTATTATTAGATATGTCTGTTACCTCAGTAAACTCGCTGTCGACCAGCGCTAATGAGCGCAGATTCAGAATCATCTTGAATTTGTCATTCTTAACTGGAACCGCCGATACCGTTATCTGGACTTCTACAATGTCACCAATCCTGAAGCAAGTCGGACTGGCAGGTACAAAGCTATGATCTATGTCATTATTAATAGCCAAGCTATTGTTGTGCTGAGCACTCACCAATGCCGTCCTCCTTCTGACGTCAACTTGAAATAAAGGACCTCATTGTCTGTCCCATGGAAGTATCGAGTATTGCTCATGGATGACAGTATGCCTTTGGGATCGACATTGTGTTCGAATGGAATATTGTATGAAACTTTGTCATGTCAGCGGTCAGTGAAATATTGGGTGCCAATAGATAATGCAGTGTATTCAATATAGGTGGTTGACATGAAGTCCAGCATTGCACATTCTGGGAAGTGACGACCAAGTTTCTGGTGTAAGATTCGGAGGTTGTCAATATATGATTCGAATAATGGTATGTTGAGGCCTGTGATAAGGATGCTTTGACGGAGAAACGGTGTTTGACATTCGGGCGGTCTGAAAAACATATGTAAATTAATTGTTTATGATTCTAGATGATGATATAATCTACCTGCTGATGATCGGTGGTAGGTCTTTGGCCACCAATATCGCCTGTAAGCTTAAGACAAGCTCTTCATGCTCAGTGGTATCGGTGCTCGGCCGTGTAAGTTTCCAGCAATCCGGTGAGTCATTACGCACTACATTGATATTCGAAATCTGCAAATGTAATGAAACACAGTGTACATCATAAGAATTGAACATACATTTGTAGAATTGGCAAGTTGGCTGTCATCATTGTCCATCCGTGTAGATATGAGATTGCTTAAACATTCAGCTGTACAGTAGAGTTGAATATATGAATTCCTTCAATATAATATGTACTGACATGCTGTTTTGAAATCGTAATAGGTGTCCATTTGCGAAGTGGGAATTAGGGGGTATAATTCATGCACCATTTCCGACTGTTTTATCATGAATTGTTTTCGATCGTTATTGATATTATGACAGTGCATCATGTTCATTCTCCATGAACTTGTGATGTTTGTATGGTGTTTGCATTTTTATTTTGCAGATCTTCTCAATAGATTCCTATTGTTTTCTTCCATTTTCATAGGACAGGATATACATCCACACCTATCGGCAATGCTTGACCTCCTTATTGTACAGCATTGAAAGGAAACCCCTATCCATTCAGAATGTTTGTTCCGATGCAAGTGTCGGTATAGTTGATCCGATGTTTGTATTTGTTTGGAAATGAATATATATGTCACATAAATTTCCATGTTCGATTTGGCGGTGTTATGATCTTATGATCAGCTCCATGTGGTGATAGCTGTTCTACATTCCCAAACCCTAATTAGATTTAGTGTTTGATTATTCTGCATACCAGTAATCCATATCCATGTTGTTGGATGACGCTGAGCATAACAGCTGGTCAATCATCAGTTCTACATCATGGGGAATGTCCCTGATTTTTTGCATTTTTATGGCACTATGGTCCGAATAGTTCTCCTTCAAACCATCAGCAGATGTGGTTTTCGTACCTGTCAGTGTGATATCTATAAACGACTTTTTTATTGTTTTTGATCTGTCTCAGTATACTTAAATAGCGATGAGAGTCCAATGGTATCGTCCACATCTGACCCCTCATTCATCTATAATATCTCGCACAGATTCGTTGCTCACCTTAAAGCTCTTATCTTTGCAATGGCTCCTAAGAAGTCTGTGAACGTGAAGACTCAGTCCAAAGCTCGATCAAGCGCCGTTTCATATGTATATTTATTTTCATGTATTGCTGTTCGTTCTGAACAAAGGTCATACTGTTGTTTCCAGGAAGGGTAAGAAGGTCACAACCACCAAGCTTGTTGATGAAGAAGTGTACGTGTCTATTCCAATATTCTGATTCATCCACCACGACTAAACCGTCAGTAGTATTTCCAACTCCGAAGACGAAGACGTTATTAGTGTTCATAGCATCACTAGCATTGCCAAACCTGTGTCTCATAAATTATATTTTCAGATACTATTGATTTACTTCAGTAATATAGGTGGTCCAGGAAGACCACCAATAGAGCAAGGTTTGCAAGTTCAATTTATACTGTTCATGCCATCTAATATTCTTTATATTCAGCAGGAAAAGGCGGCATGCTTCAGAGGAAGACGAAGATAGGTCAGTAGCTCTAAATAATGTCTTTTATATTTGTGTATTCTTTAATCATTTTATATAGTAAATTCTCTTCTCCATCAAAGAAGACAAAGTCAAACCAGCATCAATTACATGATGAGGATGACGACAGCGATGAAACATTCATGTGAGTTGGAAATTGATTAATTGGTCATATGTTAGACATGTCATAGGCCTATCACAAAACTCGAATTCGGTTCTAAGAAATCAAATGCAGATAATGGTCTTCGGTATGATACTTCATATGATTCTTGTCCTTCATATATTAATGAATGATCAGCAACTCTGATACATCCATCAAAACCATGAAGGTGATTTCCTCCAAAGTCACAAAGACTACCTGTCTTCGTGATATCAGTGACGACAATGTTTCCAGTAGCGATGATGGAGCTATGACATATGCACAACACCAAATCACCAGGTACATTACATGTCTCTATTATTTTTTTAATTGATGCCCTTGCTTTAGTATACGCTCTCCAAACATGGATGAGTCTGACATTGGTACAAGAGACCCTCAGTTGGTCGATACATATAAGGACTGTGTCAACATTAAGTAACTATTCAGTTTTATCTTCTGAATCAATGTTAAATATTGAATAGGGCAGCGGCCATGGTATCTTGGTCTAGTGTCATAGGGAATGGAAATCCTCAATATAGCGATGTCATCAGCAACATTCGCAAGGTCAACCAAAAGTAAGCTGTCAACTAGGACTTGACGGTTAAAGACAATTCACATTGCATAACAGTTTGTTGTTCTCCGCAGTGACCTTTGTTCGATCTGGCAAGTACTCGAATCTTTCTCGTGACGATCCCGCCAATATCTCTACTGGAGCATTTGGGCGTAGTTTCTTCCACTCCGTTGCTGGTGCCATCCCAACGATCTTCACTTCTGTCATTCTAGTTGATTCATGCTTCCTTGATGAGCCAAAAGTTGGTGGGAACACGAAACCGATCAAAGTTATCCAAGGGGCTTTCTTTTCAAGAGAATGGGAGCGGTATGTTGGCACCATTGGAATGGTCACTGGTGAGGCGGAATTTCGTGCACAACTATATAAGGACTTTCTGTCCTTCTCGACGACAGCGGCAAGTGGGATGGATGCATTTCCTAGCAGTGAGTATACCACTCAATGCTCTCTTGTCAATCCTTACTCATATTCAATAGAAGCTTCCTCCTCGAAATTCATGCAGTCTAGTCCTTTTACTCGACGTCCCGCTCCATCTTACCAAAAGACTGCGCTGTCATTCCATGACATTGGTTAGTTTTATTCTCTCTCACACAAGGTCCTTGGTTTTGTTTTTGATGCTTGTATTCATAGTCCCAATCTATGATGCCCGGAAAGTTAAAACGGACTTTACCGACACCCTCAAAATACTTCAGCAACTCCCCCACTTTCCAGGCGATGTTCCTGCAGAATCCTGCATTGTGGTCGGCCACACGATCAATACCTTCAAACGCTCTGATGATTTGTTGAAGAGTATTTCCCTAAATGTGCAGTGGGTGATGGTATTGGGTGTCTCTCATTAACTTGTCGTCTTTCTCGTCATGAAACTAGTGTGCCATGCAGCATGGCCTATTGCCAATTCTCTTTATGTTGCCTTGAATTTGTAATGTACCTACCATTGAAATCAAAGTGTTTCATGCCTCTCAGACATGAGATCCAATTTGTGACATTTAAAGTTGACTAATGTACAAGTGAAGTTCAAAAATAGGAGTATGCATTTGTAATGTCTACAAGCCATTTATAAAATACCGCCGAAAATGTGTCCGCAAAAGATCCGATTGGTGCCCAAGCGGATTTCATGCCTTGCTTCATGTTGGACCACAAGCTGCAGGTGTGATACCATTCGATCTCGTTCACGAAGTAATTGACATTGTTGGTGTTTGAATCAACAATGAGCGAAATGTCCATGCGCCAAAATACACTCATTGAAGGTTTCCCACCAATCAACATCGACTCTATGGCATACAGCCCCTCGTAGGTGTCTCATATGAAGCTGAAGAATTGCTGTCTTGCTTGATCTCGAATTACAATGGAGCCGTGATCCGGATTGCAAACATCGGTCTTCATGAGCATTCCCTGTGCTTGGAACGATCTTGGAAAATGCCAAAAACTCGTGAACATGTAATGCGAGATGGAGGGCATCTGCCTACCTCAATTCCTCTAAAGTATAGAAGGTCGTCACAATATCCCACCTCCACGATTTGCTCTCTTTGTTGTAATGTGTATGGACTGTGTAAATGTCCCTTCCACCTAACAAAAACACTCGCCATTCTCCGATCTTGGCCAGCGGCTCAACATAGGTTTGACCAAACCAACGTGAACCAGGGACCTCGCAGTTCAGGCACATATAGTCCCAATTCCGCCTTGGATCGCCCAGGAACAACACATGGTGACTGGTGTCACTATGCGTTCGCTTCAAAACAATGTTCGGTGGAAACGGTTCACCGTCCTTCAGCAGCCTCGATTGTGGTCGCATCATGTGTGTTGTTGACAATGCAACATGGAGCAGGTTTTGCATCTGCGTCCATTTCGAATGCACCGTGTTCATTTGTTTTGGTGGTGGCCACACTTGAACTGTTCGACACAGCTCATCAATTCCGGCCAAGAATGTCGACACATTTTCAACCATTATACCATATTGATTACCACTATAGATGATATTCGAATTAACTGAATTAAAAAAAAGGAAAATTGACAAAAATGTTTGACACGCTCACATATAGGACATTCCCATGTCCACACCACCAAATACGCAATTGGTGGCTTTGAACTTGTTCCATGTTATATTTGACCCCGGTGATTTGAGCATGGCATGGGTGAACTCCGGCCAAAACATGTATTCAACATTGAAGCGGCGTATTGCACCGTTGGGTTCATCACACCGCCAGTGGTGCATTCGCATAGCAACATAAACCTGGAATTGGAAAGTATTCTTTAGCGATAATTCTCCATACATTTTTAAAATATACGAACCCATTCCTGCATGCAAACAAAATATCGCGTCTTGTGCGCCTTGATATTGTGAATATAACCATCGAGGTGCGAGACGGTTTCGTATTCGTCTTGTGAAATCGTAACGTTGATGAATGCAAGATCATTGGTTGCAGCAGCTTTACTTGTAATACGGGTGGTGGGATCAAGAACAAAGATTATGTTGAAAATGGGATTGGTCCTGACGGACTGTGTAATTGTGCTCATGGCTGCATCCTCCATCTCTACATCGGAAGTGGGATCTGGTGTATTGGACGCCATCGATGGCAACAACGCGAGTTCCTCTTCAGTAGCATTTCGAACACCCATGGAATTTTCTGTGCCCTTCCATCCAATACAGCTGGATAGAGGACAGGTACCGGATGCGATGCAATTTGGATGCTTGCTGGCGGATCCACAATGGCACTGACAGGAACTTCCTTCCTTTTTCCAAAGGAGAGTTTGCGTCTGCATTGAGAGGCAGTTTCGTCCTGGACAGATGTGGCAGCACACTTTATAGCCAACTTCCTTGCGAGATTTGGGCATATTGTTAATAAATTAAGTGTAATATATATTAATGTAGCAATGGTTTGTCGAACACTTGTCAAACAGGCTGAACACTGTTCGACAAGTGTTCAACAAGACATTGCTACGTTAATATATATTACACTTAATTCATTGACGTAGCATTGACTTGTCGAACACTTGTCAAACAGTGTTCGGCCTGTTCGACAAGTGTTCGACAAGTGTTCGATAATTCATTATCTATGTTAATAACCATACCATTATGTATATTAACATCAAGCATATTTGACCTGTTCGACGTGTCATAAGTTAAGAATATATATTTGTATAGCTACATGACAAATAGCGCTTATCGTCATTTTAAGGATGTATTATGGCACAACTTCAGAATCAAGTAAACCCTGTTTGGTTATATGTTATTTGTACACCACGTGTCCGATCAATGTATGCAATGCTGAACATGTGTCGTTGACAGGTCATCTGACCTGGCCAGTTGCTTCATAAGCTAGGGCATCGACCCTGACTTCCAACGTTTTCTGTTCCCCTCATTTTTCCCCTCAGACACCCACCAAAAAGATTCTACTACATCTACCATGTCCTTGCCAGTCGTCAAAACCTCGACTCCCACTGTCAATCCTGCGGCTTTCAAATACTGGCCTGATGCGCCGCCCAAAAGGCAGCAGGAGCTGCATCGCATTTTCCAAATCCAGTACATGGTCCCGCCCAAGATTCCGGCACCCAACAAGGAATCCAGCACCATTCCCGTCTTCTCTGGTAATCTCTATGTACTGAACACTCACCCTCACAATGCCACCGCCCGAGGCGAGTTATGGCACGAAATGCCCGAACGATACGAGGAACCATTGCATCGATTGATTTACCAGATGGACTTGTACATCTACGCGACAGCGGCAGTGGCATACAACAAAGCACCCCACTACTCGCCGGACTACGTCAAAAACGATAAGGAAGGAACCGATACACTGCATGACTACCTCAAATATACGGACATCATCATGGACGAAATATGGGCAGAGGTTCTGGTCGCAAAACGGGCCAATGAGGTTACCCGTGACTTGCGAAGCAACATCTTCGATGATTGGCTCCTGAAAGAATTTTATGTCGGAAAACATTCTCCATCGGCTTTGATTCAACATGGCACCGTGAACACCAAGATCAAGCCCGAGGACCTAGGTGAGTATATATATGCATTTCTGGCCAAACGAATTCTCACGTCTGGCATCATAGATTGGGCAAAATACGATGAATCCGTGCCAGCATGGCACAGCAGAACATCGGCAAATTGGTCGTTCGGTGGGCTTCCGGACGCCACAAAGCTCGAAATCATCGGTCAGGTTATTGCTTGGTGTAAAGGACATAGTATCCTCGTCAATGTCGATGTGGCGGACGATGATGAAGGTGTGATCTAGAATTTACATGTGTGATTGTGCTAATGATATAATACATTTGCACAGAGGAGCCGGTTCCCCAGGGCAAGGGGAAGTGAAAAGCCAAGTCAAAATCAGTCAAAAAAAAGAAGGCATCTGCTGCTGGTTTATATAACTTTTCAACCATAGCGGTGTATAGATGTATTGAATATTCAGGTGGCGCAGACAATTCATCCGAGAAGGACAAAAAGAAGCCCAAGCCCAAGCCCAAGTCCAGTAAGTACTTTCATTGTCTGTGATCGTCATACATGCAAACCCTTCACCGTGGCAGAACGCACAATGAAGTCCAAAGCCGAGGACGACGATGAGGGTGAGTTATTGAATTCCGAATATCAAAACGATAATCCAACACATTTATTCATGTATAGACAATATCAAGATGGAGGAGGACTTAGCCCCGTAAAGAAGAAACGATCCAAGGCTCAAATGCATATGTTACTCACTTTGCTCTGAATAATGCACTGACATGTCGCAGTCGCTGTCGAAATTGGGCCGTTGTGCGGATCCAAGAAATCGGAATCCGAAAAATTGACAGTGGAAGTTAAACCACCCATCTCCTCCGAGGCAGATGATGAGCCACTGGAATCCGCAAAGTTGGACTTGCCAGAATGGGGCAGGTTGATGATTTCTGATGACGATATAATCATGCACGACAACAATGGACCTCCCGAACCCATACAGGAGTCTCTCAGCGGCGATCACGAGGACGGCGAGACAGCAAAGAGGAGGAAGCTGGATCTGGCATTGGAGCAAGCGGGCATTATTGCAGAAACGCTCCAGCCAGTGAAGCCTCCGAAGAAGTCTCCAACTCCAGGTATGTACATCACACTTTATATAGATTTCACATCTGATCATGTCAATATCCTAGGATTCTGTCCCAATACGTGTGCATCATCACGCCATCAGTCATTGACCCCTGCGGAGCCAGGCGGTTTATTAATGGATGTAGATTGGAGCAATATCATTCCTCCCAATATCCTAATCTCGATTCCTCCAAGCCAAATGAGGTCTTCATCTCCCAAGGCGTCGACATCCAAACTGGACACAGGGCCTTAATTTCAGGTGCTGTAAGTCCTCTTTTTGTGGAGTATTAATTATATTTGACTAAAGACACTTTTATCTCAGTCGTTGATTTCTGGTAATCTGTTGATAATCTGTGCCCTCAATGTCCTCCTCTACCGCCATTCTTTACATTTGTACAATATCTGTACATTTATTTTTTTGCTCTATTGAAAATGGCTTGTGTTATTTTCCTATGACCATAACAATTGAGCAAGATAATAAGCATACACAGATATCACATAAGACATCAATCTTGGTGACTGAAAATCTGTTTGTCTAAATTAAATGTATTAATTTCAGTTCACGTTTATCATAGTACAGCCACCACAGGTAACATGAGAAGGACAACCTTGGATTACTATGACTCAAGCTAATGAACATTCAAATTGAATATATGTAATAAACCAGAACTGCCAACTTTATGGACCAATTAAGTGGGGATACACATAGGAGACGGATGAGGAATTTTGGCCATCAAATAATATTGAAATATCCACTCAAATATTGAAATTATTTTGTTGCTATCATAAGTCCAAAAATGTCGAAAACATATCGTTATCCACTTTTTACAACGTTTTCGGACATATGATAACAACAAAAATAATTTTAATATTTGAGTGGATATCTCAATATTATTTGATGATAAATTTCTCATCCATCCCCTGTGACAACTGTAACAAATCCCCCTCGTGTGGTGGCAAGCATAACCATCACTCCAAGGAAAGCTATGACTATTCAGTACCAGAATATTAGGTATGTTACGAAAACATTCAATTGAATAAAAAGATTGTAAAGCTTCAGGCACACCTTATGATGTTTTTGGAAGAGCTTACAAATGAGATAATGTCATATGATCAATCCAATTGTGTTAATTGTTGTTCATGATCCGAACCACTTAACTAGTTAAATAGATACATGGATGGTGCTTCCTCTTACTATCACCAATCCACATGAATCTCCACAATATCATACATGTCTGCATTGCGGTTTTGACTTATCTACATCTCCTTGCAAACGCAACCATATTTCCACAACTATGCCAAGACCAACTTATGTATATATCTCTTGAACCAATTTCCGCTCCTTTGATATCGACCTTGGCCCAAAAATTGGGTGTTTTTCAAAGAAAACTCATAGAACATGAGTTTGCCCCAGATCAGGGCGATGCAACAATACTGATGCAAATAAATGCAACACAATGTGTAAAATTCAATAAAATAACAAAGAATACTTTGACACTCAATGCATTATTCGCTTGGACTACATTTGAAGATAGCACGTTCAATATGCAATTACATTCTATTCAATATGCCAGAACATATTTCTTACCTTGTAAATATCTCTTTGCTTTGTATTGTCTTCTCAAACCTATCACTGTCCAATGTCGTTGTAAAATGATCAAGGCATTGCTCATGCGATCGCTATTGAGATGACATGATTTCAGATCATATTTATTTCATTGTATTACTAGTTCTCTAACACATGCAACATTGCTGTGGACCACACTATGTTTCATAATACGGCATAGCCGTTCAAACATAATTGTGTTCAATTTGAATTTATTCAGAAACTTGTTTAAATCTTTATATATAAATTCCGTTCATAGATATGACTACATTGGTGGTGGTAAACAAATACCAACATTCAAGTTTAGCTTTCTTCAATCTTTCATGCTACCGTCTAATAATATCAACCATGATTCTGACATATTATTCGAATATGTGGGGCATATTGATGAACAAACAGCCAACACTTTATATGAAGATAGAAAAAAATATGCATGTGTTAAAATGCCTTTACATGAACTTCTGCCAAAGTTGACGGTGAAGGATATTGGTGAAATAACAACAATACATGGTATATATTTGTCAAAGACATTACGAAGATTACATGGACAAGATCTATCTGTGGCATTAATGAGGCATAATTGTTCAGCTTGTGATACTCATGTTTCTATTTTTCATGTGCATGATATTAAATCACATAAGGATCTGTGTAAACAGTGGTACAAAAGACAACAAATGACAGAAACATCTAAGTCTAGAAAAGAAGAATCTCAGACTAAAATGAAAGAAGATTTGGACAAGTCAGATGAGCAATCATTTCCTCCTCCTCCACCATCTATTGAATTGAAGGAAACCATAATCAGCAACTGGTGCAGAGATACATCACCTGAATGTTTCCAAGAAAGTGGGTGTGCTGTATGTGGTCAATTGGTTGCATTGAAAAACATGACTTTATTGTCAAAGACGAAGGTTAATCTGAAAATATTCACTAGAGACAATATGGGAATCACAAGATGTGAACGATATCATTGTTCTGATCCAATGGAGGATATCAAAGGTCCAGTGCTAGATAACATATGTAAATGGATATACAAACCATGTGTGCTCAGTCTGAATAAAGGCCAAACTCCCAAATATGCTTTGGCAAATGGACTTTGGATGGGAAGAATTCCTGCACAACTTCAAAATCTAACATTTGCTGAACAACTTTTGATTGCCCGTGTTCGTCACAACAAATGTATTGTTCGTGTGTCATCTGGGATGCATAAAATGAGTGCAAATGCCATCATGTTTCAAAACCCAACATCAAAGATATATCAACGGTTGCCTCCAACAATTAAAGAACTTGATGAAGTGCTAGCCTTCATTTTCACTGGTCCTGCCAGACCAACTCCGGAAGACATGGCGCGAACGCCTTTATTGGTTCACCGAAGGCGAGTTTCTGCAGCTTTAGAATGGCTGAAATTGAATCACATGGATTACTATGATTTAGATATCTCCTATGAAAATCTAGCACAATATCCAGATCATGGAATTCCTGTTGTGGTTGCATATCGACTAGCAGACACAAATAAGGAACCGGAAGCCACTAGTGCATTTGACAATGAAGAGGAAGATGGTGTGGAAGATGGGCCTTGTCCCTTTGTTGTTAGTGGAGTAACTGGCGAAAATCTAGATATTACAAGTCCAAAGGCATTAATAGCTAGAGCAACAAAGCACTTGATAGATGACCATGGTGGTGTTCTTGCCATAAGCCATCCTAGAAATCCAGAATTGTTCTTTAATAATCCTCAATTATATCCTATGATGTTCCCCTGCCTATTTCCATATGGCTTGGGTGGTATTAGCAGCATTGACAAAGATATTTTAAGCATCAGTGATATGATGCATAAAAGGCATCTTCTGATGTACCATGACAAAAGATTTCAAACCGATCCCTATTTCCCACTGATTGCATTTAATCAGGAACAGATTAAAGACAGTACAACTGGAGGATATTTGTTGACTAATAAACATAATTTCAACGATATTGCAGATCGCCTGATGAATATCAATACAGCTGTTTTGGATGACCTCTCTAAAAGATTATCTAGAGGTGATAGAGTCAAACCAGATACATCGGAAGAGAAAGCGTGCTATAAACTCATTTCTGATCTGGATCACATAGCTGGTCAGGTCAAAGGTTCAATTACTAACAAGAAATACATGCGAAATGAGATTTGGTCTCTGATATCCTATATTGGTGCTCCAACTTGGTTTATCACTTTTGCACCTGCAGACATCAATCACCCACTATGCTTATATTATGCTGACAACAAAGAAAAGTTTTATCCTAAACTACGTCTACCCCAGGAGTGTTACAAACTAATTGCAAACAATGCAGTTGCTGGAGCCCGCTTCTTTCACTTTACTACTGAAATGTTCATCAAACATATATTAGGAATAAATGAATCTCATCCTGGCCTGTATGGAAACACATCAGGTTATTATGCCACGGTATAGGAACAAGGATGTCTTACCTTGCATCTTCATATGCTGTTGTGGATAAAGGGATGCCTTACACCTCAGGAAATACGTGACAAAATTATGGGTGAAAATTCCGACTTTCAGAAAAGATTAGTGGAATACTTGGAAAGTTTGTGTGTAGGACAATTCATGACAGGTTCTAAAGATGAGGTATCACAGAAAATGGAACAGACAATGTCGAAACCTGAATATCAACCACCAACATGTGTCATGCCAGATCCACCATCATATAATTGTTCCATGAATTGTCAATATCACAACAAAAGATCAACATGGTGGCAAAGGTTTCAAGATGTTGTAGATGATCTTTTATTGCGATTAAATGTACATAACAGGCATGACAGCAAAAAAAAGCCATACTGTCTTAATTCGAAAGGTGAATGTAAACGACGATTGCCCCGTGATATCTTTCAACAAACTTTTGTAGAACCTAACACTGGTGCTCTTAACCTCAAGCATGGTGAACCTTGGATGAACACAGTGACACCTGAAGTTACATATATGCTACGATGCAATTCTGATGTGACCAGCTTATTATCAGGTACTGCTATAAAGGCCATAGTTGCATACATAACAGATTATATTACAAAATTCTCCTTGAAGACCTATAGCATTTTTGAAGTAATAAAAAGTATTTTTGATAAGAATTTCGAAATGATTGGTGGCGACCTGAAAAGAAAAGACAAAGTCAGAAAACTGTTTACACAAATAGTCAATTCACTCACCTCCAAAATGGAAATTGGTGCTCCAATGGCTTCATTATATGTCCTTGGAAATCCTGATCACTACACCAGTCATAAATTCGTGCCATTCTTTTGGAGATCTTATGTTAAAGAGGTTACCAGTGCATGGTCTGATGAAGAAATTGCTAATATATGTGAAGACCAAAATAATACACAAAGGTTGTTATTGGTAAGAATAATGGTGCATACATTGGACTTTCCAAAGTAAATAATTATATGTTTAGACCAGCCTTGTATGATAATGTATCACTGTATGACTGGATATGTCTTGCCACTATGGAACCAAATAAAAGATGCACCAAAACAAAGACCAAAAGGGCCAGAAAAGAACCAGTGCAAAACCATATTTTTGACAATTTAGGCTGTGATGATTTGTCTGACTCTTTCACTGAACCTACTAATGTTGAATATTCCAGTGATGACAACTTGTCTGATGTCGTTGACAATGATATACTCATGGAGATAGATGAAATTCCAAAACCTGATAGTTTAAATAGAAATGCAGGTTCAGAAATAGCTGATAAAACAAATGAAGTTGATCTCAATAAATTGACAAAAATTGAAAATGATTATACTTTACATCCCAATCATCCACAATATCTTACCCACCATGCCAAAATGAAAGGGGATGATCCCTTCATAGTTCCTAATTTTATTCCAAACACTTTGCTAAGGGCTGACCATGGTGATCGAGAATATTATTGTTGTACAATGTTAATGTTTTTCAAGCCATGGAGAAGTGGCAAAGAACTCAAATGTAAATTACAAACATGGGATAATGCTTTTATAGACCATGATTTTTCTAAAAGAGAGCTGGAGATCATGAAATACTTTGGTCTGCGGTATGACTGTTTGGATGCAAGAGATGATTTCTCTGCTACTAGTAAACGTCAGAAGAATAATACTGCAGATATAAGGTATTCATGGGCGACTTCAAACGGTCTTGATGAACTGGATGACATGCACATTACTGAATTAGCATTTAATGGTGATGACTTCAACAACAACATTGATGAAGACAATAATGACACAGAAATACTCCTGAAACTTGGTCATAAAGGACAAAAGAGGAAGGATCAAATGCTAATAGCTGAAAGAACTTTGAAAAGGTCAGGATGGCTTGATGATTGTATTGATGGTACCTCAGAGATAGGACCATTGATATCTATAGAACCATCTGTAGTACAATCAGCAAAATTTTGGAGAGCTGCAGTCCTTGCAAAGAAAAAGGAAATCATCGATGACAGAAATAAAAATTTACCAACAAACACAGCAACCATAGATAAATTGGCAAATTTCCAATATAATGATGTCAAGATAGTGGATGCAGCATACATCAACCAGATGTTTATTCCTGCAAACAGAACTGATCGTCATCTTATTGATGTAACTATCAATGATTACAACTTGAACACTGACCAAAAGAGAGCATTTCATATCATTGCCAATCACTCTACCTTGATTAACGGTTCTGATAAGCTATGCATGTATCTTGGTGGGATGGCAGGCACAGGGAAATCACAAGTCATCAAAGCATTGACTAGTTTTTTTGGTAAACACAACGAAAATCATTGATTTGTGGTTCTTGCACCAACTGGTGGTGCTGCTGCCCTTGTAAATGGATCTACATATCACTCCATTCTGGGAATTAATCAGGGAGGATCATCTCGTTCCCTTGCACAAGTCCGTGCCAATCTTGATGGTGTAGATTACATTTTCATTGATGAGGTGTCAATGTTATCTTGCAGAGATATGTATAAAATCAGTGCTCAGTGTGCAAAAGCACGTGGTGTTTATGATGAACCCTTTGGTGGCATTAATATGATATTTGCAGGAGATTTTGGCCAACTTCCACTGGCTATGAGTGGTGCTCCTTTGTACTCTGGAACCATTGTTGTCCAAATCAATTCCAGTCAAACTATAGCAAATCAGGAAGTGGCTATAGGCAAAGCTCTTTGGCATCAAATTACAACAGTTGTTATATTACGTGAAAATATGAGACAAACCAATCAGTCAGAAGAAGATGTCCAACTAAGGCTTGCTTTGGAAAACATGAGGTACAAAGCATGTACTCCCAAAGATATTGCATTTCTTCGTACTTGTGTTGCAGGAAAAGGTCCAAATGATCCAAAATTAGCCCAAAAGAAATTCAGGAATGTGTCAGTTATAACTGCATTGAATGCACAAAAAGACAAAATCAATGAACTTGGTATTCAACGTTTTGCTGCTGAAAATAGGAGACCATTAACATCATTCTATTCCATAGACAGATGGAATGATCCTACTAGTTCCAATAGCAAAAGAAAATCTCATCACATGTCAACAATTTTGGATCCTATTCGACACACAAAGATATTGGAACCTTCACTCCAAAAGCTACTTTGGAGCCAACCACATGCATCATCCTCTGATCATATACCAGGAAGATTGGACTTATGTGTAGGCATGCCAGTGATGCTGAGGAACAATGATGCAACAGAGTGCTGCATTACCAAAGGAGCAGAGGGCATAGTTGTGGGTTGGCAGAGTGCAATAGGTCCTGAGCAACAAACTGTACTGGACACTTTATTTGTCAGATTATTGAATCCTCCAAAAAAAATTAACATAGAAGGACTTCCTGAAAATGTTGTGCCAATTACAAAACATGTCACTTCCACCATGTGCTCATTACCGAATGATGATGTGATATCTTTGTCAAGAGAACAAGTGTTGGTACTGCCTAATTTTGCAATGACTGATTATGCATGTCAAGGACGTACTCGTCCTAACAATGTAGTTGACCTCAGTAGTTGTAGAAACCACCAATCCTATTATACTTGCTTATCAAGAAGTGCTTCTGCAGCAGGAACTATCATCATGCAAGGCTTTGATCCTAAAGTAATTACTGGGGGTGCTTCTGGATATCTCAGGCAGGAATTCAGAGAATTAGAACTGCTTGATGAGATTACCAAACTGAAATATCAAGGACTCTTACCAGACCATGTCAAGGGAGATCAGCGAAATTCTATCATTGATCAATTTAGAAAATGGAAAGGAAAGTCATATATTCCAAAAAACATTCATCATGCTATCGCATGGAAAGCCACGGAGCAACTAAATCAATACACAACACAGCCCTCTCCATGGCAATTAATTAAACCTATGAACAAAAATCAAAAGGCAGATTTCAGAAACCTCAACTTTGTTCCTGCAAAAGGAACTGTTCCAATCACTGTCACTCATAAAAATTCCACAGCCAATGTATTGCAAAATAACAAACGAAAATTACAACAAGTTGTAAGTTCATCTTCCATAGTGAAAAAAAAACGAAAAACAAGTACTATTGAATTAAATGAACCAAAAGGGTTTATTTGGGATGTGCAAGATTGGAGCTGTGCTTATGATTCACTCTTTACAATATTACTAGCAATATGGAATGAAGATCCATCAAGTTGGAAAAAAAGATTCAATAGCATCAATGAAATATTAAAGATTTTGAGCTTAGGATTCAAACGATCAAAGAATAACACAACAGATTTAGAAACAGTTAGAAATACAATCAGACATTTATTGCATCAAGATAAACCCGAAATATTTCCTTATGGTCAAGTTGGCATTGCCATAAGTGATTTGGCCCATTATATAATGAAAGCAAATGAACCAATGACTTCAACTTGTCTTAAATGTATGAATTGTGAAAACATAACCATTCTGGAAAATGATAGATGTGATGCCATCTTTCATTGTTCATATTCATTTTCTGGAACAATCTCAGCATGTCTTGCTCAAATCATAGTTAATAGACAATGGCACAAATGTCAATTATGTTGGGGAGAGATTACTAAATTTATTGCATTTAACAAAATTCCACCTCTAATCATGTTTACACTTGACTCTATTGAGAATTTAATAGTTAGTCAAATTATAAACTTGTCAATTGATGACATATCCACTGCTTTCACATTGAGAGGAATTGTGTACTTTGGTGATGCACATTTTACTGCCCGTATATTCATCGACAGTATGGTATGGTTTCATGATGGTATATCAACCAGATCAATTTGTATTAATGAAGGTGATATAGATGACTTTTCAAATATTAATTTATTGTCATGTAATGGTAATAATGCTGTACTGTTTATATATGCTCAATCTTAATATTTGTTCTCTTGCTAAAAAAAGGGACGAGTAACATGCCATGCAAAGCAATGGCCCACACCCCACTAGTTATTTTGACAATGCACAATCTCTTACTTTTACTATCAGTCAGCCATTACAGGAGCTACTTATCCCCAATGACAATCTATGACAAAATCAGAACTTACCCCACTTGGAATATTGTGCTTTTCTATTCAATATTGCTCAATTCTCCATTGGAATCAATATATATAACCTCACTATTACTTAAAATAGACACATAAAGTTAATGATTATTTTATCCAAATACATAATTAAATAGTGAAGGGCAGAAGGCAGGTGAGAGGAAGATAGGTGGGTGTGGAGTGAGAGGAAGGTGGGAGTGGGAGAAGGGAGTGGGAGTGGGAGAAGAGGGAAGGTGGGAAGGCAGCAGGGAAGGGAGGGAGACAGAGACAGAGACAGAGACAGAGACAGAGACGGAGACGGAGACGGAGAGAGGGAGGAGAGTGGACTGTACATACATTCCCGTTGTCCTCGTCATCTTCGTCTACGTCTCCGCCGTCCTCATCCCCCTCATTCCTGTCCCCGTCCCCATCGTCCCTGTCCATGCCATTCCGGTCCCTGTCGTTCCCGTTCCCGTCATTCCTCTTGTCGTCGTCATCGTTGTCGTTGTCATTGTCATCTCCCGTAGTCCTCGTCGTCCGATGGATGGTCGTTGTCGTCTGTGTCGTCCTGTCATCCCCTAGCTGGCTGTCCCCGTTGTCCCCGTTCCCAACGTCATCCTCGTTGTCGTCGTCCCCATCTCCATCCCCGTCATCGTCCTCGTTGATCCCTGAATGGTCATCGACTCCGTTGTCCTGTCGTCTCTTCCCTGGCCGTCTCCGTCCCCGTCATCTTCCCTGGCTGGCCGTCTGTGCCCTCGTCGCCTCTGTCCTCATCGTTGCCTGCCATCCGCCGTTTCGGCCCTTCAGTTGGGCATTGACATGACATGGCGCAGGCATGCGTGTTGCGGTCAATTCCAGGCGTGGCAGTGAGAAAGTCCTTCATAAAAACAATAATATTAGCTAGCATAGTAATAGTAATAAATTTTGAGAAATATACTTATCTTCTACTTGATTTTGCTGCTGTTGCTGTTCTCGTGGACGCATCGTGGAGTACGCGATGATTTGAACCCACGCCGGAGGTTGCCGATTGCCCAAACGGGTGCGAGTTGCCTTATATGTAACCAAGATCTTACTTTTCTCAGTGTAATTGCATGGAGCACAACAACTGTGTAGCACATTTAAGACCATGTAGGGATAGAATTAGCCTCTAACTACATCCTCCCCAAATTTTGTATTTTATTATGGCATACATAGAGAGATATCCATGATTCATTGATACCTCCCTGCCAATTTCGGACCCTTCAAATGCTACTTTACCAATATTGCTCTGAAAAATATGAGAATAATTGTGAAACTACTATGTACAGTATCTATTGTATTGATGATCAGTGCCTGGCACTTGGTGGTCCCAGAATCTGTTGTAGCCAAGAAATGAAAGGTTCAAAGTAAAGCTGAACTTGAAGTTCGGACTTGGTTGATGGGTCAGCCACAATGCACAATTCTGTGCATTTGCTTGGCTGAAACAAAGGTCCTGGTCCACCAACAATCAGGCACTTATGTGTACCACAATGAGTACTCATTCAAGTACTCCTTAGATTAATTTCAGATTTTTTAATTTTGCTATTTGCTGTGTTTTTAATCATTTTTTAAACTAGTTTACATTTGGCTAATCACATGGTCACATACTCACTGTCTCCTCGACGCCCAGCCCATCCTCTCTCACTACCATTCATCATTGTCACCAGCTGACATACCCACTAGAGCCGTCACCTGCTGACGCTGTCATGATCCAAACAGGATTCGGATCAAAACATAGTAATATGCTGTCACTAGTCACCATCCCTACAGCACACATCACATTACAAGGACCATTCATACTGGAATGCCTCCATCTGCACATGGAGTAGAAAGGAATACCCTTATCTGCACATAGGACACACAGGAAATCCTTATCTGCACATAGGACATACATGAAACCCTTATCCAAACAAGGGACATGCAAGGAAACCCTTATCTACAGAAGGGACATACAAGAAAACCCTTATCTATGCAGAGGAAATGAAGGAATACCCTTATCTTAACTGATAAGGCCCCCAAAACATCTTATCAGAGGCCAAAGAAGCACAAGCAGCACAGCCACATCCTTATCTCCAATCATAGAGATAACACATGCCACCCATCATTCCCTGATCAAGAAGCACATCACATTTCATATCAATTGATCAAATACAGCCCAGCCCTGATCTTATCTTTTTCTTAACTGATAAGGATACACACATGGCATGGCATCAATTGATCAAGAAGCGCAGCCTCAGGAAGATGATTCTAGAAGCACACCCTGGCACAGCCCTTGCCTTTGATTCACACACCCAAGATTAGACCAGCAGCATGACTCACTCCCATCAAATGTGACTCATTGGTCTATCCATGACAAATTATGACCCTTATGACATATTCATGACCCCCCATGACTCATTATGACCACCTATGACTAATTTTGACTATTTCTGACTCATTATGCCCCCTCCTTTGATTATAATACCTATGTGACTCATTAATTGACTCTGTATGAGTCACAAACCCATGCCTTCCTTTCTTATGACTCCTTATGAGTCATAACCCCCCATGCCTTTCATCATTATGACTCCTTATGAGTCATAAACCTATGCCTCTCCTCTATATGACTCCCTATGAGTCATATCCTATGCTCTCCATTTGATATACCATTCTATGACTCAGTATGACTCCTGCTGTAGAATAGGTATATATAGAGCCCAGTTTCTTGAGATGGCCCAGTCACCTAATCTGACAGGCCCAGTCACAGGACAGTCCCTCTCCCAGATTCTGATTCACCCCATCTGTGTTTGTTTGTATTACCTACTTTGGTAGTAGCTATTACTTCAAATACCAATTGCAGTTCAGGTCATCATTCATTTGTTTAAGGATATCAATCTCAGATTTATTGATACTCCCTTATTACTTGTTTGATATATATCTTTGTGTTCTGTCATGTAGTACAGTCACATTCATCTTCTTTCAAGTTCTATTGATCATCACCAAAGATATCCCAGTACTTTATTCTGCACTAGTAGCCAATGTGCGTTTGAAGCTTTGGAATAAAGTCCGATATCTTGATTATCAATTCTACTTGCCTATTGTTCAGTTCATTCATTCTGTACATAGTATTTTGTCACACCTCCCTTTTGTTTGACATCTACTGTTACACTCACCCATTGCCCATCATCTATTGCCCATCGTCCATCATCTATTGCTCATCTCTATTGTACCTCTGCTCATTGTATACTTGCTACTTGTATACTTGACTGTTGTACACTCGTTCATCTTACACTGTCCATACTTGCTTGAGTTATTATCCACTTATACTCTCGCATACCTCTTGTCACTCAAAGTCTTTACCTTCAGTAGGGAAGACCTCACTGTTCACTCATCCTCTATAAGTCATACATCTGACTTATATTATTGTCAAGTATTTGTTGTATCCCTCAAAGCTAACCTTTGATAGGATTCACACCACAACCCAACCACCCAACAGGAATACCCCAGAGTTATTAAAGAGCTAAATCCTTGATCCCAAAGGACAACAAGGTAATTTCCTGATCAACGACGCACTCCGGAAAACCTTGGTGTGGATTTGTTCAAACACTTCCCACGCAAAACAACGCCCCGCTATTTGCCGTCCCCGCTTGACGTCAATTCTTACGCCCCTCTGCGGCACATCTTTCTGCCCACGGGTCATATACCTTGGAAATGCCCCAAGGGCATCTTAAGCCCCTTGTCTCGTCTCTGAGGTATGTCCCACTGTTCTTTCTTTTCACTTATTTACCTTGTCTCGTCTTTTAGTTAGCCACGCATAGTTTTCCATGAATACACGTCATTCTTCCAATCGCACTGTCTGCATGTCCAGTACTCAAGATGACCCCTCGTCGTCGTCATCCGCGCCGACAGGCACCACCAACTCGGAAACAGCTAAAGAGTGTATCCGAGTTACTGACCATTTCCGACTTGGAGACATTTCCAAGGCCTCGGCTACACTCGAACTCCAAGACATACTCACCAGCCTTAGGCTCGACTCCCATGTCCTCAAGCCCACCTTCGCCGCCTATCTCCGGATACTCGATAACATCGACCGATGACGCCGTGATGCCAGAAACATCAGAACCTCTTTCAATAGTTCCGCTCCACTGCAGGACCCAGCTGAGCGCGAAGCCTCAGTGGTCCGGTCACGCAAGCCATCACCGGTTGTTTCAACAGCCCCGGACAAAGAAACCCATGCTCCTAGAGCGCCTAAGCATCTGTGAAGTCCGAGCGATGACAGCGAACTTGAACGGGCAGCCAAACCAAAGATCGACCTCAAATTGCTCCTGTGGGTCATTCAGGAAGAGCTCGAACCATCACGTTTGTCCATCTCACTTCAGAAGACCCTCTCAACGCTCGACAATATCTCCCGGGATCCCAAAGTTGCCAAATCGTCGCTACTCAACTCTGCCCGGTGCCTGCAGTTTCCCGACTCGGAATGGACCAATTTGCTTGCAGGACGAGCCGTTGACCTTGATCATGTCCTCGCCAGCGGGTACTCCGTCACCCACGACGATAAACGATCAGAAAAAATTGGTGGCGTCGAATTCGTCGTTGGGGCCGTCAAGCCCACCAGAGTCGTTGATATGCACGGAAAGTGGGTCATCGCCTGGGGACGAACTTGTGAAGCAACCCTCTTTGTTTTTCCCCACAGAGCCGCTGAACTAAGAGACTACGGAAAACACATCAGTGAACTGTTCGCCGCTTTCCCTGATCCGATGCACCAATGCATCATTCAATATGACAGAGCCACTCGCATCTGCACTGCCCAATGACAAGACGTTGAGCTTATGGACTTTGCCCATTTCACGGACCTTCACATCCTCTGGATCCAAAACGCCGGAGCCGGCACAAGTCACACCCAAGCAACCGAACGCTCTCAGTCAGACTCAGCCAAGCGAAAGGAACCTTGTCGCTGCTGGAATGCCAAGCGTTGCCCCAATGTCGCCTCCAACTGCGACTACAAACACATCTGTGCTAAATGCCAGTCACCCCAACATCCATCCGTCGAATGCAGTGTCTTCCAAAAACAGTAGTTCAAAAGATTCATGGTCGAAACGGCCAAAGTATGCTCACACCTTTATCTGGGATGGTTCCGATCAACCACACCATGTCACACTTTCCTTAGCCACTCTCCTGATGTTGCCGCTCCCCTCACCATCACTCGAGGAATTCAACAACGCACCAGCGTTGCACACCCTCAATAACAATCCACATCTCTTTGAAATTGTCACGCCCATCAATGTTCCTCGTTTCCGGGAACTCCTCAGCTCGCATCCCAACCAGAGTCTCATCCATTCTGTCTGCCACGGCCTGCAGGATGGGTTTTGGCCCTGGGCCGAATTTGACCCCACTCGCCCGCTCACGTGGGACAATTCTGCACGGAACCTCCGTGATCAAGCGGAATGAGACTTTGTCCGGTTAAAGAGGTCTCCCTCCGTCGTTTTTCTCCCATGCTTGGTCCTCATCTACTTCCCAGCATGCACGGTATCCAAATCGGAGTCGTACCCAAACCTGGCACCTCGACTTTCTGCCTCGTCGTCGACCAGAGCGCCGAGCCCTTCTCACTCAACTCCCTTATTCCTCGGGACAAGGTCACCATACCGCTCGATAATCTTCATCAACTGGGCCACGCCCTCCGTTGAGTCCGCTCTGCCCATGGCCCACACATCCACCTCGTTGTTTTCAAGTCTGACGTCTCTCAAGCCTATCGACACCTCCCTATGCACCCTCTTTGGCAGCTTCATCAAATTATCACAGTGGATGGCCTCCGCCATGTCGACCGTTGCAACAATTTTGGTAACAGAGGTGCCGGCGGTATCTGGGGCGCTTTTATGGGCCTCGTCCTCTGGATCACCATTTTTATCAAGTCCATTGCCGATCTTTTCGCCTACATCGACGACACCTTCTCCTGGGATTTTGAAGGCAACGTACTTTGGTATGCCCCCTTCCATAAAGCCTTATCCGCCAAGCAAGCTCGCCTTCTAATGTTATGGGACAACATTGGCCTGCCACATGATGAATCCAAACAACTTGCCGGTCCCGTCTTGCCCATTATCGGCTTTGACGTCGATCCCAACGCCATGACTTTCACCATGTCGCCTGACTATCGTCAGGACCTCCTCGATGCCCTCCGTGAATTTGCTTGACCCGGGCATCGTTGCCCCCTGCGTGACTTCCAACGCCTGGCAGGCTGGATGAACTGGGCATTAAATGTTCATCCCAAACTGCGACCCGGCCTCTCCATTCTCTACCACAAGATGTCTGGTAAGTCGCAGCCCCACCAGCTCATCTGGATCAGTGTGGAACTTTGCTGTGAGCTCCTGTGGTATGCTGGCCACCTTGAAGCTTCGCCTGGCATACACCTCATCGAATCTTCTGCCTGGGATGTGCCGTCTGCTGACACCATCCTTTTCGCAGATGCTTCCTTTATCGGCCTCGGCTTCTGGTGCCCTACCTTGTCTCACGGTTTCCAGTGCTTGATCCCTGACCCATCTTTCGACCGCATTTTCTACTGGGAGGCTCTCGCCGTCCTTTCCACCTTTCACTGGGTCCTGACCACCTTTTCATGAACTCCTCGTTGTATTGCCATCTTCACTGACAACACCAATACCGTCGATCTATTTAATACTCTACATGCTCAACCGCTTTACAACCCCATTCTCATCACAACCGTCAACCTCCTGCTTGCCTCCCACACCAAGCTTCGCGTCTTTCACGTTCCCGGCATTGACAACGCCGTTGCTGACACCCTTTCCCATTTCCGCAATGCCTCCATCCTCTCCTCCTTTCCCCATTTCACTATTTCCCCCTTCATACCCCCTCGTCTTTCGCTGGGGGCCTGCCTGCAATGAACCCACTCGGGTGGTCCCGCCAACCCATCTGGGTTGCCTGGACCCACGAGCGTCTCGTTCATGAACGGGCCATCGCTCTCGGTTTCTCCCTCGAACATTCCTCGATGCTCGCGTATTCTTCCGCTCTTCGCTCCTACATTTCTTTCTGCACCGCTCACCGCTTTTCCCTCGCCCCCACTCCCGAAACCCTTAGCTTTTTCACCATTTATATGTGCCACCACATCAAGCCGAGTTCTGTTTCCACCTACTTATCCGGTGTCTGTACTCAGCTCGAACCATTCTACCCCGACGTCCATTCCCATTGCCTCCATCCCCTCGTCACCCGTACCCTCCATGGCTGCAAGAAGATGCGCGCCGTTGGCACCACCCGGAAATGGCCGCTCCTCCATTCCGAGCTTGTTTCCCTGTGCGATACTTACCACCCTTCCTTTGACCATGACAATAAGCTTTTCCTTTCCCTCCTTCTCGTTGGCTTCCATGCCCTTACACGTCTTGGCGAGTTGGTGTCGCCGGATAGCGCTTCCCTGCGCGATTACTGAAAAATAGTCATGTGGCACTCAGTCACCTTTTTGCCGGAAGGTTTTTCCTTCCACCTGCCTGGGCATAAGGCCAATAGACTATTTGAAGGCAACACTATTCTCCTTTGACGTCTCTCCAACCGTGATGACCCTGTCTCCGCCTTCGAGTCCTACCTCACCTCGCATGACGTCCTCTTCCCTCTCCACCCTGAGCTGTGGCTCCGGCACGACGGTTCCGTGCCCCTCCATTCCTGGTTTCTCGGCTGCCTGCGCCACCATTTCCCCAACAAAGTCGCCGGCCAGTCCCTCTGCTCCGGTGGCGCAACTGCCCTCGCTCGTGACAGCGTCCCCCTGGACCACATTCAGGCTATCGGCCGCTGGGCCTCGGAGACTTTCCGCATATACATTCGTCATCACCCCATCCTTCTCGCTGTGCATCTTGCCCCCCGGGCCCCATTCTAACCTTCTCTCTTCTCTCGCGTTTGTTTTTGTTTTTCCTCTTACATGCATTCCCATCCACCTTCTTCTTTCCACTCTAATTTTTTCCCACCCACCACTCCCTCTTCATAGCCTCTTATGGTTCTTTATTGTAAAACAAAAAACAAAAAAGAATCATTATCTTTCGGACCGCGCTGCTGTTTCAGGGCACAGTTGCATTTCCTATTCTCTTTTTTTACATCTCAAAAGTGACCTGTGTGATTAGACGTTTTTTAAACTAGTTTACATTTGGCTAATCACACGGTCACATACTCACTGTCTCCTCGACGCCCAGCCCATCCTCTCTCACTACCATTCATCATTGTCACCAGCTGACATACCCACCGGAGCCGTCACCTGCGGACGCCCCGCTATTTGCCATCCCCGCTTGACGTCAATTCTTACGCCCCTCTGCAGCACATCTTTCTGCCCACGGGTCATATACCTCGGAAACGCCCCAAGGGCATCTTAAGCCCCTTGTCTCGTCTCCAAGGTATGTCCCGCCATTCTTTCTTTTCACTTATTTACCTTGTCTCGTCTTTTAGTTAGCCACGCGTAGTTTTCCATGACCCACCTCTACCCGCCCTTTCCGCTTACGGATCTTTATTGTAAAACAAAAAACAAAAAAGAATCATTATCTTTCGGACCGCGCCACTGTTTCAGGGCATGGTCGCGTTTCCTATTCTCTTTTTGTACATCTCAAAAAGTGACCTGTGTGATTAGTAAGTGCATTCAAATTATATTACGTGGTACATTTATGTCATGTACAGGTTGAAAAATTTTGATTACTTTATATGGCAGTTTCTGAATAAATATTGGCTTGAGCTGGTGTGGGCTCTGGCAATGTTTGGAACATGAAATACATGCAGGCAAAGTGGGATGTGATGCAAGCCTGTCGACCAACATGAGCCCACGTTGCAGCAAGAGCTGGACGCTGGTCAACCCAAAGCTGCAGGGAGAGCTGGGCCAGGGTCAACCCATTTCTGCAGCAAAAGCTGAGCATGGCAACACAGTGCTGGAGCAATAGCCAGACCCTGGTGAACCCAAGCCTGACCCATCAGTGGGTCCAGGATCAACCCAATGCTGCAGAACGAGCTGTGCCCCTGGAAACCTATCCTGCAGCAAGTGCTGGACCTGGGTCAACCCAGTGCTGCAGCAATAGCTGGACCCTGGTCAACCTACCCTGCAGCAAGTGTTGGGCCAGGGTCACCAAGTGCTGCAGCAATCGCTGGCTCCCGGTCAATGCAAGCCCTGCAGCAAGTGCTGGACCTGGGTCAACCCAGTGCTGCAGCAATAGCTGGACCCTGGTCAACCTACCCTGCAGCAAGTGCTGGGCCAGGGTCAACCAAGTGCTGCAGCAATAGCTGGATCCCGGTCAACCCAAGCCCTGCAGCAGGTGCTGGACCTGGGTTGACCCAATGCTGCAACAAGAGCTGGAACTGGGTTGACCCAATGCTGCAGCAAGAGCTGGGCCCAGGTCGACCCAGTGCTGCGGCAAGAGCTGGGACCAGGTCGACCCAATGCTGCAGCAATATCTGGCCCAGGTCAACCCAATGCGGCAGCAATAGCTGGGCCCAGGTTGACCTGGTGGTGCAGCAACAGCTGGATCCCGGTCAACCCAAGCCCTGCAGCAGGTGCTGGACCCGGGTCAACCCAATGCTACAGCAATACCTGGGCCCAGGTCGACCTGGTGCTGCAGCAATAGCTGATCCTGGTCAACCCAAGCCCTGCAGCAGGTGCTGGACCCGGGTCAACCCAGTGCTGCAACAATAGCTGGGCCCAGGTCAACCCAATGCTGCAGCAATAGCTGGGCCCAGGTTGACCCTGTGCTGCAGCAAGAGCTGGGACCAGGTCAACCCCATGCTGCAGCAATAACTGGCCCTTGGTTGACCCGGTGCTGCAGCAAGAGCTGGGGCCAGGCCAACCCAGTGCTGCAGCAATCGCTGGACCCCAGTCACCCCACTCTCCAGCAAGTGCTGGGCCCTAGTCAACCCAGTTCTGCAGCAACAGCTGCATCTAGGTCAACCCCAGCCTGCAGCAAGAGCTGGACTGGGGTCAACCCAGTGCTGCAACAATAACTGCAGCCAGGTCAACCCACATGGCTTGAACAGCTGGGCCTGGGTCAACCCAACCATCCTGGAATAGCTGCCCTGGGTTAACCGACTCCATGGCAGAGCTGACACCAGGTTGACCCAACCAGCCACCCTTGCCCAGCAAGAGCTGTACCTGGGTCAACCTACCACACCACATTTCCCCAGCAAGTGCTGTCTTTTGGGTTAACCTACCCCCCCAGCAAGCAACTGTGCTATGTGTACCTACCTTTTGCAACTATATCTGTGATCGGGTTAACCAAAACGACTGGGTCTACTGATATAACATTGATGTGGTAGATGCCAAGAACATGGGCATACATATATTGATGACCCAGCAAGCTGGCATTTTGAGCCATCAGGAACATTATATCACAGTGATCTGTGTTCGGGTTTATGGTATCCTGGGCCCTTCGAACGTCATATGAGGTGTAATTAATTCTCATGATGTTATGTTGGTACAGGCAGTCAGATTTGAAATGGATACCGTCCAGTTCCAAGGCTTGCATGCCAGTGGGTGGTTCATTGACAGATTCAGCTTTAAATAATAATTTGATGCGAGGCAAAAGATGTAACCTCAGCTTTACCAAGAAATCCTGAGAAAAATCACATCATCAGTTGATTCCAATTGACACATTTTCATTTACCTTGGTAGCAGGGTCTTCAACATTCAACCGCAGAAAGGTCCCGATGTGGTGTGGATGGTTCTGGGCAAGTCCAATCTGGTGGTGTGTGTCGGGATTTTGTGATAGGTGCTCCTTCGTGGAAGTACAAGTTTCTCCAGCCACCTTTTGACGAATCTGTCTAATACAAGCTTGTCACCGCTTGATTTGTGCTAGTTGTTGTATGAACTTCTTTTTGCTGGTCCATTTGAACCGAGCCTTAGGATTCTGGTGTTCCAGTTCACCCTACCACAACGTATCATCATTATCATATTTAGGCACTTAATAACGAAGACTTACTATTTCTGTTGTGTAGGAATCTGTAGTACCATATCTTTTGATTATATCAACATAATCCCCAATTGAGTGCGCCTTGTAAGTCTGTAAGTTTAGAGTCTTTGGTTGGCATCGGGCACTATTCTCTTCAGTACTACTTTTCGGTGCCAATGGTCTGGCTTTAGATGCGTTCCCACTGTGGCAGTGTCTTCTGGCTTTGCTTTCGCGTTTCAATTCATATGTTTGATAAACTGAGCAGGTTTTAGACTGGAATTCACAGAGTCTTTCCCCAAGAGCCGTCATTTCATTGTCAAGGATAGCAAGGGTAGTATCACTGTGCATTCTCATCTTGGCTAGTCCATGCCAGTGAGCAAAGGTGAAAAGAAGTCGGAGAATCCATCCATTATGTGGTTTGGGGAGTAGACCTTCAAAAACGGGTATGATACACTGCAAATAGATTAGGTCGTCATGGATGTATGGTTAATAATGTGATGACTAACTCACTTGCAAAAAATCCTCATAATTTCTTGCAGCCATTTTCTTCAATTCTGAGGTATTCAAAGTGAAACGTCTGATCATGTCCCTCCCAAAGGTTGGAACCAATCAAAAACTGTGCATGCATTAGGACACATGCAAAGCTAGACACAAGTTGAGGTTACCGGTGATCAAGTTCATGCAGATTATTTTCATCAGCTGATTGCAGGATGTGAAGAAGTTGGATGAATAAGGCTTTCCACATGCCAAGTTCGATCTTGTGCATCAGATCAATTAGGAACAACAGGAAGAAATTAAATCTGAATTTAAGGAATCGTTCCAAAAATGCATTCTGAGAAAGCCTGAGCACAAACTACCCAAATTAACAAATGAATTGCCTCACTGAGGTAGGAACGAGAGACTGAGGCTTAAGGAGGCATTTGCACTGTCCACTGCATGATTCTGCTGATAGATGGCATGCCGAGCCCAGGAGACCATGAATCTACATCGTTCATCATTGACGTGGGCAAGTCGGATCCTAGTGTTTCTGTCTCGTTTTGTACCCACCAGATGCAATTTGGTTAACGGGGTAGTGCAACGTGGACATGGACACCCGCCTCTATTTCAGAAATTGGTCATAAGGATCCTATTTATATCATGTAAAAATGTAACAGCGTGAAATGGGGTGAGGTTTACTTCTCGGGGTAATCTGCTGAATAAGTGAATATACGAGGATAAAACCTTCGCAACACCCGTCACAGCACTCAATCACAATGCCACGTTCATATGCTTCTAGAAATTCTTCATCCAGGATGATTCCCCACTGAGCATGGATACATTCGTGGTGACAATGTGTCATGAATGACTGTTTCAGCTTCTTTGTACCGGTATACTTTTTGGCAAAATCCTTGAAGGAGTCCGGGAGCTAAATGTGATTCATCAGCATGGACAAGGACATACACTTTCAAAATAGGCCACGTGTTCACATGAATTGCAAGAAGGTTTACATCACTAATACTTCGACTCATTACCAAAGTATAAGGGCCACAGTTTTGCACACCCAAAATTGGTCAAATGAGTTGGATCAGACCAAAACATCAATGCAACAACAACGCGCAGAAGATCACAACCAGGTTCACAAGACATATATTGTAGTGAATTGTGAGCTTCAACGAAGGCCGGAGAACTGTAGAGTTCGCCTTGGATGTGAACTTCAGCCTCCTCGTCGGTGGGCTGCCAGAGAAGCTCATATGGTTCATAATGGAAATGAGGATTATCGTGGGCGTTCAAAATTTTCTCCCAGATGACAGATACCAAGGGATGGTGATGGAGTTTTGTGACTTCATAATCGTGAGCACCGGGGTTGGCAGTGAGGCAGTGAAATGGTGCTGAAATTATTACAGGTGACGTTGTCCATTCCGCATCCTCGTCAATCCAATCTTCCTGATCCCATTCGTTGAGCACTAACTGGGCGTTGACCTTATCCCAATTGGTTGTTCAAACATCTGCAGCTTGAAAACTATCAGCACCAATGATGCTAAGTAAATCCTTACAGCCGTTTGAAGGAATCATGGCAGTTCCCGCGGTTTTTTGATGAATTAGGAAAGTGGGACTTAGAATTTTTTTGTCTCAACTGCTAGTCTATCTCTATTGGCATCATGGGATGGGCCAGGAAACGGCCCCACAAGCAACCTAGCATCATAGATACCGACACCAACAACAGGTTTTCCCCTTCCAATGCTACAGGCACTGAAAGTGACTGCTCCAAGTCAGCTCAGTCGACACACACTTCTACCCCACCTACTTTATCTCCTCCAAAGAAGCGTCAGAAACCTACAATGACTCCAGGTGTGGTTGTGGATAATGCAGCCCCAACTGTGGTTACATATGTCACCTCGGTCTTTGCAGCGGTTGAGATGAAGAAAGCAGTGTCAAAACGGGTTCCCAAGAATTACTCGTTCCAGCTCAAATCCGATGAGCCATGGGACACCTTGAAGGCACAAATTCTCACCAAAATCTCCACAGCACTCAGCCCCCCCATTCTCGAGTTCACTGACTACGAAATCTGTTCCACATCTCTTGTGTCATCCCCAAACCCGGTATCCCCCTTGCCACGGAACCCGACTACTCTATCTTGCTACAGAAAGTATCTGGCAAGGGTAACACCATTGTCAACCTCGTGGTTGTTCAGAGTGACATACTTGGCAACAAGGAGAACGTGTGTGATGCCGACGAAGCGGATGGAAATGGGAAGTTGAAGAAGAAGAAGACTGTGCGAGATCCTGTGACACTCCCAGGGAACGTCTTGAAGGGGACCGAGATCAAGGCACTACAGAAGCACTGGACATGTCGACAGAAGCAGCCTACTTGCCAAGGCACCTACTGCTTCATTGATGGGGATGGCAGTCATGTCCCTCTCAGTCACGAACGACTTGATTGCTGGGCCGCAGCTATAGTGAGTTTTACCTTCTTCGCCTGCTTGTTTTCCTCACATTTTCATAGCTAATTGGAGAGGAACACGCAACAATTGACTGGCCCCCGAATCATCGGTTATTCAATCCCAAAACCAACAAACTAACTCCAGTTCTTCAGCAGCGCTTGGAAGTGCAGAATGCCAAGGTTGCTCCAGCCCCCATCATCAATTTGACTTTCGGTTCAGAGTTGGCCCAGCTCTTCCAGCCTGTTGCACCCCCACTAGCGGATCCGGCTCCCGTTATACTCAATAAAGTTGCAGCCACCACTCCCATCCCCAGAAAGGACACCTACGATCTACATTGCCCCACATTACTTCAGGTCAATCGCAAGCCAGGCGGAGATATGACAATGGCAGAATTTTGCGTGCAGTATGAGCTGGGTGAGGGGATTGCACTGAAGGTTCAAGAAAATTCGTATACACATGCTCACATGCTGAGGTTTCTGACAGTTGAGGAGTTGAAGGAAATGAAGTTTAGGTTTGGGGAGATTGCTGCATTGCGCGATGCTGTTGAACGTTGGTCCCTCATCATTTAGTCTCAGGTAGTTAGTTTGCAACACGGTCTTTACTTCAGAATAGAATTGATTCGTCAGAAAAACAAGTACAGAAGGGACAATTGTACACTAAAAATAACCTGAATGGGCCAAGTAACCAGCAGCATCATCAGCTGTAATAATATCAAGAACCTCATACATATCATATAAAATCCCGTCACCGTGCGCAGCTCCATAGTAGTCTTGGTTACGGCGAATGAAATGCTTGATCTTGGAAAATGATTCCTCGATTGGGTTGAGATCTGGTGAATACGGTGGTAAATACATGAGGCGAACTCCAAAACAGTCAACGAGTTCTAGGATCTCATCTCCATGATGGATCTTGGCATTGTCGAGGACTAGGACACTGAGGGGGCCAGGATAACGACTGCATTGTGGCAGCTGATGGAAGATCAGAAAAGACTACCACAACAGCAGTGAAACATACAACAGAAAATTCCAACCACTCTAAGAACATGGCTTTCGTCAATGAACCCTCCACTGTTGTTCCCAAGACAAAGCCATCAAGTGTCAAGACACCAACGGTCAATGTACGTCTTCCGCGAACAAATGGCTGGGATTTGCCAACACGGCATCCTCGTCTTGACCTCCCATAGCGCCTACCAACAGTGTGCTCATCTTTTGACATCTCATCTATGAATCCGAGTTCTTCTGGGGAAAATTGCGCCATGCAAGAGATGAATTCGGCACGCCGAGTTTCATTACGCTCAGAGGCAATGCGTTGTAGCCACTTGCAGCTGACACCAGCATGAGAGAGTTCTTGGTGGATGGTAGTATAGTGAACAGAAATGAAGCGGTTGCTTTTGAGCAAGTGAAGGAGCTCGTCCAGAAAATGGTTGGGGTTTCCTCGAATAAGTTGGAGGAGATACTGAATATCGTCGTGATCAAGATTGCGTGGGCCGCCACGGTGAGGGGTGGGGGTGATCACATCACCAGTGGTGCACCAGAGCTTGAGGATGTGGTAAAATGTGCGCTCAGACATGCTACAACAGGTGAGGATGTTTTCAAGGCTGAGTAGCCAGCGTTCAAATAGCTGGATGGCAGCAATCTTGACATCCCGACTGATATGATGGTACATATATGATACAAGTTCACAAAAAAAATTCTAAGTCCCACTTTCCTAATTCATCAAAAAACCGCGGGAACTGCCATGATTCCTTCAAATGGCTATAAAGTCCTGCTGGGACTTCTGAGTTCCGCGGTTCCAGTACCAATCACCCAGTTGAAAAGAGCTCTTGTTTTGAAAGGGCCCAAACGACGGAGGTGGCGATTGTTGTTCTGGGTCAGAATTGATAATATTTGACAATGATGAGGCTGCCATCTCGCCTTCAGGGTCATGTGAAGGAAACTTCTCAGCCAAATATCGTCGAAATATGCCGAAAGAATTGCGAGCAGTGCCGAGAATTTGACAAACATGTGCGCCAACTCCAGCAGATGTTTCCTCAGATGTTTCCTCAGAACTATTGTTGCAGTTCTCATTGGACGGTGGTAAAAGGGGGTCTAGGATATCAGCACCAGGTGGTGGCTGGGCAGGAGGTGGCTGGGGAAGAAAGTCTCTCAGTCTCTTATCGTTGAGCTCCAAACCAGTGCCTAGGAGGCAGGATGGAAGCCGTCTGTGCCGCTTTGTTGGCCTCACATCATCCAACTGGACAATTGGAACCGCTGTAGCCTGAAGAAATAAATGATCATTGGACTTTTTCAGGGGGAAGGAACTGCTCAATACCTGGGCAAGCTCATCCTCCAAAGATTCAACCTGACCATCGCCATCAATGATATCTGGGGGATGCTCTGGAGCAGTAATTTTCTGCTTTTTAGCAGCTAGATGTGCTTTGGCCTTTACTAAAGCATAGGACAAATGATCCTTGCTTTTCTTGCATCTGTTCTGGTGATTCTTAAAGGCCCGGAGATCTGGAAATAATCTCCCACAAGAGCAGGTCTGGTTGAATGCGGAGCCGCAATCCATCTAGTGACTATTGGAATTGATCCAAACTATCCTGTGGTGAAAATGACGGTCAAGATATACTTTGATGATTGGTGGAGTACACTCACTGGTGTCCGGCGTGGTGATTCCCTAGTGTAAACCATTGCACTGTTGCAAGTGTTTGGTATGGTAGTTGATTGAGTTTAAAAAATGATACTGAGACGTGCACATTGATCGTGATTGTGGCTGATATTGAATGAGGCCTTATTCTACTACATGGCCGCCAACTAAATAAATGATAATTGTAATTTGACCTGACCCGGAATCTTTGTGAGATGGCGACTAATCCTATAAGATTCAGTGAGTGCTTGGCAAGATATCATTGGAAGAAGGTTGCTCACCACATGTTCAGGTAATAAACCAGCAGTAGCGATTGAAGCCTTGGACTGTTTATCTCCAATTTTCATGGTTTTCTTCAGCCCCGCCCTAAATGCAGCACTTCTGTCAATCAGCTTAATGTCTTAATAGTGATAGCTGCTAGTTCCGACCATTTCGCACTGCATTGCTGTCTTCCTTGCCTATAACCTAACTTCTTGCTCACTTCCGCCCAAGTAATATTGGAGTCATTATCGCCGCTACCCATTTCTACCATGATAGAGATTAGCTTTGCTTCTTCAGCCTTCATCCAGCGACCTGATGTGCCATATGTAAGTAGTTTCCCAACCAGAAGCTCCTGTCACACACCCTTAGCTTGGAGGTCTCTGTTCTTGAGATGATTCCTATAGCGATCCCGGCAGTCGTTATCAGGCCTTCCAACCAGGCTGCTGATAATCTTCCAATGTTCACCGTGTTGATCAACAGCCCTGCGATGTCTTGTGATACCAATCACAGAGCAAATAGAATTGTAAACTTACTGAATTAGTTCATAATCTTTGGATGCAGTCCAAGAGCCCTGTTTGCCGTAAGGTTGATATTCTCTATGGATGAAATGATAAATGCTGGAGTGGGTCCGAGGGACCTCACGGAATCGGGGACAGAATCACTCGGAAAGGTCAAGGTGGATGGGATAGATGGATCGACTGAGACAGGAATGGCTACCTAAGGGAACCCAACTGTGGGACCTGGGTCACGTGACAGCCCAGGCACCACTACTACAAGTGCCCCCCTCTCTCATAGCGATGCCCTCATTGCTAGCAAAAGACAAAAGGAACAAAAGGAACAAAAAGATCAAAAAGGAAACAGCAGGAACCTAAGGAAAAGCAGAAAGCAGAAGGAGAATGGGGAGAGCATGAGAAAAGGATAAAGAGTAGACTAGTCTACTCCAGATGGATCTAACAAGGGTGGGTCATTGTGAAAAAAAGATGAAGAAAAGGTAGTAGAATGCAGAATCAGCACGGCACAGTGCAGGGTCAGCGGGTGGGTCGTTGGGCGTAGGCCGACGCAAGGGGACTTGGTGCCACTGTACGATTGGGGTGGCCGTATCGTGTGGGTAGGTCATCGCGGGGGTGGGTAGATGTGTGGGGATTGGGACGTGGGGCCATGCGTGTGGACGGGGTATGGTGGGGCGGGGTGTGCCACTCGAGTTGGGATGGCCTGTGGATGTATGGGGGTGGTCGACGGCACCAGAAACGGGCGTGTGGGGCTGTGAAACAAGTCAGCGTGGTGCTCGCAGGTGCGTGTATGCCTGGTTTGTCGTTTGGTCATGCTGGGTGGGGCCAGACACATCATTCGCGTGGGCATGGGCTGTTGGGGCCATGCTAGCTCTGTACACGCGAGAAAGTTGGCGTGGGCATGTTGTGCTGGGCCCATTGGATTGAGGAAGAAGGTGCCGACGTGGGCGAGGTGTGCCAATCGACTTGGTGACGTGGCGGTTGGGTGACGTGGCAATGGATGGGTGGGACGTGGGGGGGTTTTGAGCGTCTGTGTATCCAGTAGTGAACATGTGGGCGTCCGAATGAAAAATGGTGAGTCAAACACGGGGACAGTGATATTGAGGGCGTGCCTGGCTGCGCAACGGCGTTGTTGGATATGTCGTCTGGCTTGGCAATGTCGTGGGGGTCTTCTAAGGAGCGTGGTGTGCTGTGGGTGCACTTGGGTGGTCGGATTTCTGGTGAGTGAAGCTGGTGACGTGGCTTTGCAAAGTGGCTGTGTGGAAGTATGAGGGAATACGAAAAGTCGTGAGGATGGTTGCGGGGCATGTAGAACGATTCAGATGTAATGCTTGGGCCTTCGGAGACTGTTTTTTATATGGTTTTGCATTGGGGTGCTGCGTGGAATCGTGTGGGTGGGCTCTCGAGGGTGTTCTCTGTGCTCGAAAATCTCTGTTGCTGTACTCAAAAAGGGTCTGTGCAAGTGGAATGTTGTGGTCTCCGGTGGCATGGCTCGAATCGTGCTCTCATCACCATGATGGAGTGGGTCTGAGGGACCTCACAGAATCGGGGACGGAATCACTCGGAAAGGTCAAGGTGGATGGGATAGATGGATCGACTAAGACAGGAATGGCTACCTAAGGGAACCCAACCATGGGACCTGGGTCACATGACAGCCCAGGCACCACTACTACAATGCCTATCAGGGGGCACTTTGGGATAGCAAATGCTAGCAGTGTGCACTCAGGAAGTAGATTCTACCGGGTAAAGTGGCAAACACACATATCTCTGACCAGAATGCTTCATCTCGCTTGTCAAATATGATTTGTTCCAATTGCTGAGCATTGAGAGATTTCCGCTAAGGCACAGAGGTTCAGCTTGAGTTATGGACATAGCAGTACACACACACTTGTTGATAGGACATGATTGCTGCGTGCACTAACTGCGTTTCTTCCCTTGAGAACTTGCCCTTTCGGTAGATTAGACCTTCCTCCTGAGCCAACTTGGCAAACTGCTGAGAAGATAGCCATTTCATTGCCAATAACTCCGCACGTTCCATTGTATTATCTTTTTCTTGGTTATTGTTGTCGGATTGTAGCTTACTTTGAAGCATCAAGAACTTGTGAGGAACTTAAGTGAATCGTGACTCATGAGACAAAGAATAAACAGAAAAGTTGATAGGATTCCTCACTGGAGCTCAAGGTGTTCGCCAGTTCATAATGTGAGACTCGACTGGCAGCATCATCAACAAATTTCTATGAAGCAAGAGCTTCCGAGTGGCAGAGGGTATTGGCAGGAAGTATGGCAGAGTCCACAGCCTGCAATGCAGTGGCAGTGGCTAGGACAGCCATCAGGAACACATTGGAGTCATCACTGGCATTCGAGAAGTTGATCTCGGGTGGGCCGACAGAATTTTGTTGTGTCACTAGTACTCCCTGACACACCACCATTAGCTGGATAGTGTTTGCATTTACAAATACCGACTTGTTCTCCAGTGTCCGATTTTCCGAGTTGTTGGCTAGAACTTGAATGAAATAACATTGTCACAAAGGCAACAGAAGCTTCATTCTGAAATTTGATACCTCTGAATCTACTACACTAGAGCAACTGGACCACATAGTACTGTCTTGACTTCCAAAGTATATTGGGACGAACATGAAAGAGTAAATGCTGACTCAACTCCAGCTTAAGTTTAGAATCTCTTAAGGGCAGGTTATAGGCTGACAAATGGATTCTGTGAGGAGTCGGAGTTGATCTTGTCTTGTGAGCTGGTACCACCGCCTTCCTTGACTACTAAAACTTTCGATGAACCCCAACGATCTTCCCTCTGTATATAATTCCCCTTACCCCCATCCTGTCATTTGGAGTCATTCGATGTTTATGGCCAGGCCTGTGGCAAGTGGTCAGAAATTTTCTCATGCCTCAATATACCAATATTTTGATTATTTCAGCAGCCACTCTTCGGCTTTTCTCCCCAAAGTCCTGAGTATGAACAATATTGCCAAAACTTCTCCAAGATCAAGACCACAATTCACCACACCGAGAGTCTGATTGCAGACGTGAAAGAGAAGGAATATCTGATGATGCAGAAGATGAAGTCCTGTGGGATAGCTGAACCATGTGTTAACATCAACCCGCTTCACCTCATTGTTTGCCTGGAGACCGGTGCTGGGACCTACAAACGCTTCAGCCCTGAGGCATTTTTGTTATTGCAGGCATTGAATAGCGATTCATCAGGTAGTTCAGGAAGTGATGAGGATGATTCTGGCAGCTGGGATGGTTTTGTGGATTCCAATAGTTCCGTTTGACAATTCTCGATGTCTTTCTACCGCAATTACTTTATTGAGTCTGGTTGAACCTTGGTAGTCGAATATGAAATATTTCAGGCACGAAATGAAACGATGAGAATATATTCAAATTTGTAATAAACACTGGCAGTCAACGGCAGAACATTATCCGAATCGAACTCTTGAGAGAACCGCCAGATGCTCGCAAGGTGCTGCATATTGCAGGCCATCAGAAAGTACCAGTTGCCACACATCCTTTCCAATTTCCACGGTTTCTGCGTCTTTCCCTAGATTGCTACCAGCAATAATAACTACATTTTCTTTGACCCCACAGGGATGTACTGGTTCTAGGAATTGTACTGGCATTGAAATGGCACTCGCAGCAGGGATCATTTGCTTGACCTTGATTATGGGCAGATCCCCATCGGCTGGTAGTCCCAAAGTACAGGCTATGCTGCCTTCTTGAATATGTTTTTGCCAGCCACTGTCACCATGACTGCGCTTGAATCCCACAATGTGTACTTTGATCGATTTTCCATGAAGATATTCTATAGAAAGCCAGTGTCTTGAGACACCTATGCAAACAAGTCAGCAAAGAGGCAAGCACTGGGACTGGTATAGACATACCGGGGGGTAGAGATGCCTCCTTTTCTTCTGTATTGTCTACAGTAGTCTGTGGAGGAGAGAAACTATGTTGCTCATAACTTGATTCCCACCACAGTGTCTGAGAGGAGACATCCCAGACAGGAGTACTGCCCCCAGATGGCAAGGAGTCCCACATTGGTGTTGACAGTGCAACCGGCTCTTGAGGCTGTTGTAGCATGGGACTTGGAAGTACTGATGGGGGACTGCGAAAATGATAGAGCGGCAAACCCTTCCTATATCAAGCATCAGATGAACATTCTGGGAAGATGAATCATGGATTTACAAAATGTCAAGTAAGAATTCTTCTTTAAATTGCACAACCTGACCGGTAGCCTCAAGACGGATGCCATACATCTCTAGATGTTCGTGGGTGTACTCAATGGTCCTGTGGTACCCACAGTGGTGATTCACGTTCACCACGAGCACCTTCTTTCTGATCACGGGATCTGCGATGAACTTCTGGTGGGTTTCAGGATGTTGAATAACGTAGGGTTGTGCAAAAAGTCTGTGGTCCTCCAAGTCTTGAGCAAAATTGACACTAAAAACATTTACTTCAAAATGACGTGCGGAAAATGCATGATATTCATAAGCCTGTCACGTCATAATGTGAGCATTGGGAACTATGCCAATAGTGGTACCCACCTCTGAATCGCCAGAGTGGTTCGACTCAATGACTTGCAGCATGTCGTCATTAGATATTTTTACTATGTGACCATACTTGCCGGCCTCGTTGCCTCATCACACTTGAATGCAATCTCCAACTTTGAACGATTTACGAACTGGAGGTGTAGGGAAGTCTAGCAGTCGATCTTCACCCAAATGACTATCACCCTTGCTGTCCAGGCGAACCTGCACCGTGAAGGTGTTATCACACTTGTCGGTGATGATACCCTTCAATCCCTTCAAGTCCCCTCCAGATATCCCCACGCAATCGTTGATACAGAGGGCCGCAGCTGCGTCCTCAACCTCCCATCTGCACCTAGCTTCCCTATCCCATCCAGGACTTTGGCTGAACATCTGAACCTCTTGAAAAGCAGGACGAACATCTTTGATGACTAGGTCATGCAGGCCGAGCAAGCGTTCCAACAGGCCATCATTAAAAATCATCGCCTGGAATTTGAGAGATGCATTGGATTGCTGCACTGCATCATCACCAAATGTTCCATGAGCTTGCTCTGGATCAAAGAGTGCTGGTAGAGGACGATGAAAGGGGCACTTGGGTCCATTGGGCTTCTTGAGATAGGATAGATGAGGCACCAACAATAGTCTAACCCTCGAATGATATGTGTCTATCTCAGTGACGAAAGCAACATCTCCTTTGTATGTGCCCTTCCTAATGCGAACCCAATCACCCTTGGCAACACTGGTAGACCACATAGTCAGAAGTTGTATGCGCTCGGACGAAGGTAATCCCACGATTCAAATGTACAAGGTGCACTCGTTCGAAAGCAAGCCGAATATCCTTCGGACTTAGGGCTTTGATATAAATCGTTCCCGGAATATATGGCTGTATGAAAGCAGAAGCAATACTCCACTTCTGATGTGAGTCTTCAGTGTTCTGATCTTTGCAAAGGAGGAAGTCCAAATATTCAGTCTCAAATCCACGCTAAGATAAAACATCAGAGGAGTGGATCGCAGACAAAATTGAACAGATGTACATCACCTTGACATTAACGAGTCACATACTCATGTCTCCAGGCATTGGTTGAAGAAACGCCCACGGTTGACCAGTCGAACCATCCACAGTAATGTGTAACTCATTTGTTGCGGAGTCACAGTGTCGATACCTCTCTCAAATTTCCTGGGCCTCCTATTCGAAAACTTCATGCAGATATGGGAGAACAGGCTGATGAACAATCAAGTACTCTGTTGAGAAGTCAGTAAGGCATGACACGGGTATGGGTAAACCTGTGATAATGTGGTCACAGGTATGCTCGGGTATGGGTACGGGTTCTGGATCGCTGTACCCGGGCAAAACCATACCCTTTTCCACGGGTTTACGGGTATCCGGGTACCAAAATTCCGGTCAGGTGAGTAATCATATGACCTTGTTTATTCACTCGAGACTTATGGCACCACTTTTCATCCTTTCATTCTGGGCGACAACCACCAACCCCTCCCTCGCTCCAAAAGCGAGTGGAGGGTTCTTCCGATTCGTTCTAGGTGACAATGACTGACAATGACCGCTGCCAACCCCTCCCTCGCTTCAAAAGCGAGCGGAGGGTTTTCCTGTTTGTTCTAGGCGACAACGGCCGCTGCCAACCCCTCTCTCGCTTCAAAAGCGAGTGGAGGGTCTTCCTGTTTCGTTCTAGGTGACAACGACCAACAACGGACACCATTACCCCCTCCCTCGCTCCAAATGCGAGTGGAGGGGTCCCTTGTTTCGTTCTAGGTGACTACAGCTACCCCCTCTCACTTGCAAATGCGAGGTGGGGGTGGTTCTTCATTTGTTTCCCTCGTGATGGCCACCACACCACCACCACCACCCCCTCTCGCTCGCACATGTGAGGTGGGGGTGGGTCCTTGTTCTTTTCTCTTGCAACGGCCACCACATCACCACCAACACCCCCTCTTGCTCACACACACGAGGTGGGGGGTGTTTCTTCATTATTTTCCCTCACAACGGCCGCCACACCACCACCACCACCCCCTCTCACTTGCACATGCGAGGTGGGGGGTGTTTCTTTGTTCTTTTCTCTCATGACAGCCAGCACATCACTGCCACCACCCCCTTCGCTCGCAACCGCAAGTTGAGGGTGGTTCCTCATGTATTTAGTTGTATTTAAATTTATAATAAATTTATTTATGTCGTACGTGTTAAAACCCACAAGTACCCATGGGTTTTGACCAAAACCCCTGCCTACCTGTGATAAAACCGTATCCCTAACCGTACGGGTACGGTGTTCACAGGTATGGGTAGGGGTTGAGAAAAAAACATATAGGGGTAACCCCTGTCATGCCTTAGAAGTCAGCCCTCTTGTCATTCAGTGATTGTAAGTCCATTTCCGAGTCAATGAAATCTAAAATGTATGGAGGCAGTCACGATGAGCGTTACAGAACTGACTGAGCACGTTAACTTGCTGTGAACACTGGTTTCTGAGTCAGAGTGGTCGCCACCACGCTCTTCGCCCAAATCATCAACTTCTGCTTGTAGATCTAAGAAACTAAGCACATCCAGCTACGAATCACCGCAAAAACTGATCAATATGAGCTTGTAAACAATGCTGCAACATAACATACATTAAATTTGCGTCTTTTGATGTGTTCCATGCTTTTCATTCGATCTGGGTATGTATTTTATGCGTGGTACATGTAATATTATCTCTATAACTACTTATGATTGAACGAGTAGGTAGTAGGCAAAATCGAAACAGTCATTACCATATGCAGACTAACAAGCATGCCACTTGAGGGCGGGTTTGATAGATGGCATGTGCCACACCCGTTTCTGATTATTATTTTCTAATATTATGTTATATTCCCTTTCCAGGCCAGTTAGCAAACACCACCATAATCACGTGGTGATTACATAAACCTGCACTTTAGTGTCCCATATATAATAACCAGCACTTTCAATTCTACACTTTTCCGCTACCATCTTAGAAAACGTAGTAGAATGTAACAAATGTCATTATAACTTAGTTTTACTTTTAATAAATAACTAATGTTACTTTGTTACTAAAAAGAACACATAATGTAGAATTGCTACTGACTTACTATGGCTGAGACTGACGTTGTTGTATGGCCAAATAGTTCCAACCGCACCGAAAGCGGACTGGGAATATGAATACAGCGCATCCCTTCTGGCAAATCGATGGCAGGGTTATCTGGGTTCACCATGTCCGACTTCAATGACTCAGAATTCGACACCTTGTTCATGGCTGACTCGGACAGCACTGAGATGCCTTGGGTAAGTCAACACTGATTTCTGAGTTAACGCTCATTCTTGTAGTGGTTCTTATCAGGTAATCTCCTTCAATCAACTCGGATTTCTGCCGATCGCACGTATGCAGGGCCACCTTCAGGTTTGAACTTGTCGGTTGAAGACCCCCCCCATTGCCTCCACAAGCCAGCTCCCCACGGCATTTATTCCACTGCCATGTCTCTACATCGACCCTATGGATCAGGCCCCTCGCATAAATAGGACAGAGCAATCCCCCATTCCCACCACAATTGACCCCTGGCTTCTCATGGCTCCAGCTCCAGCTCCAGTTCTGGCTCCAGCTCCAGCACCTGCTTCAGCGGCCATCAATCTCAACCAAATCCAGCCACAATATGCTTATTACCCCATCCCCCTGCCCCCTTCTTACAGGACATTGGTGCCAGATGCGACAACCAACTTGGACACTCTCACTCCGGACTGGGCCATGTTATGTTCCGAGAGTAAGTGCTTCTGTGAAGCTGCCACCCAAGGCTGCCCTGGTGGCGAACGGAAACCAAGTGTCTTGAACACGCATGTCAAGAACAATTTTCGGTTGCAGAAGGAATCCGGTCATTCCGAGGTTCCAGGTACTGGGAACCGGAGTTTGGTAAGATATCAAAGTATTCACGTTAATACAACTGATTGTGTCACCTCCCTACAGATGCGACACACCCCGTTGACGAATGTCTCATCACCTTTGGCACAGTCGAGGCACCACATCCCGACATTGTCAAAAAAGCAAGTCATGGACTGCTAGCAATGTACACTGATCTCTAATTTTCTTTTGCAGGTTGCAAGCAGCTACACAGCGGTCCATAAGCAAGTTACTGCAATGATCAAGACTCATATCATTGACTGTCTGATGGCCAATCAGTATGGAGACTTGGAGACACTCAAGCAAGCCCCTCTGGATGAGCCAACCTTATTCATAAGTAGTCACTCATTCGAATGGGCCAATCTGACGGTCCCACAGCCTCGTATCTGTCCGTTCCTGCCCTATGGCAGTGTCCTGATGGGTGATATCATGACCATCATCTTCCTTGGCCAAGGGTCCACTTCCATCCTCTGTCATTGGCATGGATTATTACTGCAGCATCCCAGAATCCCCATCTCGACTGTTCAGCTTGCAGCTACATATGTAAGCATTGTGATTTATCTTAAACTCACATTCAAATTCCTGTCGCAGGTAACCTGGGCTATTAATTTGGCTTCCGGGACTTGGCAGCCCTTCACGACGATGTGGACCATCTACAATGAAAACGGTTGCATTATCCAGGAACTTCTCTCGGAACTGAACACCGCTCAAGCATACTACCAGCTGGAAGCCTTTTGGATTGCCAACGCCAGAAATTTGTTCGGGTCTTGATGAGTAGTCATTTTGTAGTCGACTTTCTTTTTGCTTTCAACAATGCAGTCTGTGGTCCGTTGGTAAATTGAGCCTTTCAAAATTTCTGCAAGATGTACATTAAGATACATCCATTATATACCATTAGTTTTCTTCTTTGTCAACATCTTCGGCTTTTACAACAGGTGAGAAAGATAAATAGCATAATAACTACCAAACTCACATGCCAGTGAGGAGGGTAACAGCTGGCTGTTGGGCCATTCCAACTCAAATTCTCCACAGTGTCCCACTGGGATGTAATCCAAGGCAATGGAATGGATATACCGTTCTATTTTGAGATCAGCTTTGTATCGGAAGGCCTGCTCCGACATCTCCTGTAGCTGGTGTTGTGTAATCACAAGATTGGCTCTCGCTTTCGCAAGACTCCTCCTCAAATCTTTAATGGTAGTCTCCTCTATGAAAGGTATGAGAATCAGGAAATCACCCTCCTTCAATGGTTGCTCACCGCTACAGGCACATGTCGCAACAGAATCGTAGTTGGTAGAAGTCCTATGCATCTGTTTGCCACCAACTATCCTGTAACTAATATTGGTATCAAGTCGAGAAAGCTGGGAAGTGCAAAGTGCAAAGAGTATACCTGACCATGATTTTGATGTCCTCCAAACACTTGGCATCTTTCAATTTCTCTTCACTAGTTGACATGATAACAATATGCTAATACACCGAATTTCAGGAGAATTGCCACCCTACTAATTCTGGTTTGAATCCCAGACGGCCTTTCCCTCCCGAGAAAAACGTTCCTTGTTGCCAGTTGTATACTCAGCCATCTTTGTAATACTGTCATAGTGATTGGTCAGTCCCACCTCCATCGGGTTAAATGTTCGATTTTACACTCAGCTGGCCAAATTCACAGGTGCTCTTTAGATTTCTGTCTCTGGCAGAATTCACACTCAGCATAGCACTCATACTTAAGGCAAACAGCTGCTAACAGGATACACACAGCTTGAAACCTCTCTGATGTCTGAAACTGGAACGTCCACTGGCCGGAGAGTGTGCCAGGACACACTGCAGAGTGGTCCTTGGAAGAAAGTGTAAGCTTTTGATTACTTTTGATTACTTCTTAATCACCACATGACTACTTGTTATCTATCAATAGCACTCTCACCAATCCCCTTGTTCACTGTGGCCGTCATTTTGGACAAATTTCGTATGCGTACCGCAACATCAAAGTTCTTATCACCAACGGCCTCCTCCACATGGCCAAAGAGGATCCAGTGCCTCTCAAAATGTCACGGTAGGTGATAATTTGTTGGAAGGTCACATTGTTCTCATGTCTATTCAAACATCCTCAAAGTGAGCACCGTGAAAATTCTTTATTCATGGATTTGTTGAAAATGTGTACAGGCCTTGAGGAATGACTTTTGACTGGATCTGAGGAAGAGGTGGAGCTCCTTGGCAATTTGGTAGGTTTTCTCCATTGTTTCTGCTTTCTCACCAATTTCTTTATTCAGATACAAAGGGGCATGAATGGTGCTTGTTCAGATGATATGAAGACGATGAAATCAGCAATTATTGATTGGATTACCCCCCCTGGGCAGACAGTCACCCCTCCCCTCAGCTGGAAGATTAAAACAATGCACGGATACCACCACAAAAGAACTGGTGTGTTGCTCTGTCCCGCTGGGGTGGATTGGAATTTACCCCAGTAAGCAGAATCCAACTGTTGTGGCAAATGTTGATGAATTGGCTCCACAGCATCAAAGAGAAGCTCCACAGTGGTGAAATGCATGTACACGGCAATCAGTGGCCACTTTTTTTATATGCGGACCTTGTGTATGATCCTGAAGATCCATGGAATGGGCTGATGAGGAGTCAGCTGCTGGTTTCTGTCCATCAGGTTTCCTATTCAGATGCTTGTTAATTTTCTAATTAAAGGTGCCTAGGCATGTCTTTACATCGCCAAGTTCTGTTGATGAAGATGAACTGAAGGCCACAAGGTCCGGAAATGCTCGGATTCATGGTATGACCTGCATCACGAAGGCATCTTTGGCATATATTGCAACTCAGGCATGTCAATCACAACCAACCTTGCCATGACTGATTATGTTGTAGGTCCGCTTTGCCTTCTGTTCCTCCATCACCTTTTTGCATACGGATTCCGTAACAGACTCCGAAACTTTCTATAATAGCATCTTAGATCTGCTTGATGATCCTGAAGAGAAGGAAGAGGTGCAGGATCTCCTCAATTGGTGGAACAGGTAAGAGATCAGTGTTTGTCTTTTAATTATCACTATCCTAATGTCTTTGTATGAGAAGATATTCCCTCACGCCACTCTTGAAGCGCAAATGCCTGTCAAGGGTAGCGTGCTTTCCCACATCAAGGAGAAGAGATGCATGCGTCTTTTACACGATGCTGGTCCTGAGCGTGAGATAGCGTAGCATATCATACCTGCCTGTTCTCGTGCGATTATGACAAATCTTGTTTTCCCCTGCCGTAAAGTTGAAATCAAAGTTGACATCGCCGATTAAAGTTGAAATCCCCAATCACCCACATCCAGCTGCCAATTAGATGAGCAATGCTCTCATCCTAGCATTCTGAGAGCCATGCTGTATTTGGGCCAATCTGATAACAATAGCAAGACCGTTTGAGGTCGCCCATGAATACCTTATATTTGCAGTATTATTCTTCTGACGTTTAGCAGAGAAATCATCTCTTGCATCCAAACATTCATACCGCAGACCAAAGTATTTCATGATCTCTAGTTCTCTTTTAGAAAACTCGTGGTCTATAAAAGCATTATCCCATGTTTGTAATTTACTTTTGAGTTCTTTGCCACTTCTCCATGGCTTGAAAAACGTTAACATTGTACAACAATAATATTCTCGATCACCACGGTCAGCCCTTGGCAAAGTGTTTGGAATAAAATTAGGAACTATGAAAGGATCATTCCCTTTCATTTTGGCATGGTGGGTAAGATATTGTGGATGATTGGGATGTAAAGTATAATCATTTTCAAATTTTGTCAATTTATTAAGATCAACTTCATTTGTTTTATCAGCTATTTCTGTGCCTGTATGTCTATTCAAACTATCAGGTTTTGGAATTTCATCTATCTCCATGAGTATATCATTGTCAACGACATCAGACAAGTTGTCATCACTGGAATAGTCAACATTAGTAGGTTCAGTGCAAGAGTCAGACAAATCATCACAGCCTAGATTGTCAAAAATTTGGTTTTGCACTGGTTCTTTTCTGGCCCTTTTGGTCTTTGTTTTGGTGCGTCTTTTCTTTGGTTCCATAGTGGCAAGACGTATCCAGTCATACAGTGATACATTATTATACAAGGCGGGTCTGAACATATAATTATTTACTTTGGAAAGTCCAATGTATGCGCCATTATTCTTACCAATAACAACCTTTTGTGCATTATTTTGGTCTTCACATATATTAGGAATTTCTTCATCAGACCATGCACTGATAACCTCTTTAACATAAGATCTCCAAAAGAATGGCATGAATTTATGACTGGTGTAGTGATCAGGATTTCCAAGGACATATAATGAAGCCATTGGAGCACCAATTTCCATTTTGGAGGTGAGTGAATTGACTATTTGTGTAAACAGCTTTCTGACTTTGTCTTTTCTTTTCAGGTCGCCACCAATCATTTCGGAATTCTTATCAAAAATACTTTTTATCACTTCAAAAATGCTATAGGTCTTCAAGGAGAATTTTGTAATATAATCTGTTATGTATGCAACTATGGCCTTTATAGCAGTACCTGATAATAAGCTGGTCACATCAGAATTGCATCGTAGCATATATGTAACTTCAGGTGTCACCGTGTTCATCCAAGGTTCACCATGCTTGAGGTTGAGAGCACCAGTGTTAGGTTCTACAAAAGTTTGTTGAAAGATATCACGGGGAAATCGTCGTTTACATTCACCTTTCGAATTAAGACAGTATGGCTTTTTTTTGCCATCATGCCTGTTATGTACATTTAATCACAATAAAAGATCATCTACAACATCTTGAAACCTTTGCCACCATGTTGATCTTTTGTTGTGATATTGACAATTCATGGAACAATTATATGATGGTGGATCTGGCATGACACATGTTGGTGGTTGATATTCAGGTTTCGACATTGTCTGTTCCATTTTCTGTGATACCTCATCTTTAGAACCTGTCATGAATTGTCCTACACACAAACTTTCCAAATATTCCACTAATCCTTTCTGAAAGTCAGAATTTTCACCACTAATTTTGTCACGTATTTCCTGAGGTGTAAGGCATCCCTTTATCCACAACAGCATATGAAGATGCAAGGTAAGACGTCCTTGTTCCTCTACCGTTGCATAATAACCTGATGTGTTTCCATACAGGCCAGGATGAGATTCATTTATTCCTAATATATGTTTGATGAACATTTCAGTAGTAAAGTGAAAAAAGTGGGCTCCAGCAACTGGATTGTTTGCAATTAGTTTGTAACAATCCTGGGGTAGACGTAGTTTAGGATAAAACTTTTCTTTGTTGTCAGCATAATATAAGCATAGTGGGTGATTGATGTCTGCAGGTGCAAAAGTGATAAACCAAGTTGGAGCACCAATATAGGATATCAGAGACCAAATCTCATTTCGCATGTATTTCTTGTTAGTAATTGAACCTTTGACCTGACCAGCTACGTGATCCAGATCAGAAATGAGTTTATAGCATGCTTTCTCTTCCGATGTATCTGGTTTGACTCTATCACCTCTAGATAATCTCTTAGAGAGGTCATCCAAAACAGCTGTATTGATATTCATCAGGCGATCTGCAATATCGTTGAAATTATGTTTATTAGTCAACAAATATCCTCCGGTTGTACTGTCCTTGATTTGTTCTTGATTGAATGCAATCAATGGAAAATAGGGATCGGTTTGAAATCTTTTGTCATGGTACATCAGGAGATGTCTTTTGTGCATCATATCACTGATGCTTAAAACATCATTGTCTATGCTGCTAATACCACCCAAGCCATATGGAAATAGGCAGGGAAACATCATAGGATATAACTGAGGATTATTAAAGAACGATTCTGGATTTCTAGCATGGCTTATGGCAAGAACACCACCATGGTCATCTATCAAGTGCTTGGTCGCTCTAGCTATCAATGCCTTTGGACTTGTAATATCTAGATTTTCGCCAGTTACTCCACTAACAACAAAGGGACAAGGCCCATCTTCCACACCATCTTCCACTTCATTGTCAAATGCACTAGTGGCTTCTGGTTCCTTATTTGTGTCTGCTGGTCGATATGCAACCACAACAGGAATTCCATGATCTGGATATTGTTCTAGATTTTCATAGGAGATGTCTAAATCATAGTAGTCCATGTGGTTCAATTTAAGCCATTCTAAAGCTGCAGAAACTCACCTTCGGCGAACCAATAAAGTCATTCGCTCCATGTCTTCTGGAGTTGGTCTGGCAGGACCCGTGAAAATGAAGGCTAGCACTTCATCAAGTTCTTTAATTGTTGGAGGCAACCGTTGATATATCTTTGGTGTTGGATTTTGAAACATGATGGCATTTGCTTTCATTTTATGCATCCCAGATGAGACACGAACAATACATTTGTTGTGACGAACACGGGCAATCAAAAGTTGTTCAGCAAATGTTAGATTTTGAAGTTGTGCAGGAATTCTTCCCATCCAAAGTCCATTCACCAAAGCATATTTGGGAGTTTGGCCTTTATTCAGACTGAGCACACATGGTTTGCATATCCATTTACATGTGTCATCTAGCACTGGACCTTTGATATCCTCTATTGGATCAGAACAATGATATCGTTCACATCTTGTGATTCCCATATTGTCTCTAGTTAATATTTTCAGATTAACCTTCGTCTTTGACAATAAAGACATGTTTTTCAATGCAACCAATTGACCACATACAGCACACCCACTTTCTTGGAAACATTCAGGTGATGTATCTCTGCACCAGTTGCTGATTATGGTTTCCTTCAATTCAATAGATGGAGGAGGAGGAGGAAATGATTGCTCATCTGACTTGTCCAATTCTTCTTTCATTTGAGCCTGAGTTTCTTCTTTGCTGCACTCATATGTTTCTGTCATTTTTTGTCTTCTGTACCACTGTTTACACAGGTCTTTATGTGATTTAATATCATGCACATGAAAAATAGAAACATGAGTATCACAAGCTGAACAATTATGCCTCATTAATGCCACAGATAGATCTTGTCCATGTAATCTTCGTAATGTCTTTGACAAATATATACCATGTATTGTTGTTATTTCACCAATATCCTTCACTGTCAAATTTGGCAGAAGTTCATGTAAAGGCATTTTAACACATGCATATGTTTTTCTATCTTCATATAAAGTGTTGGCTGTTTGTTCATCAATATGCCCCACATATTCGAATAATATGTCAGAATCATGGTTGATATTATTAGACGGTAGCATAAAAGATTGAAGAAAGCTAAACTTGAATGTTGGTATTCGTTTACCACCACCAATGTAGTCATATCTATGAACGAAATTTATATATAAAGATTTAAACAAGTGTCCAAATAAATTCAAATTGAACACAATTATGTTTGAACGGCTATGCCGTATTATGAAACATAGTGTGGTCCACAGCAATGTTGCATGTGATAGAGAACTAGTAATACAATGAAATAAATATGCTTTGAAATCATGTCGTCTCAATAGCGATCGCATGAGCAATGCTTTGATCATTTTACAACGACATTGGACAGTGATAGGTTTGAGAAGACAATACAAAGCACAATACAAAGCAAAGAGATATTTAGGAGGTAAGAAATATGTTCTGGCATATTGAATAGAACGTATTCGCATTTTGAAGGCGCTATTTTTAAATGTAGTCCAAACGAATAATGGATCGACTGTCAAGTTATCTTTTGTTTCTTTTGTTATTCCAATGATCTTTACATATAGTGTTGCATTTATTTGCATCAATATTGTTGCATCGCCCTGATCTGGGGCCAACTCATGTTCTATGAGTTTTCTTTGAAAAACACCCAATTCTTGGGTCAAGGTCGATATCACAGGACAGGAAATTGGTTCAGGAGAGATATACATAAGTTTGTCTTGGCATAGTTGTGGAAATAATGTTGCATTTGCAAGGAAATATAGATAAGTCAAACATGCAATGCAGACATGGATGATGTTGTGGGGATTCATGAGGATTTGTGACAGTAAGAGGAAACACCGCCCATTTAACTAGTCAAGTGGTTCAGATCATAAATAACAATTAACACAATGGGATTGATCATATGACATTATATTATTTGTAAGCTTTTCCCAAAACACCATAAGGCGTGCCTGAATCTTTAGAAATCTGTGTTTACTTTTTTTATTCCATTCTATGTTCCTGTGACATGCCTTGATACAGGCCAAAAATGCATCTGTATCATGAATAGCTGCCTTACGATCTTATTAGGGGTCTGGCTGACAAGACATTGATCCAACCAACTGAGACAAAACAGGTATTGAAGTTGAACAACCAGGCTGTTTGACAACTGTGCATATTTGACAATTACTTGGTAATTCGTGGAAATTATCATTGCTCTTCATCCTTGTCAGAAATACATTGTCATTTTTATGGAGCTGTACGTATCATTCCCACACAAGTATACTGTATTATTCCGGTACCAAATAGTCATAGCTCCCCTTGGAGTGACAGCTATATCTTCCACTACAAGAGGGGGTTTTGTTACTCTTGTATCATTGTATCCTCATTTAATAGGTCCATAAAGTTCGCGATTCTGGTTTCTTACATATATTCAATTTTAATTTTCGTTAGCCCGAACCTAAGTCATCTCAGGTTGTCCTTCTCAGGTTGAGTGAGTTGGTAGTTGTACTATGAACTGAACTGAAAGTAATGCATTCACCAGGATATATTTTAGACAAACAGATTTTCAGTCAACAAGATTGATGCCTTACGTTGTATCTATGCTTACTATCATGCTCAATTCTTATGGTCATACAGTAACACAAGTCATTTTTAACAGAGCAAAAAGAAGTACATATATAGACACTGTAGCGATGTATGAGGAGGACATTTGAGGGCACACATTTCCAGAAATCAACGACTGGGATAAAGTCTTTTTAGTCAAATATAATGAACACTCCACAAAAAGAAGGACTTACTCCTCCGAAATTAAGGCCCGGGATCCAGTTTGGATGTCAACGGCTTGGGAGATGAAGGCCTCGTTTGGCTCGGAGGAATCGAGAGTAGGATTTCGGGTGGAACGATGTTGCTCCAATCCACGTCCATCGATGAAGCGCTGGGCTCCGCAGGGGTCGATTATTGGTGGCGTGACGATGCACGCGTATTGGGACGGAATCCTAGGACGTTAAGAAGATCAGAATTGGAATAGATACAGACATGTGATGTTGAAACACATACCCGGAGTCAGTGACTTCTTCGGTGGCTTCACCAGTTTGAGCTTCTCTGCAATAATGCCCGCTTGCTCCATAGCGACATCTAGCTTCCTCCTCTTTGTTATCTCGCCGTCCTCGTGATCACTGCTGAGAGACTCTTGTTTTGGTTCGGGAGGTCCATCGTCGTTGTGCATGATTGCATCGTGATCGACATCCAACAACCCGACCCACTCTGTTCCTACAGCATCGAACTTCGGGGATTCCAGTGGAACATCAACCGGCTCAGAGGAGATGGGTGGTTTAACTTCCACTGTCAATTTTTCGGATTCCGATTTCTTGGATCCGCGTGACGGCCCAATTTCGACAGCGACTGCGATATGTCAGTGCATTAATCATAGCAACGTGAGCAACGTACGCATTTGAGCCTTGGACCGCTTCTTCTTTACCGGGGCTAAGTCTTCCTCCATCTTTACGTCGTCTATACATGAATAAATGTGTTGGATTATCGTTTTGATATTCGGAATTCAATAACTCACCATCATCGTCGTCCTCGGCTTTGGACTTGATTGTGCGTTCTGTCATGAAGAAGGGTTTTCATGTATGACAATCACAGACAATGAAAGTACTTACTGGACTTGGGTTTGGGCTTGGGCTTCTTTTTGTCCTTCTCGGACGAATTGTCTGCGCCACCTGAATATTCAGTACATCTATACACCGGTATGGTAGAAAATTTGTACAAACCAGCGGAAGATGTCTTCTGTTTTTTGACCGATTTTGACTTGGCTTTGCCCTTGCCCTTGCCCTCGGGAACCAGCTCCTCTGCAAATGTATTATATCATTAGCACAATCACATATGTAATTCTAGATCATACCTTCATCATCGTCCGCCACATCGGCATCGACGAGGACACTATGTCCTTTACACCAAGCAATAACCTGACCGATTATTTCGAGCTTTGTGGCGTCCGGAAGCCCACCGAGCGACCAATTTGCAGAGGTTCCGCTGTGCCATGCTGGCACAGATTCGTCGTATTTCGCCCAATCTATGATGCCAGACGTCATAATCCATTTGTCTGCCAATGCGTATATATACTCACCGAGGTCCTCTGGCATGGTCTCGGTGCTAACAGCGCCATGTTGAATTAATGCCAATGGAGAATGCTTGCCAACATAAAACTCTTTGAGGAGCCAATCGTCGAAGATCGTGCTTCGCCAGTCATGGGTAACCTCGTTGGCCTGTTTTGCGACCAAAACCTCTGCCCAAATTTCGTCCATGACGGTGTCGGTATACTTGAGGTAATCCCGAAGTAAATCAGTCCCTTCCTTATCGTTTTTGATGTAGTCTGGCGAGTAGTTGGGTGCCTTGTTGTATGCGATGGCTGCTGTCGCGTAGATGTACATATCCATTTGATAAATCAAGCGACGGAGCGGTTCCTCGTATCGTTCGGGGATTTCACGCCATAACTCACCTCGCGGTGGCATCGTGGGGGTGTGTCTTCAGTACATAGAGATTACGAGAAAATACGGGAATGGTGCTGGATTCCTTGTTGGGTGCCGGAATCTTGGGCGGGACCATGTACTGGATTTGGAAGATGCGATGTAGCTCCTGCAGCTTTTTGGGCGGCGCATCAGGCCAGTACTTGAAGGCAGCGGGATTGACAGCGGGAGTCGAGGTTTTGACGACTGGCAAGGACATGGTAGATGAAATAAAAGTTTTTTGGTCGACGTGTGAGGCGATTTGAGAGCAAAAGAAAAGGGCGGATTTATTACTCAACGCTCCAGACTATGAATACAGATGTCACGACCACGTGACCAGATCAATCGCCACATGTTCGACCTCATGTTCGGCTTCTTTGCATGCATAAACAACAGATCTATTTATTTATGTTTTTGATGTGGCTCGAGCTTAGAAGTTGTCCAAAGCTAGTAATTGCACGCAGAAAACCGACATGTGCAGCATATGGAATATTTTTCAGTTGGTAAGGCGATAAATCGAGTTAATTCGTTCGATGAATATTCACGGACTGGTCCGTTGACGGAAAAGCACAACAAGTCTGACTTGTTGGATGGATGTAGAAGGACTAGATATACTACAGCAAACATGTTGTTTGGTGTGTTCGGTCACCGGACATGTTTGGTGGATGTCAATGTACGACTAGATATACTACACCGAACACATCGAACATGTTAGGTGTGTTCGGTGGAGATGTTCGGTGGATGTCAACCAACGGTTGTGACTAGATATATCACACCGAACATGTTCGATGTGTTCGGTGTGATATATCTAGTCACAACCGTTGGTTGACATCCACCGAACATCTCCACCGAACACACCGAACATGTTCGATGTGTTCGGTGTGGTATATCTAGTAATATTGGTTCACCAACGTTGACCGAACATCTCCACCGAACACACCGAACATGTTCGGTGTGTTCGGTGTGGTATATCCAGTCACAACCGTTGGTTGACATCCACCGAACATCTCCACCGAACACACCGAACATGTTCGATGTGTTCGGTGTGGTATATCCGGTCACAACCGTTGGTTGACATCCACCGAACATCTCCACCGAACACACCGAACATGTTCGATGTGTTCGGTGTAGTATATCTCCTCATAAAGGTTGGTTGACATCCACCGAACATCTCCACCGAACACACCGAACACGTCCGATCTGTTCGGTGGATATTGCTCTTTCAAGACATTTAAATGATTCCATTGCTGATCAACGTGTTTGGCACGTGTTCGTTGTTTTATCATTGCCACTCTTGTCAGGTGACATAATTCCGACGTCTTATAATTAGAAGGTTTGTGGAATCGTCACCACCCGCTATCAACCACCCTGAAAGTAATCAATCATTAAAGTATTGATGTATTAATGATATCTGTGTCTGTTCCTCATACCACCCATCCGAAATCCTGCCTAGGTCCACAAACATGCCATATAAGAAGGAACTTGGTTATGAACTTTGCATGCACATCTGCCCTGGTCGAAAATGCAACTCTCCAAAAACGAAATGTCTTTTGTGGAAGAAGGAAGGCAACTCCTGCCAAAGACATGTCGGATCCGCACACCAACATCCCAAATGTGTTTCGTCTGGAATTTGTCCGCAGTCGGTATGTCTTGGTCGCAACATACGTGAAAATTCGCAGGGTGTCCGCAATGCGACGGCCGCGGAACTCAATCTCCTTCCACGCAAAAGGCTATCATCCAACTCTGAGATGGAAACATCATCTGACTGTGAAACGGAACCGCCAACCACCGTAAGCAACAATGAACGCCGTATAACCACATTAAGCAACAATGACGGCCGTGTTTTCAAAATCCTTTTTATCCTTGACCCAACAACTCGTATCGCGAGCAAAGCCGCAGCCATTAACGATCTTGCATTCGTCAGCACGACCATATCCGACATCGAACTCGATACCATTGCCCATCTTGATGGTTACGTCCATATCATCAAGTCATACAAGAGTCGCTATTCAGCATGTATTCAAGAATGGGTAATGTCTATTGTTTAATTTGTGGATTGTTGATACTGAAACATATTTCACAACAAACAGGTTTATATCGGAATGCGACTACATCATGAGGATGGAGCCCGGCGCTTCAATGTCAAATACATATTTTGGCCCGAGTTCCTTCATGCAATACTTCGCCATCAAGACAAAGGCGATACGTGGCAAAAGTTCGCATCGGCAGATTGTGTATTTGGTGGTGTGGATATGGGAATGTCATACATGTAAGATTGACATCGCTTTAATTAATTCTGCTCCGTTTTCGCTGCATTATACTGATGTCTTGACAGCGGTAACCAATACGGATTGACACTGGAAAATGTGTCGATTTTCATGACTGGCATGGACGAACTCTGTCGAACGGCACACATCTGGCCACCTCCGAAGCAGATGAACATGGTCCATTCAAAATGGATACAAAATCAAAACTTGCTTCATGTCGCTTTGAATGTAACGCATACGATACGCCCTCAAGCAAAATTATTAAACGATGGCGACCAATTCCCACCGAATATTGTCTTGAAACGGACACACAGCGACACCGGTCATCACGTCCTATTACCTGGTGACGCCAAGCGAAATTGGGAATACATGCGCAATAACTGTGAGGTTCCAGGTTCACGTTGGTTTGGGCAAACGTACATCAAACCACTGAGTAAGATGGGCGAATGGCGTGTGTTTCTAGTTGGTGGAAAGGTCGTGTATACGGTGCACACCCTGTACAACAAGGAAAGCAAGTCCTGGAAGTGAGATATCGTCTCAAGTTTCTATACCTTGGATGAGTTAAGGTGAGTGCCCTTCATTTTCACTTGTCATATCATATGCATGATTGTCTTAACTTTGTCAGAATATTTCAAGCGCAGGGGACTCTATTGAAGACGGTGGCATGCAATCCGGACAGGGGTGCCATTTCTATTCGAGAGCAAGGCAGAAACGAGTTCTTCGACTTTGTCCAAAAGACCTACGAAGGGCTTTATGCGATAGAGTCCAATATGGTTGGTGGAAAACCATCGATGAGTGTTTTTTGCCGTATGGACATATCGCTCATTGTGGATTCCAAAACAGATACTGTGTCCTATTTCATGAACGAGGTGGAACGTTATCACACATGCAGCCTCTGGTCGAACATGAAGTCAGGTCCGAAATCCGTTCGAGCACCCATTGGCTCATTAGCAGACACTTTTGCAGGGGTTTTCTATAAATGGTTGATTGACATCAAAGGTCCATACTCATATTTGTAATATTATCTGTACAGTCAATGGATCGGTTCACGTTTATTTCACAAAACAGACATAAGATACAAATATAAATGATGCTAAGTGGAGCAATCATTTCGGCACTCCCAAGACCATGACCCATTGCACATTGAGTGAAATGCTCTTCATCATGTCATCTACACGCTTGAATGTATTGATGGTGTGTCCAACAACGACACAGGATCCTGCAGGGATATTGTGCGGGAAGATGGGTAGTTGCGGTATTTTATAAATGGCTTGTAGACATTACAAATGTATACTCATATTTTTGAACTTCACTTGTACATTAGTCAACTTTAAATGTCACAAATCGGATCTCATGTCTGAGAGGCACGAAACGCTTTGATTTCAATGGTAGGTACATTACAAATTCAAGGCAACATAAAGAGAATTGGCAATAGGCCATGCTGCATGGCACACTAGTTTCATGACGAGAAAGACGACAAGTTAATGAGAGACACCCAATACCATCACCCACTGCACATTTAGGGAAATACTCTTCAACAAATCATCAGAGCGTTTGAAGGTATTGATCGTGTGGCCGACCACAATGCAGGATTCTGCAGGAACATCGCCTGGAAAGTGGGGGAGTTGCTGAAGTATTTTGAGGGTGTCGGTAAAGTCCGTTTTAACTTTCCGGGCATCATAGATTGGGACTATGAATACAAGCATCAAAAACAAAACCAAGGACATTGTGTGAGAGAGAATAAAACTAACCAATGTCATGGAATGACAGCGCAGTCTTTTGGTAAGATGGAGCGGGACGTCGAGTAAAAGGACTAGACTGCACGAATTTTGAAGAGGAAGCTTCTATTGAATATGAGTAAGGATTGATAACAGAGCATTGAATGTATACTCACTGCTAGGAGATGCATCCATCCCACTTGCCGCTGTCGTCGAGAAGGACAGAAAGTCCTTATATAGTTGTGCACGAAATTCCGCCTCACCAGTGACCATTCCAATGGCGCCAACATACCGCTCCCATTCTCCTGAGAGTAAAGCCCCTTGGATGACTTTGATCGGTTTCGTGTTCCCACCAACTTTTGGCTCATCAAGGAAGCATGAATCGACTAGAATGACAGAAGTGAAGATCGTTGGGATGGCACCAGCAACGGAGGGGAAGAAACTACGCCCAAATGCTCCAGTAGAGATATTGGCGGGATCGTCACGAGAAAGATTCGAGTACTTGCCAGATCGAACAAAGGTCACTGCGGAAAACAGCAAACTGTTATGCGATGTGAATTGTCTTTAACCATAAAGTCCTAGCTGACAGCTTACTTTTGGTTGACCTTGTGAATGTTGCTGATAACATCGCTGTACTGAGGATTGCCATTCCCTATAGCACTAGACCAAGATACCATGGCCGCTGCCCTATTCAATATTAAGCATTGCTTAAGAAGATAAAACCGAATAGTTACTTAATGTTGACACAGTCCTTATATGTATTGACCAACTGAGGGTCTCTTGTACCAATGTCGGACTCATCCGTGTTTGGAGAGCGTATGCTAAAGCAAGGACATCAATTAAAAAAATAATAGACAGATGTAATGTACCTGGTGATTTGGTTTTGTGCATATGTCACAGCTCCATCATCGCTACTGGAAACATTGTCGTCACTGATATCATGAAGACGGGTAGTCTTTGTGACTTTGGAGGAAATCGCCTTCATGGTTTTGATGGATGTATCAGAGTTGCTGATCATTTATTAATATATGAAGGACAAGAATCATATGAAGTATCATACCGAAGACCATTATCTGCATTTGATTTCTTAGAACCGAATTCGAGTTTTGCGATAGGCCTACGACATGTCTAACATATGACCAATTATTCAATTTCCAACTCACATGAATGTTTCGTCGCTGTCGTCATCCTCATCATGTAATTGATGCTGGTTTGACTTTGTCTTCTTCGATGGAGAAGAGAATTTACTATGTAAAGCGATTAAAGAATACACAAATATAAAAGACATTATTTAGAGCTACTGACCTGTCTTCGTCTTCCTCTGAAGCATGCCGCCTTTTACCGCTGAATATAAAGAATATTAGTTTGCATGAACAGTATAAATTGAACTTGCAAACCTTGCTCTATTGGTGGTCTTCCTGGACCGCCTATATTACTGAAGTAAATCACTAGTATCTGAAAATACAATTCATGAGACACACCTCATAGACGAACGGGTTTGGCAATGCTAGCGACGCTATGAACACTAATAACGTCTTCGTCTTCGGAGTTGGCAATACTACTGGTGGCTTAGTCATGGTGGATGAATCAGAATATTGGAATAAACACGTACACTTCATCATCGACAAGCTTGGTGGTGGTGACCTTCTTACCCTTCCTAGAAACAATAGTATGACCTTTATTCAGAATGAGCAGCAATACATGAAAATAAATATACATATGAAACGGCGCTTGATCGAGCTTTGGACTGAGTCTTCACATTCACAGACTTCTTAGGGGCCATTGCAAAGATAAGAGCTTTAGGGCGAGGAATGAATCTGTGCGAGATATCGTAGATGAATGAAGGGTCGGATGTGGATGATACCATTGCGCTCTCATCGCTATTTAAGTACACTGAGACAGATCGAATACAATAAAGAACTCGTTTATGGAGATCACACCGGCAGGTATGAAAACTACATCTGTTGATGGTTTGAAGGAGAACTATTCGGATCATAGCGCCATAAAAATGAAAAGAATCAGGGACATTCCCCATGATGTAGAACCCATGATTGACCAGCTGTTACGCTCAGCATCATCCAACAACATGGATATGGATTACTGGTATGGAGAATAATCAAACACTAAGTCTAATTAGGATTTTGGAATGTAGAACAGCTGTCACCACATGGAACTGATCATAAGATCATAACACAGCCAAATCAGAAATAGAAGTTTATGTGACATATTTACTCATTTCCAAACAAATACAAACATCGGATCAACTATACTGACAGTTGCATCGGAAACAAATCATTCTGAATGGATAGGGGTTTCCTTTTAATGCTGTACAATAAGGAGGTCAAGCATTACGATAGCTGTCGATGTATATCCTGTCCTATAAAATGGAGAAAAACAATAAGAATCTATTGAGAAGATCTGCAACACAAGAATGCAAACACCATACAGACATCACAAGTTCATGGAGGATGAACATGATGCACTGCCATAATCTCGATGACGATCGAAAACGATTCATGATAAAACAGTCGAAAATTGCGTTTGAATTATAAATCCCACTTCCACTTTGCAAATGGACACCTATTACGATTTCAAAAGCGCATGTCAGTCCATATACCACTGAAGGCATTCATACATTCAACTCTACTTTACAGCTGAACATTTAAGTAATCTCATATCGACACGGATGGACAATGATGACAGTCAACTCGCCAATGCTACAAATGTATGTTCAAATTTTACGATGTATGCTGTGTTTCATTACATTTGCAGATTTCGAATATCAATGTAGTTCATAATGACTCACCAAATTGCTGGAAACTTACACGGCCGAGTACTGATACCACCGAGCATGAAGAACTTGTCTTAAGCTTACAGGCGATATTGGTGGCCAAAGACCTACCACCAATCACCAGCAGGTATATTGTTCCATCACATAAATCGTAAACAATTGATATACATATATTTTCCAGACCACCCGAACGTCGAACACCATTTCTTCGTCAGAGCATCCTTATAGCAGGTCTCAACATACCACTGTTCGAATCGTACCTTGACAACCTCCGCATCTTACATCAGAAACTGGCCCGTACTTTCCCAGAACGTGCAATGCTGGACTTCACGTCATCCACCTATATCGAATACACTGCATTATCTATTGGCACCCGATACTTCACCGATCGCCGACATGACAATGTTTCATACCATATTCCATTCGAACACAACGTCGATCCCAAAGGTATCCTGTCATCCATGAGCAATACTCGATACTTCCATGGGACGGATAATGAGGTCCTTTATTTCAAGTTAACATCAGACGGAGGCTGGCATTGGTGAGTGCTCAGCACAACAATAGTTTGACCATTGATAATGATATAGATGACAGCTTTGTACCTGCCAGTCCAACTTGCTTCAGGATTGGTGACATTGTAGAAGTCCAGATGACGGTATCGGCAGTTTCAGTCAAGAACGACAAATTTAAGATGATACTCAATCTGCGCTCATTAGCGCTGGTCAACAGCGAGTTTACTGAGGTACCAGACATATCTAATAATTCAATGAATAATAACTAATGTACATCCAGAATGCAACGATAGGTCGAATGAAGGCACCTCATCCTGCTCTCAATACAATGACCAGGATTAATATCAAACGTAATGTGGGTTATGTCCAGTTGACAGATGATGGTAAAGATGTCATAGAAACCCGAAGACATTTGACAAACCTCAGGATGAATGAAACCAATTGACATCCATTATCATTACGTCGTACACTCACATGTTTGCAATCACACATCATAATCCATGAATACCAATTTTATATGATATTATTTTCTGCAATACGTTCACAAGTGAAATAACAACACAAATGGTTTCAAGAAGTGACTAGATAACTGAGTATTATTTAATTATATAAAGTCCTCATCAGTTTCCTGTTTGCATTATTAATATATTCAAAGCACACGTTAAATTTTAATACATCGCAAAAATGTTTGATATGTTGTTTATACAATGGTTTGTGCAAGGGCAATGCTGCAGATTCATGCTGGGACATCTGTTGAACGCTTATCAAACGGTGTTAGAACCGGCCTGTTCACACAATTATTCACTGTTTGCATTATCAACAATTCCAATGCACATATTAAATCTTGCTACATCACAGATACATCCAGTATATTGTTCGTACAATTGTTTCAGCAAATGCAATGCTGCAGGGTAATCCTGAGACAGCTGCCAAACACTTGTCGAACAGTGTTCGGCCTGTTCGACAAGTATTCTCTATTTGCATTATTAATAATTCTAATGCACATAGTACATGTAGCTACATCACAGATACATCCAGTATATTGCTTATACAATTGTTTCTGTGAGGACAATGCCCCGGATCAAAGCTGGGACACCTGCCGAACACTTGTCGAACAGTGTTCGACCTGTTCGACAAGTACCCACTGCTTGAATTGTTAGTAATTCTAATACTCATTGTACTTGTAGCTACATCACAGATACATTGAATACAATGTTCATACAATTGTTTGTGACAAGGCAATGCTGCAGATTGAAACTGGGACACTGGCCGAACACTTGTCGAACACTGTTCAGCCTGTTCGACAAGTACCCACTGCTTGCATTATTAGTAATTCTAATACACATTGTACTTGTAGCTATATCACAGATACACCGAATACATTGTTCTTATAATTGTTTTGGCAAAATCAATGCCTCAGATTCAAGGTGCACACACATAATTCCAATGCATCCAGCAAAATATATGTATCTGCAGACACACATTTCACATATGGTTCATCCTGTGTCTACCACACAGAAAATATACCCAGGAAACTCATTGAACACTGAACACTGTTCAGCCCATTCACCTCATCTATATTTCAAAAGGTGCACATTACACTACCAATGCAGTCCGTTATGTCAATAAAGCTGTCAAGCAAAGACGTTGCAACACTACCTATTCCAAAATTGGCAACTGTGATCTGGGAACCTGTGATCAAGCCGCCTTATTGTTCTTGCTTATTGGGACACCAAATTCTCACAGTTACAAAGTCAGCAGTCACACGGTTTCAAAACTATTCCCAGGGCTTCAAAATTGTTCCCACAGTTTGCAAAGATTGTTCCCACGGCTTGGCAAATTAGAGTCTGACCCTGAGTTGAAAAATCCACCGTATAGAACGATTCCCTTATAGGGACTCATAACTGATCAGAACAATAGACCTCCATTGTCTTTATATAAGCAGACTATCACAATCATTCTCTGATGCATCCTATCTTATCATTATCTTATCATCCTCTTGTTCACATCTTATCTAATCATTTCCCATTATCTAGCTGAGCCACGTTTGATCAATACAAGTAAACAAGATTTGTAATCAATCCATTACTGCTAATATAGGTAAGAATGCTAGTTGGGCTTGTCTCCTTGCATGCGCAATACAGAGAAATATATAATAAATACTAATGAGTGGGGGATGTGCCTCTGTGCACCATACATAAATGGCTAGGTCTGGGCATTGCTAGTGAAGCCATAATAAATGATATAAAGGTAAGCATATATGCTATTTGTGTCTGTTCACTAGCATGCATAATGTGGAAAGGCATAGAATGGGTACTAATGAGTGTAGGTATGCATCCATGGTCTTGCACTTAAATATCCATGGTCTGATGGTAAACCCATGACATTACACCCAAAACCATTTGGGGTCATGACATCACATTATTTTAACAATCTTTTTTCCTTACAGCTGATTACATAATACTTGTCGCCAGTTCAAAGTCCGCCTATGTAGCGTGCCTCATATTGCGCGAGCTATAACTCAGTGAGTTATTGATCAAATTGTCTGAAATCTGTTTTATAGTATTACCCAGGTGGGGCCCAGGGCTCCATCTAATAAAATTCGTGAAAAAACCGTTCCAAAGTATTCGTCATTTTGGGCACTGAACAACCCTTGGTGAGCTGTAGCTCGGGATCCACTCGCGCAAAGCTAATTCCGAAGTATTCTACAGTTTATACATTCCATAGGTGAGGGCAGGAACATGTCCGATCGACGCAAAACCCTTTCAAAATGTATTGGTGTCAAGGGGCCCCAATTGTCGTGTGAGTGCTGTCACCCGCGATCAAGGTGCCTAATGTCCATATGGAAACTTTCCCCGGCGTGTATGTGACTTAACAGAGGGCTCGGGGCATGGGAGAGGCAGGCGGGCAGTCTCAATTCACTACTTCGGCATCATGTGTTCCATCACCTTTTTATTGTCTTTATCTCTGTGAAATCAAGCCAAACCCCCATGCATACTCATGGCTCACATGTATCCTGTACTTTCTGAACCAATATCATGCTGTTTTACCATCCCACCCAGTAGTAAAATAGCAAAATGAAAAAAAAATGAAAAAGATGAAAAAGTCCGGCGTTGCAGAGAAAAAAGTACATGAACACAAACATATTATTATAGAAACGCAAGTCCGACACATTGCCAACTACCCCGCCCACTTCAGATCCATCTTGCTCCCCAATAAACCACTCTGTTCATCCAGTGCGTCGTGGTTTGTTCACGCACGACTCATGCTCATTGCGCCATTGGGCACCTGGGCGTTTCGCCCCGAGATACGTTGCGCAGTACGCTTAGCGCGAGATGAGCACAGGGCTAAAAGAAAAAGAGCTTAACACTTACAGAAAAAAGAGCCCGGACCCAGCCCCACAGTCGCTTGCACCCGCTGCAGATATGGCAGATGAAATAATGTTCGTTTTGAACGTTTATGACGACAATTTTGTAGTGCAAGTCATTGATTTGGTCCCGTTCCATGTTAGATATATTTCCTCCAACTATCGAGAGTCGTTCAAGTGCGATGGGAAAGGACATTGAGTGAGTTGTATAATGGCGTGGGAAAAAGTCACCAAATAACATAAAGATGTGATTGACTGGAAGACAACCATCCCCAAACTGCTTATTGGTGAGGATAAGGACCTCCCGGTCAGAGTAAAGGTCCTCCTGGCTAGGATAAAGGTCCTCCTCATCCATACTCTTTACCACCACTACGTCATTGGTGTCCGAAAACTCTAATTTGAAGGTGACTAGCTTTCAAGCCATATTTTCAACTGTCAGGCGGAAGATGAGATGGTTGGCTGGGTTCTGGATGTTGCAGTCAGGCAGTTAGACAACTGCTTCCCTGTGAAGATCAATTGCCGCTGGCCATACAGAAGGTTAATATTACACAATGATAGGAGAGACAAAATTGAGCTTATTGAATGCACCCGATTCTTGGTCTTGACTCTTTGCCACGACATTATCAATGGTGTATTGATTTGGGGAGATGGACATCGGAAATGGCCGGCGTTGGATGTGGCTCACATGACATTCTGCACTGATATCTTCATACCAAACCTCTCTCTTATTCTGCTGCAGCTCAATGAAGTACTACTTGCCCCTGACCGCCATAGAGAGTGGTATGATGCCGGCAACTTGGAGTTTAGCAGTCGCAGGCATTCCAAAGGAGTATTTTGTTTGGTTGGATGAAAGCCGTGCTGGTCGCAATCCGATGCATCAATACGTAATTCTGCCAGTGCTGTCATTCGACAAAGTCATTGCGCTTGGTGTTTTCAAAGGCTTTGTTACCAAACAGCGGTTCCTCAAATTTATACGCGAAGAACTAGTAAAAGTTGTGAATTTTCTTCTGTCTACCACTACTGAAATGACCTCGAGGCACCAAAACTCCAGCCATATCCTGGAGTGAGGAGTGTCGTGGTGATGGGCCGTTGTGCCGTCCACTTTAACAATGAGGTCCAGCACATTATTGAATATGATTGTGGTAGGTCAATGCCATGTTCCACTGTTGTGTGCACTGATGGGGACAAACTAGCCACGAAACTGCTGTACTTGCCTCTGAATTCGCCCCACCTCAACCCCCTTGACAAGTTTTTTTCAACGTTACAAGTTTGGCTGTTTTGGAACCAAGAACAGGTTTTCACCCCCAAATTGGTGGAGCAGGCAGTGCTCACAATTGCAACGAAATATGGTACTTGGTGCATTCTAAATTGTGGCTACACTTGAATATTACTGAGAACTTGTTATGAAAACCAGCCATTCTCCTCCTGGTGCTCTAATATTTTGTGTAATTCCTTTTTTGGGTGTATTGACGACCAGCAAACATTTATTTTATCTTGTTACCTCTTTTGTTTTTCATTCATCACATTTTTTCACTGTACCATGACGGGATCCAAAAAGCTTGCACTCCCAAGGCTAAACCGCCAGTTCCTTTATCTTCCCATGAGCCCCCCGCACTCCCATCTGGGACCAAATACACTTTGACTCGCTCTCATGCTCAAGCTGCGAAGCATGTTCATTTTCAAGATGATAAACCCAAAGGACGTGATGATTCCTTACCGGCTGATAACCGCTTTCGAAGCCGCTCTGCTCGGATTCAATCACAACAAATTCATGATGACCCTTCCGACCATGATCCCTTAGATGATACCGTCCGCACTGCTCAAGTTCCAGAGAAGCAACGCACTGCAGTAGTCAAGACTGCAACCACCAGTGTGTTCAGAGCTGAGGAACTACGCATACAAGACCACCAAGCCTCAGATAGTGACATCGAGATCCCTCTTGCCCACCCATGTGTCGCAGCAGCCAAGGCCAAAGCAGTCCATGCACAAATAGCAGCTGATGAGATTAATCTCGGCGACATGGATGGTGACACCTCTGACCTGTATCTGTCTGACACTCCCAGTATTCAGCCGACGAAGACTCTGAAAGCGAAGACCACTGTGGCCAAAAACTCAGCGCGTAAGACCCGTCTAATTTATACCTGTATAAAATACTGACTTTTTCCTTAGCGTTGATTACTCTTGTTGTTCCTGAAGGTGCCAGCGAATCTTCAAAGATGGTGATGATTTCACACAATATTACTTTTGAAAATCTCAAAACCACCATATATGCTACATTCGGATGTGTGGACCTCAAGATCCAACCCCAATTGAGTTACAAGATTGGTGCTCGTGGCACGATTTTCTTGCTCGCTGATGAAAATGACTTTATGGCGCTGATGAAAAGCAAGGAGCTTATGTCGGAGAAATGTGCGGACACAAAGGTCTTCATCTTGATCCCTAAAAATGTATGTTTCATTTGTCCTTCGATTTTTTTAGCACACTTCAGCTTAGCGTCATTTTAGTACCAGACTTCTTTTACCCAACTCATCCAGAAAAAGAAGAGGAAAGCAACGGCCACAGACCGGTCTCACAGGCATGCCGCCTCCCCCGTGCTCGACCTCAATGGTGATGACGAAGATACCGACAATACTGGAGACATCAAACCGGTTATGAACACTCTACTTGACACCTTGAAGCAGTGTGTGTTATGTGGAGACACAAAGCGCTGTAAGATCAACAAGCATGGCATTCATGTCAACCTTACCTTGCAACATGTCAAGGCTTGGGCCGAACACCTTGTAAGATTATTCATTGTATTTATGATTTCCTGCTAACATATTATTCAGCATGCCAAGAGTCCTGGCATCACTTTCACTATTCCGCCATGTGTTGCAGCTTTCCAACAGTTCCATGCAGATGATCCTGTCCCAGCACGGCCGGTTGAAAGAAAGGGGAAGGCAACACACGCCGCAGGAGTACGGGACAACGATGTCATCTTAGCTCAGAATTTATTGGTGCCCATGCTTGCCTTGAGCAACATTGCAAATCTTTTTCCTGGCGGCTTCACTCCTGTTCCTCAAATTCCGGCCGCAGTTCCTCCTGGTCCTCCTGCTGATATCTCAGTAGGGGACATATCTTTTGACGGACCGTCACCATACCCCACCATCGAAGAATTTTTGACCAAGCTCGACGAGAAATATGCCGGCCAACAGGAATTGCTCCAATACATTCCACAGTTCAAAAAACAAGGGTTCCTCTTCATCGACGATCTCCTCAATGTTACTGATCCTGTGGATTCATTTAGGGAGCTTTTCATGATGGAAATGGGTACAACAACATTCATCATTCACAATTGCAAGAAGGAGGTGAAGTGCATAAAGGGTCAGTTGTGAGAGTGAAGGAATTACGTAGCAGACTATGATATATTTCAATTTCACGCAATACTTAGATAGGTGTGATACAATCTCATTGTCAAAAAAGTTCTGCGAAGTACATATGGCACAAGCTAATAACCTGCGTGAGAGAACCAGCCCTCAATACTCGACTTTTCTACAAGATCCAATGCGTTATACAAAAATGAGCAAGCCTGTAATAAATCCGCGGTTTCCAAAAATGAATGATACTGCACACCGTGGTGTCGGATGTATGCCTTGAGCCAAGAAAACATTTCCTCGATGGGATTAAAGTCAGGGGAGTACGGAGGCAAGTAAACAACTCAGATGCCCCTTGTGACACAATTAGTAGCTAGGGAGGCAAAGGGGGCAGCTATGTACTTTTCTTCACAAATCGCTGTAACACCATCAACATGGTGGATTGAGCAGTTGTCCATTACAAGAACGCTGCGTGGAGCAGGGTATGGATTCATTTCCTCAAGAAGGCCATCTATGAATTCAAGGAATGTATCGCCGTTGAATGCACCAAGTTCAATGCTACTGTAGATGACACCATCAATTGCCAGGGTGGGCAATACCGAAAACCTGTGCCGAAAACATCAGAAGATTGAAGGTTTTTAAACTTTTCAACAAACCTAGTTCCATGGTGGAGTGGTCCCGAGGGACCTCTCGGGATCGGGGACGGAATCCAACAGAAAGGTCAAAGGTAGATGGGATAGAGAACTGTCTACTACATCCAGAACTGGCTACTGACTAAGGTCCAGGTCACGTGACATGACAGGCACCACTACTACAAGTGCCCCTCCTCTCTGTAGCGACGCCCTCGTTGCTAACAAAAGAGGAAAACAAAAAACAAAAAACAAAACAAAAAACAAAAAGCAAAAAACAAGACAGGAAAGAAAAAGGCAAAACAGCGACCAGAGGAACAAGAAGGGCCTAGTCTACTCCATGGGGGTCTAAGAACGAGGAGCCCTGCACTGGGTGAGAAGGAAACTGGGATAATGTGCTAAAAAATGGGAAAATGGTGGTGGAATGGAGAAAGGGACGCGGAAAAAGACGGCTTGGAGTCAGTGAATGGGTCGTTGGCCATGGGTCGACGCGGGGGGACGTGGGGCCACCATATGGTGCGTGGGCGAGGCCGCGAACGCGTCCGTTTGGGGTACGGCCATCGTGGTACGTCGCGTGGGTGGGGCCGTGGCCATGGGGGCGGGGCGGATGGATTCGCGTCGTTGGGTATGCGGATGGGGGTGGTCGTATCGCGGGGATGGGCCGTTGTGGTGGTGTGTGAACGTGTAGGGGTGTGGGATGCGGGGCCGCGCGTGTGTGGACGGGGTATGGAGGAGCGGGGTGTGCCGTTCGCGTTGGGATGGGCCGTGGACGCGCGGGGGTGGTCGATGGTGCTGGGAACGGGCATGTGGGGCCGTGAAACGAGCCGGCGTGGGGCTCGCGGTTTCTCACGTGGGTGTGTGGTTGGGAGGTGTGTTGCCGAGTTGCGCTGGGTGGGGCCAGACGCATCATTCACGTGGGCATGGGCTGTTGGGGCCATGCTGGTGTTGTACGCGCGAGACGGTCGACGCGGGCGTGTTGCGCTGAGCCCATGGGGTCGAGGAAGAAGGTGCCGGCATGTGCGAGGGGTGCCAGTCGACACGGTGACGTGGTGGTTGGGCGACGTGGCAGGAGATGGGTAGGCGTGACGATGGTGAGATTGAAGACGGGGAAGGTGGTGGGGTGGTTCGTGGGGTTGCTGTACAAACGCGGGAGGGGCTCGAGTGTCTGTGTGTTCAACAGAGCACCTGTGGGTGTCCTAATGAAAAATGGTAAGTCGAACACAGGAACGGTGATGTCGAGGGCGCGTCTGGCTGCGCGACGGCGTTGTTGGATACGTCGTCCGGCTCGACAGCCTCGTGGGGGTCTTGTAAGGAACGTGGAGTGCCGCGGTTGGGCGTGGTTGGTCGAGTTTTTGGTGGGCGAAGCGGGTGACGTGGCTGTGCGAGGTGGCTGTGCGGAATGTTGAGGTTGCGCGAAAAGTCGTGAGGATGGTCGCGGGACGTGTAGCAGGATGCGGACGAAGCGCTTGGGCATTCGGAGACTGTTTTTGGTAGGGTTTTGCATGGGTTTGCTGCGTGGAATCGCGCGGGTGGGCTCTCGGGGTGTTCTCTGTGCTCGAAGATGTGTTGCTCTGTACTGAAAATCGATATGAGTGGAATGGGGTGGTCTCGTCTAGCTGCATGGGTCGAATCGCGCTCTCATCACCACGATGGAGTGGTCCCGAGGGACCTCTCGGGATCGGGGACGGAATCCAACGGAAAGGTCAAAGGTAGATGGGATAGAGAACTGTCTACTACATCCAGAACTGGCTACTGACTAAGGTCCAGGTCACGTGACATGACAGGCACCACTACTACAACGGACAAAGTGCGACACCTCGCGGGCCCGTTGACCCTTGATTGCCCAGCCATTTTCACGGTATGTATTCAATTGGTTGACAGTGCACTCATCAACAAATACAAGATTTTCTTTCGGTTCATTGGTGATGTCGAGGATGTATTCAGCGCATTTGATGTTACAACACTCGACTGCGATCTTCGAAAGCTTTGGAGAACATAGGTAATAATCAGCAGAACAGAGAGATTGCATAAATGAGATTTACCTTCTTATGAGTCAAGCCCGCCTCCTTGATCGCCCGATAAACAGTTGGAATAGAAACAACAAGCCTGTGTTGACTGTATAATTCATCAACAATCTCGTCCAAATAAAGGCTTGGGCAGCGTTCGATGAGGGCAAGCATCATCTAAACAAATTTGAGTAATGTGTAAATGAGCTGAGAAAAGGGAATACATAGATATGAGGTTGCGACATGATCTTTGGCCTCCCGACAGTAGCACAAGGGTCCAGAATAGCAGCACCAATCTCATTGTAGAGTTTTTTGATACGTTGTACCGTATGGCAGGTGATGTTTAAAGCTTGGGAAACTTGACTGGTGTTCCATCCGAGCTGGATGGTCTGGTAAATAACCAGTTCTCGTATTTCTTTCGTGGTAGGAGATCCTTTGGTCATTGTAACATGAGGTCACGTGCCATAGTCAACTTGAATAAAACTCCAACCATCTATAATGTCATGGCAAAGAGTCAAGAACAAGAATCGGGTGCGTTCAATAAGCTCAATTTTGTCTCTCCTATCATTGTGTAATATTAACCTTCTGTATGGCCAGCAGCAATTGATCTTCACAGGGAAGCAGTTGTCTAACTGCCTGACTGCAACATCCAGAACCCAGCCAACCATCTCATCTTCCGCCTGACAGTTGAAAATACGGCTTGAAAGCTAGTCACCTTCAAATTAGAGTTTTCGGACACCAATGACGTAGTGGTGGTAAAGAGTATGGATGAGGAGGACCTTTATCCTAGCCAGGAGGACCTTTACTCTGACCGGGAGGTCCTTATCCTCACCAACAAGCAGTTTGGGGATGGTAGTCTTCCGGTCAATTGCATCTTTAATTTATTTGGTGACTTTTTCCCGCGCCATTATACAACTCACTCAATGTCCTACTCCATCACTCATTGCCAAATCTCGTCCATTGGAGGAAACCAGTCCAGTGTCGGGGGAAACCAAACCAACATCTATCACAATAACACCGTCACCATCAACATCCCCGGTGAACCTTGTGTAGTGTGCCGTATCAGGAGCGGATGCAAGTGACTGTGGGGTTGGGTCTGGGCTCTTTTTTCCGTAAGTGTTAAGCTCTTTTTCTTTTAGCCCTGTGCTCATCTCGCGCTAAGCGTACCACGCAACGTATCTCAGGGCGAAATGCCCAGGTTCCCGATGGTGCAACAAGCATGAGTCGTGCGTGAACGAACCACGACACGCTGGATGAACGGAGCAGTTTATTGGGGAGCAAGATGGATCTGAAGTGGGCGGGGTAGTTGGCAATGTGTCGGACTTGCGTTTCTATAATCGTATGTTTGTGTTCATGTACTTTTTTCTCTGCAACGCCGGACTTTTTCATCTTTTTCATTTTTTTTTCATTTTGCTATTTTACTACTGGGTGGGATGGTAAAACAGCATGATATTGGTTCAGAAAGTACAGGATACACGTGAGCCATGAGTATGCATGGGGGTTTGGCTTGATTTCACAGAGATAAAGACAATAAAAAGGTGATGGAACACATGATGCCGAAGTAGTGAATTGAGACCGCCCACCTGCCTCTCCCATGCCCCGAGCCCTCCGTTAAGTTGCATACATGCCAGGGAAAGTTTCCATATGGACATTAGGCGCCTTGATCACGGGTGATGGTGCTCACACGGCAATTGGGGCCCCTTGATGCCAATACATTTTGAAAGGGTTTTGCGTCAATCGGACATGTTCCTGCCCTCACCTATGGAATGTATAAACTGTAGAATACTTCGGAATTAGCTTTGCGCGAATGGATCCCGAGCTACAGCTCACCAAGGGTTGTTCAGTGCCCAAAATGACGAATACTTTGGAACAGTTTTTTCACGAATTTTATTAGATGGAGCCCTGGGCCCCACCTGGGTGATACTATAAAACAGATTTCAGACAATTTGATCAATAACTCACTGAGTTATAGCTCGCGCAATATGAGGTGCGCTACATAGGCGGACTTTGAACTGGCGACAAGTATTATTTAATCAGCTGTAACCACATTGGGTGTTTATGATGGTGACTTCATGCATTTCACCGCAGGTGTTTCCCCTGTGACCCTGGCTGGAGGGCAAACTCACCATTGGATTATTGCTTCAGATGATGGCAAACATGCTATCCATTGGTTCATTCACAACCTGCAAGCTTTATTTGACCATGGCTCCAATTTTAAAATTCTTATACAATGGATTCATAACGCTTTGGCAGAGTGAATCCATTCATCCATACATTGGAGAAGATGGCTGTTTTTAATGAAGACAATCAGATGGCCCTTCAGATCTATCAGCCTGACAGTGTTACTGCTGATGAAATCGCTGCCGTTATTGCCCTCACACCTGCTGCATCTGAAATGTCATCAGATTGTCATTAAACCAATCAGAGAATGTAACCATCAGTTCTTAGATCCCCTTTCACCTTTAATCGAACCACTGCATTATGTGATGCTTCTTCCATATGGGACATTGGGATGGTCACCTGAATGACTCAATGCTGTTGGAAAATCTTTCACTCAAAGTCGTTGGTATTGGACATGGTTTTTCATGAATGCTAAACAAATGTCATACTTCTCTAGATTAACTGGTGTGTCATCTTCATCGTCATTTACTTATTTTTGAATGCAGCCTTTCAGGTGAATATCTTGTGGATGTTTGGAGTTTTATTGAAGAATCATGTCTGTTGTACATCCACTCCAATCAACACAATGAAGACAATGAATATGATGAAACTGATGATGAAACTGAGAAAGACATCCATTTACCATCCACTTTCATCCATTCTCCTGCATGGTCAGCTGCAAACATATCCAATTGTTTGGCCCTCCAAAAACACTATGGTCCAATTACATTGTTTATCACGTTTACCACCAATCCAAAATCGCCTGAAATCACATCTCAATTGCACCCTGGACAAACAGCTAATGACCAGCCTGATCTCATAGTCCATGTATTCCATTGTTACCTTTCGTTATTCACAAACAACATTTGTACCCTCATGGGCCCTGTATTGTATCGCATCCAAGTGATGGAATTCCAGAAACATGGGCTCCCACATGCTCATATAGCCATATGCTTGAAAGATGTTCCTGTCACATCGGATGACATTGACTGCTTTCTGAGTACAGAATTGCAACAGCAGCGTGGTCATGCTTGGGATACTATTCAGAAACACATGAGCCATCATCATGATCCATTGAAATCATATCATTGCTGTGGATGGCCTCACAAACAATGTCAATATGGTTTTCCAAAACCTTTTCAACAAACATATTCTTTCAATAAAAGGGGTATGTGTTACGTTCCAACTCCGCTTCCAACCCCGATGCCCATTCCGATACCCACCATGACGATTCTGCACTGCACACCTTCCTTTTTCATTTCTTTTTGTCCTTTGTCTTCCTTTCAACGTCATTGTTTCTTCATTTGGACATCCTTGTATTTTCTTATTCTTGTTCTCTTTTTGTCCCTTCTTCTAGAACAATCCAGACCAACCATGGACATATCCCATGTGACCTTGTTGTACCCGAATAGTCTCCTTGCCGATGGACGTCACCGACATTGTCTTTTCCCTTCGATATCTTGTTTACGCTATCCCACGACAAACCGATTACAATGGCTGTACTCCCGACACAGCTCATTACCGTAATTGTTATTGGCAACATTGCCATCACCTTCCTGATTGGTTTCTACCTTGTTATGATCTATCTTTGGCATCAGCACTGAAACCCTTCCACCATTGATACTTCTGACTTCCACCTCGACAATATATCAACACGTAATTGACAATTGCCATTCTCGGATATTTGGTTTCCATATTCACCCTGTGCCCACCATTATCCTCCCTGACGATCCGACAACATTCCTCACCTGCATGCGAACTCTGAACAATCCCTGATCACGAGACATTTCACTGTTCTCTCTAATCCGACCATCGCTGGAGCATACTCTTTTGGACTTCGACCACAGACCATACGACTTCCAAAACAGTGAACCAACCCCTATCGTATATTGTTCGCACAACACCGCTTAAATGCAGTACCCGACGACTTATTCCCACAGCTTGTCACTCATGCCATGACTCGAAACCTGGACCCACGTTCATTTATCCTTTTTCATCTATAACCTTGATACCTCCCACACTCATTTATAACAATACCCTTTCTTGGACGAATACCGACATCAGGTGGACCATGTTGTTCCACAGACAGGACAAGACATCACTCCTCAATACGTCATCGACACAGACATCATCGTCTGGTACAGCTTATGCTGTTCACATGTCTGACCTCGACTATCCCACCATCCTAGTTGGTTTTCCCTCTATACATTCCTTTGTTTTCCTTTATACCGACCTTGTTGCGATATCCCTGCTACCTCAAGACACTCCCTTCGCCAATCCCACACTGGATGATACCCCTCTTCGACCCGACTGTGCATTGCACTTGCCAGACTGCGCACTTGCCTGCTACAGCAAGTACAGACCCTGAATTGGCAATTCTGCATGTCACATGATCCGATGACAAATCATCCGAGTCATCCGGACCCCCTCTATTCCTCAATGACACCCAGGCCTCCAGTTGGATCGCGAGAACATCGACATGAGGACGCCTCATGTCCGCCTCATGGTGAAAACATGGTGTAGTTGGACATGTTGTAGCTTCATGGTTGGATTCCCATTTACCTCCCCTCAAGTCCATTCACTATATCTACTGTCCTTGTTGTTGGTTTGGACTTTTTCTTCTTTCTTTTCCTTACGTTTAGTCTGGTTCTTGGGGCAGACCCCCTTATCTTGGGTAACCCCCACGGTTCGCAATGACATTGTACCTAGTGTATTGCACAGGTACGGGTAAACCCGCGGGTTTTGCCACGGGTATGGGTACGGGTAGGGTACGGGTACGGATTCCTGGACCCGCCAGCTTTTTTTTAAGCCCTGGATCATCCAAAACGGTCAAGTATTGAGCTAGATATGCTCAAAATACTCCAATGAGGTATTTTGAGCATATCTAGCTCAATACTTGACCGTTTTGGACGATCTGGGGCTTAAAATGACGGGTACAACCCGCGGGTATTGTACCCACGGGTACAACGGGTGCGGGTACGGGTACAGCCAAAAATACCCGGGGGTTACCCGTGCAATACACTAATTGTACCTTGACCCCCCTTTCTTAGCAGTGTTGTCTTAGCTGTAAGCAACAATGAAAGCTGCTGTTCTCCCCTCTGGAAGCCAATCCCCTGTTAAGTTGATTGTTGCCGGAGCCCGCTGCAGAAGCGATCCGTAACAGTATGTTGCTTTCGTCCTTTCCATCATATACCATTGTTTCTGATGTTATCATTTTTTGATAAGTTACTTTGAAGGTCACTGTTGGCACCTAGGTGATGAAACCATTGTTTCCCATATCCCCTACTTCGTCATTAAATATGATGCACACATCAATGTCGAATTCTCCACATCAGTTGCTTTGTTTCAATATCTATTCAAATACTTTTACAAACCCATGGTTGAAACTAGTTGGACTGTTGCAAAGAAGGCTGCCATAAAAAAAAAACATGTCAATGAGATCAAGGACTATTAAAGAGGCAGGTATCTATTAACTATTGAAGCTATGACCCGACTGGCCTCTTTTCATGTCACAGAAAAACACCCAGGTGTAAAATGACTCCCAATCCACTTACCAGGCAAACAGTATGGTCAGATGAAATGGAAAATGGTTCACAGTCTGATGGAACTCTTTTGGTTCGATACATCCATCGACCTCATCATCCAAAACTCCACTCCATGACTTATCCTGATTTTGGTGCCTGTTGTCGTTTACTACCCCACAACCCTTCACAGCCTCTGCATGACCTTGATATACTTGAAAATGTATACACAAGCCAGCCTCAAATGCATATTCATCTTAATAGTGATGAAAACCAAGGGATCGCATGGATCCAAATCATTTATCCTGGTCATGGAGACATTTTCTATCTACGTGCACTCCTCACCCAAAAAAGTATAAATAGCTGGCTCGAACTTCGTACTGTGAATGGCGTTGTATACAATACTTTTAAGCAAGCTGTATGTGCACTTGGACTCTTTGTAAATGATGATGAAGGATTATGGAGTTTTCATGAATTAGTTGCTTATGGTGCTACCTCTGCACAGCTTCATTGGCTATTTGCAATCTTGGGGATGGAGGGCAATCCAAACACTATACAGATCTGGAATGATCACAAAAACAACATGTCTGCAGACATTGCAGATAATCTTTTATGGACACATATTTCCAGTGGCATAGTCATAGTCAAGTCGGTTATCAACTTGGCTATGACCAACTATGACTATGACTACTAGTTGACTACTAGTTGTAGTTGCAGTAACACTACTGTTGTCTTCAGTATTATCTTCTCCTTCTCCTTTCCCTTCTTTGATGACTGGGGTTGTCTGTCACAAGTGGAAGTCTTCTTAGCAACTGCCTTCTGTTTCACCTGATGCTTGTTGGACTTTGAAGACACCCCATGAGTCCCTTTTGGTTGTTGTGCACCCATAGCGCTGGATTCTGCATGGTTCACCACACTTGTCCCAGCCAACACAGCAGCAGACTGTCTCTCTTTTCTGGCCTTGACAAATGCATTTTGTGGTCATTGATCACTTTGTAAGATGCATTTAAACCAGAAAGTTTGCAAGCCCTGATTCTGCCTCTCCAACCAATTTTTCGAAGATTGTCGAGCCTCATCTTCCAGGGCTCCTTGAGCTGCACATTCATTGGAAGGTGGGAATTTTCCACATAATTGAGGGATGTTCTTTTGATCATTCCCCATGGAATGGAGGAGGTGGTGTTGTGGGTGGTATTTCCTAGCATAAGTGGTCAATGGGGGGTGTATGTACCAGCTCACCACTCATGATCAGTCACAGTGACGATTGACCTAATCATATCGTGTAGGGTTGTCAGGGGTGGAGTTTCCTCATCCGGAATGATACCATCTGTTCTTGTCAGTCTGAAGCTTGTAAGGAGCACTTTTGTTGTAACGGTGCGATGGCATATCATCACTGCTGTTGTCACAGTCATCATTGTCCCCTGCTTTGTCTAAGGACACAGAAGTTAGATATCCATAATCAAAGGTTGATAGGATGGAATATCACTATTTTTGAAGGTCAATGCTAAATGTTCATCCCACAATGACCATATCACGTCTCCCTCCTTCGTGAAGACCTTTGTAAACTTTTCACTCACAGGAGCTGAAGTTTCCAGCCTCAAAGGAAGACATATAAGCAAATTGTGTGGCATAATAATGAGGAAACATACTTTCCTTTGATCAACATCCTGTTCTCATCCTTGTACCCAAACATCATGAAAAATTTGATGCCCATCTGTTGATCCACATCCTTCATGACTTCAAGGGTGGTCTTGCTGAAATCTTTGGTTGCTCAACTGTGTAAAGTGAGAAGATTCAACTTCTGTCAATGACTATCAGTGGACATGCCTTCTTTTAATATTGACTCCTGTGCCTTATTTGTTCCAGCTCTCAGCCAGAGCTGCATATTCAGAGAGCTTTTTGGAACTGAGACCAGCAAATAGCTCACTCCAAGCTTTACCATAGCACCTGATATAACCTGGTGTCCCTGCCACCTCCCCTGACATCTCAGCAGTCTTTTCGTCTATCTCCTTTCTCATCCTTTCCCTCAAGACATGCCTGACAGTTCCCTATAAATTTCAGTGTATCTTCAGTTTGGTCCTCTTGTTTGGACTAATGATTGTGATACCATGTTTGGATTTTCTAATTATGTGGTATGGCAGACATTTTATCTTGATAATACAGAAATTCACATACCGTCTCCATCTTGGATAGCAATGCCATGCCATCAGCTTTCACAGATCATCTCAGTTGTTGTTTGATCCCTTTGACCACTACAATTCAATCTTCTGGACCAGCTTGTCTGTATTGATCATAATATTTTTCGAGGATCATGGTAAATGCAGGTGTTATCCACTTCATTTTGGCTGGACGAGATGGGAGTTTAGGGTAGAGAGAACAAAGAGGCCTCGTGTTAAACTCATGGCACACCTAACTGACTAATCACATGTGTGATGGACATGTATCCCATAATCTTTACCTCTGATCAATGCTCATGATGTGGTGACTTGAGGATTATTGAACATGTGGTAGATAAGCCATACAAATTATGAAAAACAGTACAATGCACAGCTGGTGTGCAGATATTTATGAGATGACACGCAATATGTGGAAGCCACTTGGAAAGGAAGAAATGAGTGCCACATGTTTGGCAGATGAATACCTCAGTTGGCAGTAACAGCCCAACACATGTTCAATAAAGACACAATAGATGTTGTGTTAATCCTAAATATCCATGAAGGTTCAAAAACAGATGCTTGATGGCAACAAAATGTAAGTATGCCAGAGGGTCAGCCAACCCATGCCTAATGGGCAGCCAATATATTCCAATTGGTCAGCCAACCCATGCCTGGTGGGCAGCTAATATATGGCAGAGGATTAGCCAACCCACATCTGATGAGCAGCCAATATATCCCAGAGGGTCTGCCAACCCATGTCTGATGACAAGCTGAAACCCCCACTGGGTTGGGGGAAATATCTCCCAGTTGGCCAACCCACTCAGGCTGGCCAGCTGTATGCCTCAGCCAACCTGTCTGCTGTGGGACTAGGCAATACCATGGGTATACCCATGGGTATCCCGAGGCCGACCTGGACCTGGACCTGCTCCAATGCTGTAGTAGGTCACATGATAGGATCCCATGGTTCATAGGACTACTTAGTAGAGATCACACTGTAGTAGATACTCAGCATATCATACCATGATGTTCACCTCATGACATCCTGAGTAGGCTTCCCTGCCCACTCCAACACATATCCGTCTACCTGTGGGTCTTTTTTCAGTGGGTAGATGGTTGGTAGTGGTGGGTAAGGTGCAGATATTGACCCATACAGGAAACCCAGTGGGTTCCAGCCCACATCTACCTTGCGTTGCTGACATACACATCAATGGATGTGGCGCTAGAGGTACCTCGGTACCTCTCCAACGTGCAACGATGTAGATGCGGGTTTGGGGTGGCTTCGGAAGATTGATCCTAACCTAGGGGTGTCAGCATAGAAGTGACGGTGGATAACCAGTGTCGGGAATAGTGGTAAAAGAGTCATAAAAGAAAAGCCACCGTGTAAAACTAAGAAAATGAACAAATAACAATAATCTGGACTGAAAACAGATGAATGACAATGAACCTGACAATGCTGATGATGTCGGGTACGGCGGGTCGGGTTGGTCAGGTCGGAAACGATGAATAAAAGATAGGAACTAAGAGAATATCAACGAGGACAACTACGAAAGTCTAAGAGTCTATGAGGACAAGCATTTTGAAGGATTAAAAGGGATGATTCTGACTGTAAGGAAATGGGGACTAAGGGTATCTCTCTTTTTTGTATGGTCATCGGGGACCATTTTTTATAGTACATGTGTGTGTAGTCTACTTTCGGTCATGTCTACTTTGGCCAATGGAAACTACAAAGAGAAGCTGGAATGGGGATGTGGAAAGGGGGGTTGCAAAGTGACATAGACAGGAAAATGGAAGGGAAAACGAATATCCAAGGAAAAGATCTAAAATGTCCTACATATCTCCAAAAGGACAAGGGGATGCATAAATAAGGTAAGTCTGAAGTCGGGAATCAAGTCCAATCAGATCCATCTCCTAGAATTGGAACTCCGGGGCTTTGTGAGCCTAACAGATTTGGTCCAAAAGCAGCCATCACAAAGCAGCATATGTCGGGTTACATCAGTCATGTCGTGTCACATCACATCACATCATGTCAGGTTACATCGGGTTCGAATGCAAGTTGAATGGAGGCATCAGGTTTGTCTGGATTCGTGATGTATCGACAATACAGACTCAGGGGGACATCGACCCTCTACAACGGACGCTTGGGCGTATGGCATTGTGCTGTTCACAGTTTGTGTATGGCAATTGCCATTTGGGGATGGCGTAGACGCAGATGCAGGTAAAGGAATGGGGATCTGTGGGGAGCCAGGTTCGTTGGGGCAGCAGGGATATGGGTATAGTGAGGTGCAAAGAGCGGAGGGGGAGATGATGGAGGGAAGGGTGGGTGGGCAGAAAGGAAGAGATGGCTTATGCAGATTGCGTGGGGGGAGTATGAGTGGCCATCTGTGCTAGTGCTGGGGAGATGGTAAATGGGGATGGTGAGACAGAACAGGTGGCAACCGGAGAGCAGGGGAGCGGGGGAGCGGGAATGGGGGCAGGGGATGGACAAAACTAGTGTACACTATTCAATTCAATCCAAACCTTTGGCAATCAATATATTATTTGTTTTGAAACTATTTTACATGATAATTATCATGCAGGAGTGCAGATTTAGTTTTAATTTCAAGTTACAGATCTTACTTGTTTTTACACAACATAAATCTTTTTTAAACTTGTGACTTTTCACTGGGCCTTAAGAATCAAATTTATAAATAAACAAGGTAGATTAGACACAATCATACCTTGAAACTGTGGTCAATAGCAAGTATTTTAGCAGAGAGCATGGCAGTGTATTGGTCAATTTCAGATGAATGACCAGAGAGGAAGTTGACATAGAATTGTCGAAAGTATCTAGCCAAAGGCGTAAAGCCACTATAGCCATCTCAATCATCAAACAGCCCAAATGGTTGGTATTTTCCCATCATGTTCAAGAATGGAGAATGAAGTCGAACATAGATCATTTCAAGATATTGAATGTGTAATCATTCATAGGTGCGAAAATGGTTTGTTCGGATCATATTTGTGAATGGAACTGGACCAATGCCTTGAAGAAATGAAGCACACATAATGGTGACGAGACGATCAGTGAGACCGCCACGGTGGCTGAGATGGTGACTGAAATGCATGGCGAGCGCACGTGGAAGAGCTGCAAGCAAGGCCGGACTCCAGCTTCGGTACATTTTTTTGCAGTCGTGGTGGCCACAGTAGTAACGGTAGCCAATCACAAAAACATTGTTCAAGATCTACAATGCGTCGAGGAGCTTTTGGCCATCCTTTACATCGGATGTTCACAGTTTCGCCTGAGTTCATTTTTCGTGATGCAGGGATGCATGCTGGACATGGGATCCGGTCAACGAGTAGGTGTGGTAGCCAAATGAAGTATGACGGCCGGTAAAAGTCTACTGGGGTCGGGCAGAATTTTCGATCAGCAGAGAAAAAAAGGGTATGGTGACCCATCAATAAATGTAGAGCGATCATAGCATGTTGGCCTCCTGGAAGCATTTTTCTTCATCTCCTGAACTAGACATTCACGGGCATTTGCCTAATCCTCTTGCAGCCATCTCGGCATAGCTGATTTTTCATGTGGTACAGTGCCGGTGCTGCCACTGGAGCCATCCTCGGCCTCGTCGTCGTCGGGCACAGGTAAAAACTCTGCACTATGGTCCATCTCTTCTTCAAATGAGATGTCTTCCATCTCCTCGGTTCAAGATCAAATAATTACAAAACGGAAATTATTTACCACAGACCGCATTCACGGAGCCTAGTCCTCTGCCCTTAGTGGGTAGCCAATCAGGCCGATGGTTTTTCTTGGCAGTGACTATAGAAGGAAATCAGTTTAAGACAGAGGCATTACTCGAAACTCACCCTATTGGTTCTGATTTGAATTGACACAGGTTGGATCTGAAAAATCTGTACCTGTGATTGATAGGAATTTGAAATAATTCCACAAATGACAGGAATTCTCACCTGGGGGTCCAGTTGCATCATCGATGTCATGGATTGCCGATGACAATCCTGTAATTCCCAAACATGCCGTACTAAGCCTCGGCACACCGTTGTGAGCAGCATGCGTCGTGGCGGCATCACCGGTGGCATCCTTCGTATCGCTGTTAACATTGTCATGTCCCAAATAAACACTAGTAGCATTGTCTCGTGGGAGACCAGTATCAGCGCCAGGTTCCATATTGCCGGAATCCACGCCCTGAGCCAAATGACCACCACCAGTAGGAACTTCCGTATCGTAGCTCTCTTCCAACCGAATCCCAGTCGTCGTGTCGTTTCCACGAGCGCCACCCTCATCTGCAATCGGAACACCCACACCAGCCATCGTGCCTGACGCATAGATCGCATTAAAAGTTAAACAAAGCGCTAATCAGTACTCACCTACTCCAGGACGGAAGCCCTCAACTACATCCTGAGGTTCAACACCGGTACTTCAGGGAGACAGCAATGGCGCTATTTTCTTTGGTAAGTAAGGATAAACTACAAAGACATTGGTAGACACTTACCTGAGAGCTCTCCCAACGGAATCACAGAGGCTTGTGAAGCACATGTTTACAACCATCAGCAACGGCATCCCGTGTGGCAGAGTCCGAACAAAGTTGCTCACCAAATTTCCGCCTCTGCGGGGGATCACCATTCTTGCGGGGTCTACCGACATTTTTTGCGTTCGGGCCGTTTTTTGATCCTTTAGGGCGACGCAACATATGTCTCTTTGGATGCTCTTTGAGTTGTTTGTACGTGTATAGGTTTTTAAACTCAGTTAGGTCTCCACCTAAGTGACCGTCGGGGAGCCTTCACAACTTCTTTTATTGTCGCCCCAACTTTCGCCCCTTGTATTTTCGCCCTAGCTTCTTCTATTTTCGCCCTAGCTCCTGTCATACTCGCCCCAACTCGTATTTTCGCCCTAGTTTCTTCTATTTTCGCCCTAGCTCCTTTCATACTTATTTTCGCCCTAGCTCCTTTCATACTTATTTTCGCCCTAGCTTCTTCTATTTTCGCCCTAGCTTCTTCTATTTTCGCCCTAGCTTCTTCTATTTTCGCCCTAGCTCCTTTCTTACTTATTTTCGCCCCGTTTATGACTGTTTTATCGTGGTCCGGATTCGCAGCAGAAGGTCCAGCCTCAGGAACTTCGATCAAGGCGACATTAGATGAATCAGATCCCGTCTGGAAAGGAAGAGATGAGAGGAGACGAACACTGAGTTCGTATGTGCGTTACCTCAGGCTGCAAATCATGCACAGAATCTCCTCTCCTCTGGAGAGTATCTGGGATTAAGCTCTGGGATTAATATGCAAGACTATGCGTTACTTACATCCAGTTTGTTCAAGATTGACCGCTTCGTCAAGCGCGAGATGTTGTCGTCGGCAAGGACGCTCGTTGGGTTTTAAAATGTTAGTGCATGTGAGGGGTGACGTGGTGAAAGGGCTCACCTCCTTCGCGAGTTGCTAAGAATCTGGTTTGTATGGATTTCTCTAACCTACACAGCATGGGAGTGAAGATCAGTCGGAAGGAAATCTGCCTGAAGAACAGATGGGCTGCCATACCTTGAGGGGCGCACAGACTGCGAGGGTCAAACCAACGGCGAGAACAGCGATGAGCGAAGCGAAGCGCATGGTGATTGTGTGCAAAAGATATAGATGGGTTCGTGAGGATGTCGTGAGTGTGTCGATACTATGTGGGAGACCAGCTCTGGGGAATTCCAGAGATTGCGAGGTGGCATTTATACCCAGCGCATAGAAATCGGGTCCAAGTCTGTGCTGATCGCATGCCAACGGTGAGAGATAGGGATGACACTGTGGAAATTGGCACAGGGAAATCATTTCCCGGAAATGGAGGCAACTTCGAACGGGAAGGGCTCCTTAACTCCAGGCCGTCAGGCCGTCGGTCGTCGAGATGAGGTTCACCTACCGCAAAAATGTGTGTTGAATGTTCAATAATCCACACGATGAAAGATACGCCGGAAGACTTCAAGCTTCACGATTCACGATTCAGTTGATGTGGCCCATCAGCAAAATACGAAAATCGCAATATGTTTGTTAGATGACCTCTGGTATGGCAACGCAACTGAGGCAATGCAAGGGTCTGACAAATTGCAAACAGGATTCTACCCTATCAAACCTCGGTATAGGCTCGGACAGAAATTGGATTTTCACGTCGGCTTCGCTAACGGATGGCACGGTGGCCTTATTACTTCCCCCATAACGCTGTCATATGGACTCGAGCTCACCCACATCCTCATCTCCATTTTTGTGTTTGCACCGTCGAATGGTAACACTACTCCAAGTCACTTGAGTCGCTGTGCAAAGCAACATACTTCGTCGTGTCAAATTTATCGCTCGCTGCCACATGTATACTTAAACCGCAAACAAAACACTACGCTTCATCATATCAACCATCTCTTGATTCTGTAGGCAAATCGAGTCAACACAGCCCTCAGGCTGCACCTGGTACCACTTCCCGCTTTCTTTCGAAGATCCGACACCAACAACTTCATATAACAGTCCTTCGGATTCTGTGGATTCTGCGTCCCCCAGAGTGAAGGATAAATTGCTTCCCGATGAGCTGGAACGGGTCACGGGCAAATGAGTTTAGCTCGTCGGTTGTGACACGATGTTTAGCCGCGGTTATAGAGGGCTTGTTTAACTTAGCCAGCTCAGGTACGGGTTGAAAAGATTGGTAGAGATATTGATTCGAACGCACTAGTTTGGGAGAAGCCTGTCGGCTTCAAAGTAGCCAGGTTATGGTAATTCTCGCATGCAAGATAACTTGAGTCGCATACTGGAGATCAGCAGCTCTCTTCGAAATCTGGTGTTGAACTTCGGTCGGTAGCTGGCCCATCTCGAACAGCACGATGTACATTAGAATTCCATGAGCTGCAAACGATATCCAGATACGACTGGGGAACGACTTAGCCTCCAGGTCAAGCTAGTAGCTACGATCGTTGAAGACCCACTCATCGAAAGATGTCGGATTTATCCGACAAATATCCTCCATTCGTCTCATATACACTCCTTTCTCAGCATCGTTGGGATACCATCGCTGACCAGGTTTAAAGGTGTCTTCGCGACCTGAGACACGGTTGTAGGCTTCTTGACACTTTTTGGGCTCCTTCCTGCTTGTTCTTCGAAGATATTCTCATACTTTGTTTTCTTCTGAGCCATTTCTTCAACGATTCGATTGTAGCGAGCTGTGAGTGGGGGCATCGGTGTAGTCGAGTCCTCAAAACTTATGGCCGCACGATAACCTAACTCTTGGTGTGAAGTTGTGAACCATTTCTGCCTGTACTCGTCCTACACAAACCACTTGCCGCCGGGTTAACCAGATCGCGTTACCCTTCCTCATCTTAGTAGGTTCCATCAAAGCACCATTTGAACTGAAACTCTCTGTTACTTTCAACGCGGTAGTGGTTTGTCCGTTTTCTCTCTTACTTATCCGTTTGACATCAATCAGTGCTTCGATGGCATCGAAGCGATGCTACCCTGTCTTGCAGCGACCACTTTGATCGTTTTTATTTATTTCACACACCTCTCTGTCCAAAACACCGCCAAAACACCGCCGAAACATCATTGCAGCCGCCCAATCAGCCCTTCAGGTGGTCCATTATAGTGGCACTAGCTGGGCCTGTTGTAGTGACGCGATTCCTCGATGCATCCAGAACGCCGTAACCGGGGGGTGCTATAATCCATACAATGGGCTGACCCAGTGTGTAAAGATCGATAATGCCATCGGGTGTGGAATCAATGGGTCCCCTCCCTGCGGTGCATATTTTGGACCAAAGGGCACATACGGTGTGCAGATTTTCCATGGGGACGGCATAGCCTCCCTCAACTCGTCAAACATCGGAACAGCCGTCCTGGACATTTGGCCCGCACTTGGATATGACAACAGCATCGCGCTATGTTGTGGGGTTGCTGGTTGTCGATTGATGTCTGTTCAGTACATCAATATAGATGTGTGCAATGCTGATGAATACATGCTCAAGTGCGGCGGAGACGACTTACATGGAATTTGCAGTATATGGAGGAGCGTGGAAGTTGGGCAGTACCTGCTGGTGAATGCAGATCTTAGCTCGCCAACATTTCCCATCTCGTCTCCTTCTGCGGCACCCTCGCCCACACCCTCAAGTCCTGTTCATAACCCTGTCTCAAATGCTGCTATTGTGAGCGGCAGTACAACCGCCTCCTGGAAGTAGCTTTGGCTATAATTCTTGCATGTCTCCATTCAAGTTACTCAGGAGGAGGGTTGTCAATTCTAGAGGTACAGCCCTTACCTTGCACAGGAGGAGATACGAAGACGGAGCCACCATCGGGAAGTACTGAGCGGAACCCATGTAAATGCACGCTGCTAGCGGAAGGATATGCTTTACTTTGATGTATCTATGACCTCACAATTGATCTAAACGTGCACATACGGTAGGGCTCCGGCCAACGTGTACAGCGCGGCCTTGTCACCACTCTCGTCAACAAGCGCTCTAAACTTCCCTTTCGGATTTTTAAGAAGTTCTGTAGGGTCGCCGAACTCTACCTGAGGTTCCAAATGTGGCAACAGAAGGAGAGATATGCAGGAAAGAACACAAACCAGTTGCCCCGAGTCCAGCACCATCTAGTAGAACCATGATTAACTTTTTTGGTGCCGGAAATCCGTGACGATGGGAACTAACAATTTTATCACAATTCATCACAGACTGCAGACGATGCGCCACGATGAGCAGAGTTGCTTCATGGCGCTCATTTCGGAGGGATGCTTGAATGATGGAATCAGTCTGGTGATCTGGCCAGTTGTGAGTTGAAACAGCCTGGAATATGTCCAGTCTAGTGACACACTTACCTATGGCGGAGGTTGCTACATTGCAGGAACATTGAGATCAAATTAAAACCGATGGCCAGGTGTGTCAACGAACCTTCATCCAGAATGAATAACTTGCTCCTTCGCACGATTGCCCTTGCGAGTGCGAGCATCTGACGCTGACCTATCGAGAAGTTGCCACCACCAGTCGAGATAGCAGTGTCAAGATTTATCCCGCACCCCTCCCCGTTGCTCTGAATGGAGTACAGACCAGCAGCACCCAAAGCATTGTTGAGTGTGGCGTCGTCGTACTGATCAAACGGGTCCAGGTTCTGCCGTAAGGTTCCACTGAGGAGTTCAGGCTATCAAAGTTTCGCGGGGCGGTCAGGCGGATATACGACAAGAACCAAGATCATAACTTGCCATCTGGGGTATGATGGTGATTTTAGAGCGAAGCGCATCCAGATTGATGGTGGATGTTTGAAGGCCATCGAAGTAAACATTACCATCTGTGTAAATGCAACGGAGCAGGGCGAGCATCAAAGTACTCTGCGTGTCTTTCAGCTTAGATTCCAAAGACACTTAAGTGAGAGACCTTTCCCGATCCAGTCCTTCCCACTACACCGATGCATTGGCCCGACCTGAGGTGGAAGGAAACATTGCGCAAGGCAACCGGGCCTCCCTGGACAACAATTAGCGCTGAGTGAGCAACACCCTTAGTATTTTTAAAGGCACCGGTGAATATCTGGCTGATAGATTCTCAACTCTGAGATCACCACTTGCCGGCCAAAACGCAGGAGGTGTTCCCTCCTTTGTGGGTGCCGGCTCGTGCTCGATGGAAATGTAGGCATGGATACGCTCCAGACTATACAACTGTCAAATTAGCAACTGCGACATCGAGTATCTCGCACCTATTTGCGCTAATCTCGAACATGTTGAGTACCCGTACCCATGTCAAAATCATATTACTGAATCCAAGTGCCATGTTAAGACCGAATCCAGTGTTGGCAGCAGTGGGGGGACGACGATACACCAGGTACGCAGCTAAACCAGATGTGAAGAACGAGCTAAGAACTTGAATACGAATACCAATCCACCTGATTGCTGTCAGAATTGACTTGGGAACTGGTGTACCCCTACCTGTTTAGGTTACGATATACAGTCGCAGCACACGAATAATGATCAATGCGACGCCGCAATTCCTCCTTGAAGACGTGTTCAATACCATACGCCCGTACTGAAGCTACAACGCGATGAGTCAGACTTGCACAGATGGCAAGCAGGACAGGATGCACTCAATCCTGTTATAGCAGCGCCAAAGTGTCCCAATATCGGCCCCCGCGCTATACTCATTTCACGCTTCACAGATAACTGCGCTTTCATGAATAACTTGCCGCAGCCAACTCCCAACAGAGCGACGACGAAACCAGGAACTATGAATATCGGCCAGAAAAGAACGACGGCCCCAAGTCTGATGGCCATCGCAGCAGACAATTCCACAAGTGACCCGAGTCCCCATCCCAACGGCCCGTCGACTCCATACGTACAGTGAGTGAACTCAAAAGTATCAGTGCAGTAGTGGTCGCATACCTTCTCTGATGTCCTGTGTACACCGAGTAATGACTCGGGAGCTCGGTGTGGTGTCGAACCATCTGCAAAGAAACATATGCTATCACGGCTGTGTCTTTGAGGGAGAAACGTACCGGAGAGTAGCTCCAGTGACAGATTCAAGCATGCTTTTGTGAATTAGGCGAGACGCTCGTACCCTCCCAGATTTATATAGCACTGAACTGCCGCTATATAGGAGGACCCCGAGGCCAAGGATTACAATGTAGATTGACAGATAACTTTACTCGAGCGGAATCAGCGTGGAGTCACAATACGTGAAGTGTAACCCACTAGGGCACCGAGACTTCCGATCCAGACATTTCGTACTGCGTCGCCCAGTATCCTAACCACCAAGTCTGGAAGGAGTTAGTTGTTTCCAGCATTAGAGCTCCACCAACGAACGCGGCCCAGAAAGGAACAACCTGACGCCCACTTAAAGTAGACATGAAAAACTTGACTGCAACACTGAAATCAAGAACACAGAAAGTGCAGAAATGACCTACTAGCAGCCAAACTGACACGCCCTTTCACAATATCCTCAGCGGCGACAAGCTTTGCACCATTTAATTTCTTGTTTGCTGTCTGGCTCTCCTCTTTCCCTTCAACCTCACGGCTTTGAGCGGTCAACTGCAGGTCGTTACACTCGGCCATGGTTGCAGAACCGCAGCTGACAATTCGGCCATCTGGTCCCAAGGACACCACATAGTGAGCAATTGAGGTTGCAAGGGTGGCGTCGTGTGTCTGACATAAAAGCCTCGAATCAGGCATCCAACCCGAGAAGGGACTCGATTGAACAACGTACGACCAGAAGAACAGTCCGTTCATCGACTAGATCACCCTTGAAGCATTTGTCAACCACCCACTTTGCTGTGTGGACATCGAGAGCAGCTAGGACCTTGAAAGAAACGGCGTCAACATATGCGTGTGAGGAAGAAAGGGCACAGATTGCGAACATCGTCAAGCAAAAGAATCTCAGCAGAAGAGTAGACGGCCCGAGCTAAAGTGATGCGTGCCTATGCATAAAAGGGGAGGCTCGCAAATGTCCGGTTGTACCAGGGTGATATTTTTACCTTTTGACCTCCACTATAATTGACGAAGGTAAACAAAAAATCCATTCAATGCAAAATGTTATAACAGCTAACCTGAGAGTGAGCCCCCTTTCCCCGACCTCCGTGCCGTCTCCAGCGTCTACAAGGGCAAGGTCCCGTTCCAAACCACACTGATAAAGGACTGGAAGGAACTAGTAAGAGCGTACCAACAAGAATGTAACAACAACAATAAACCTTTAGTGTAACGGTCCTCATTAAAGGCAGACCCGAAGATGATATTATCCTATCGTCAAGATTGAGCATTGTCATTGTCATGAGGATACAATTTACCCGAATGGTACCGCTCTGAACCCATGACTCTTGCGCAGCATATGCGACACTTGTACGAGGGAGATTAAACCAGGAGTCAGGACCAGAAGGGATGAAGTGCATTTCGCCTGGAAACCTCAAATCAGTATTCACAGGCCTTGTGAGAAAGCTCACCTAATAACGCCATTAACAAAGACGTTTTGCCAGAACCGGTTGGGCCAAGAATGACATTGATCCTGTTCTTTGCGAATAATAATTCGCCTTCAATGCGCAATAAGAAGTTTCGCTGTGATGAGGTTGAGGCCCCAACATCACTGGACCAGGAGAAAGAAGCTTCATGTATGCCAATGCAGGACGACCTCGATCGATATTGGTCTGTGACGTGCCCAGACAGATTTGTTTCTCTTTTTACAGTGTAGATGTCGAGTAATTCCGTCTTAGTCACGATAAGAGACGGAATACAGAGCAGAGTGTAAGGCCTTACTTCGTGAAGGAAGTTATTCACTCGATCCAATGACACTCTCCCTGTATCCTTTGTTATTTCCCTCCAAACGCGATGAGATTTTTCCACAAACCTTTGACAGCCGAGGTTACAGAGTACATAATCATGGACAACTGACTTTGCAGCATATTAATGACTAAAACACAGTGAGAGTGCGGCTCAGCTGCTATATCAGATGGCACACGAACCAGCCATTGATGAAAACACAGTGGACGCTGGCAACCAGATAAGAAATACGCCACAGAACGGATTGAAACACACACACCAGTCAATTCTCGCCTCATGATCAGAGTCTGCCTAGAATTGAGTTCACAGGACAGGGTAGCAGCATGGACCTACATATGTCGAGTAAGTTGCCACCATTACAGAGATGGGAATGAGGTAGCTAAGCAAGTTCAACATTAAAATTTGATTGCAAGGATAAGGGACAGACTTGATCAATCCGTTGGCGACATCGAGCAAGTTCTGCTTCCATACCCACTTCAACTCCTCCTCCCGTTGGTTGGCCAACCTGTGGTTCATGTTGGACTCCCAGCCGAAAAGCTTGATCATGCGTATCACATTCATGACTAATTGGGCAAGGGTTAGACGGAGGAAGCCCATGCAGACTGCGCCTACTTTCAGTGATGGTCTGCACACGTGCATCCGTCTGTGACCGCCATGAGCTACTTTAATCATGCAGGCACTCATTAAATTACCCTTTTCATCCTTTCTTTTTGAACGTGTTGTACAGTATTCCCAATGTACCCTGGTATTGGGAAGAGGAGGACCATGACCAGGAATCCTACAAAGGCACTGAGATTGCATTAAGACTCTATCGAAATCGTCGTTACAAGCCGCTATCACTTACCTCCAACCTAGTAAAGCGCATAAGAACCAAACGGAAAGAATGATCTGCAGAGGCACGTAGAGAACTGGCCACAACAGGAATAAATTTTAGAGACAGTGATGTGTGATACGTCACAGACCGGCATACAAGAAGTCTCGAGCATCCGTGATGTTGCCTAGATCTGTGGTGACGAGATTATTGATCAGCCCAATGAGATGGTTCGACTTGTGACTGGTCTTCTCTATGAGCTGGCGCTTCCATGTTTGCTTATCTTTACTCAAGCCAGATCTTGGCATGTTCGCACGGTCGTCTGCGGCCTCCGTTATCGAACTCCCACCAGAACGACGTACAGTTTCTGTCTCAGCTTTTATTCGAATGCGCAGGGCGTGCTCGAAGATCAGTTGCGTGATGATGGCTTCGGCACGTATCATGGTCCTACCGGTGACGTGCAGGTAGTATTCATTGGCGAGTGAACTCACTGTCGGACCGACGAAGAGCCACGCGATCCACACCCATGGGCGAATGACCGCGCCTTCTCCATTTGTTTCCATATATTTGAGAAGCTGGTTGAGTCCGAGAGGACCCACAAAACCTGCAAGCACCTTTCGTGGGGGTTAACTTGGGCATGTCAGAAATATTTAAAGGAGACTGACACGGATGATGATCATGGTCACCAAAAGAGTGTATTCGCGTCCTATGTGCGCGAGTGAGAATGACATACGGGAAGACAAGAACCACGGACGAAAAACCCTCATCAGTGGCCAGAAGATGTGCCCCTTGTAACCTGACGCGAAAACGTCTAAGTGGAGAAAGCTTCTGTTCTTCAGGTTCAGAGCCAAGTCCGAGTCAGCTAGGGGAGGGAATTGATCGTGCGGTAGATGCGGCATCCGATAAGCCCGTATAATGACTGGGTCCAAGAACGACCAAAAGGCGAAGGACAGAATCGGGGCGATTTGCTCAGGATTTGGATTTGGTAACGGTTCCTGACACGTAGATAAGGCAAAGTTGCACTTGAAAATTAGTGCATTACCTTTGGATTAAACGGAATGTATGGGCGAGGGACTACAAGGGGGAAGATTATGCCAGTCCAGCCCAGGAGCGCGATCTTTGCCCAAAGTAACCAGCCCTCTGTGATATCCTTGGGTGTCAGTGTCAGTGTTGCCAGGGGCCATAGATCTCGATAGGCATAGACCGCGAACGTGACAAGAAGCAGGAAGGTTAGATGTCTAGTGAATAGGTGACTCCAAGGAGGACGTGCGATGTGAGCGAGAAAAGCAAGCAGACATGCATACACCTGGTAATGACTGAACAAACCATTAGCAGTCTCGAGAGGCAGAGGCATACCGAGGTGATGAGCTGCATGCACTGTTCGCGCTTCATCATGATGTCACTTTGTTTATTGAGCACCCACGTTGCCCAAGACAGAGCAAGGAGGCAGAGACATCCTACGAAAGTTGCGAGCTTGTAAGCGTAAACCTGAGTGTCTCCATGCCGGACAAGATGTTCTCCCACGACGGGCGCATCGATAACACTCTCCGCTTCAGCAACGTTCAGAAGAGAAGCCTCATTTGATACAAACCGCCAGGCACGAAGTCGTTGAACAAAGGGTGAAGACAACACTGCGTGCAGCACCAGTATCAACGCTGACGGGCTGGTTAGGAAGAAGGGTACGACGAGGGAAGCTGTCCAGCCAGTGTTAGGCGTTATAGTCTGAGTTGGTGACAAGGGAAAGACTTGTGCTAGACATCACACATCAGGACTTTCCACATTTAGTCGGGATCTAAAGTGATTTCTAAAGTTAGCACCAAAATATAATCTTTAGATTTACATTTAGGCCTAGCCTAAATATTGAATTTAAGTCACAAATAAATGTATATCTAAATTATTTATTTATTTTCATCTTTAGGTTATTCTTGCAATCAAAATAATTATCAGATCTAAATTGTAAGGGGAAAGTATAATTTAGTTTCAAGTTTACTCAAATTTCTAGTCCAAATTTAGGCATCACTTAGAGGCAGGCCAAAATTAAAACTTTCGGTAGCATTAAAATAATAAATTTAATAGTTATCAAAATGTAAGATTGCAGCAGCTATTCAAATCCAAAGGTTGTTGTTAGATCTAAAGCTATTGCCCGCGCCATCGCCCACTCGTCGCCCGCCCGTCGCCCGCCTGCCACCTGCCCACCGCCCGCCCATCGCCCACCCGCCACCCAGCCATCACACTGCTGTGCAGTTGGTGCCATTGTCATTTCCCGCAGGCTTTGAGGGTGCCCCACTACTCACCAATGTTAATTGATGCACCCACCCATCACCCACTTGCCATCCACCCATTGCCCGCCCACCTCCCAATCATATGACCTCATGAGCCCAGCTCCGACGTCAATTGACGTGGTGGTGGGGTTCGTGAGGTGATGACAGAGGTAGGGGGAGAGGCAGGCGGGGGAGATGACAGGGCAGGGAGATGGCGGGGGCATGATAGGATGGGAGGGCAACGAGGGTGTGGGTGATGAGGTGTGGGAGATGGCGTGGGCATGGCGGGAGGGTGGGCAACTAGGGAGTGGGAGATGGTGTGGTGAGGGAGATGGCGTGGCGAGGGAGATGGTGTGGGCAGGGATTATGTTGGAGAGATGGTGTGGGCAACAAGGGAGTGGGAGGGTGAGGAGATGGCGTGGGCATGGGTGAGGGAGATGGCGTCGGTGTGGACGAGGGAGATGGCGTGGGCAGGGGGAGATGATGGGATGTGAGGGTGGGGAGATGGCGTGGGCGACGAGAGCGGGCGACGAGAGCGGGTGACGAGAGCGGGTGACGAGAGCGTGGCGTGGGCGACGAGAGCGTGGCATGGGTGACGAGAGCGTGGCGTGGGCGACGAGAGCGTGGCGTGGACGATGAGGGCGTGGCGTGGGCGACGAGGTGTGGCATGGGTGTGGGAGATGGCGAATGTGAGGAGAGATGGCGACGAGGACGAGGGACATTGCCGTGTGGTGGAGATCTCGTCGTTCCGTGGGGCCGTCGCCATCCTCCTGTCATTTGTGATGATGACGATGGTAGCGGCTGCGGCCGTCGTCTTGTTGCCGTCCTCCCTTCATCGTCGTCCGCTCCGATCGGCCACTTTGGGGGGCAATAGCGCACATCATTGTGCGCTGTGATCCCCATTCCGCCGCCATTGTCACCGCCGTTGCCCTGCCACTGCCAGTTGGAAGTGGAGGTCGTCGTCGCCATCGTCCTGCAGCTGTTCAGCGGTTGCAATGGGGTGATGGTTGGAAGCGGGTGGTGAGTGCCTGCCGCTGCCATCGTCCCCTCGTGGCCATAGTGGGGACCATTTGGCCCTCATTGTTGCCGCCGTTGGATTGATGATGGACGGTGGGTGGAAGGTGGGCAATGGGTGGACGATCAGCCAATGGTGTCTGACGAAGTAGTCAGTGGGCGACGAGAAGTGTCAGGCGATAGAGACGTACCTTGGCCAGAGAGTTGGTGCACAACTCCTCCGGCCTCGCTGATGGTCACCGTCATTTCCATTGTCGTTGTCACCATTGCTGTCATTGTCGTTATTGTCGCTGTCGTTGTCGTTGTTGTCGTTGTCCCTTCGTCGTGGTGTTGTTTGTTGTTGTTGTGATTTGTGACTGAACACCTCGATCTGGAAACCCGCCGAAGTGAGTGAGAGGATGGGTGGGCAATGAGCGTGCCCGATAACGTGCACGTGGGCAGTGAGTGGGCAGCGAGTGGGCGACGGGTGGGCGATAGGAGCGTACAATCACTTTAGTCCAGACGGAATCTTAAATTTAGACAACTACCAAAATGGTACATTTTGATATCCATTAAATTAAATATTCTCATCCTGTCAAAATTATAAATTTCAGCTTGTCTTGAGGTGATGCCTAAATTTGGACTAGCAAACCTGTGTAAACTCGAATCTAAATTATACTTTCCCTCTACAATTTAGCACTGATAATTATTTTGATTGCAGGAGTCATTTAAAGGCAAGAGAAAATAATTAATTTGAACATTTATTTATTCATGACTTAAATTCAATATTTAGACTTGACCTAAATTAAAATGTAAAGATTATATTTTTTTGCTAACTTTAGAAATAACTTTAGATCCCGACTAAATGTTGAAAGTCCTGACACACATCAGGACTTTCAACGATGGGCGGGCGATGAGTGGGCGATGGCGCGGGCAATAGCTTTAGATCTAACAACAACCTTTGGATTTAAATAGCTCCTGCAATCTTACATTTTGATAACTATTAAATTTATTATTTTAATGCTACCGAAAGTTTTAATTTTGGCCTGCCTCTAAGTGATGCCTAAATTTGGACTAGAAATTTGAGTAAACTTGAAACTAAATTATACTTTCCCCTTACAATTTAGATCTGATAATTATTTTGATTGCAAGCATAACCTAAAGATGAAAATAAATAAATAATTTAGATATACATTTATTTGTGACTTAAATTCAATATTTAGGCTAGGCCTAAATGTAAATCTAAAGATTATATTTTGGTGCTAACTTTAGAAATCACTTTAGATCCCGACTAAATGTGGAAAGTCCTGATGTGTCAGGCTCAAATCAAATGAACTGTATATTCAAGCAAAAAATGTACTTACTTCAATTGTTACTACTCTGCATGTCTCATATCTCTACATTCAGAGTATTTAGGGACCACTTATGTAGCAATATATATTAAAATACAAGGTTTTTTTGATCTGCAAACAGTTAAAACAACATCTTCCAACATTCCTTCATATTCTGTAACTCTTCCAGTGATGATACCATCATGAAACCAAACTTGACCTGTCAAACTGATAATACGAGATGTAAAGTGTTCACTTCCATAATATATGATACCCCTAAGCTGATATGGTTTTGGTTCTGTATATCCTTCAACAGTGACTACCAAATTATGATCTAAAGTAGTGGTGGAAGCAGATGTAGCAAAGGCAAGTAACAGAGGGGCATTTATAAAAGTAAAATTTCGAAGTAGAAAGTCATTGCAGACTGCACACTTTGAAGCTAGAGAAATTACAAACAGATCAAGTTCATTCTGAATAGAAACAAAGTCAATCCTACCAACATCTATACTTTTTTGCTGCTTCCCACTGTCTGGACACAGGATGACGTTGAGGGCAAGAAATATGAGAAGAAAGAATGGGGATTTCAGTTTGTAACAATGTATCTAATAAGGTATTAACACTAGCATTTACTCCCCATGCAAAGTTATGATGTGAATGCTGATCTAGATAGTGTCTTATATGATCACGCACTTCTTCTAAAGAGCATTCACCTTCAGAATATCTTGAAAATCCATCCACCAACATGCCCAAGAAATTGAGGGTTTAAATTTCTGAAAGAATTAGACCAAGTAATCTTATCATCCTGCCAAATGTTATATAATATAGTTATCACAGAGTAATATGCACAGCTGTTGTTACTCCAGAGTGTACCAATTGGAATTTTCAGAGAAGTCAATAGAGTATCATTAATATTATGATGTTTTTTCAATTTCTTTCTCAGAGGGGCAACACAAGACCCACTTATTTTTCTCTTATTAGTAGAATTTTGATAAAACAATGCTGGTGAACTGCCTTGAGCAGGAACATAATTTGACTTCAAAGGAACATCTTTGTGAACCTTTTGTTTTTTGTCCAGAATTTTCCATGGAATTTTATCCTCTTCACCTGGCATATATGGATCAGACTTATTCCATCGAATTGCCTTGTGCATATTTTCTGGAACATAATGCTTGCCTTTCCACAATCTAAAGGTTTCAATCAGAGAATTTCTGCGATCACCAGTAACAGAACTTGAAAGCTTGCCTCTGTATCTTAATTTGACTATTTCATCTAAAATTTCCAGCTCACGGAATTCCTGATGTAATGCCTCAGATGCGCCCCCTGTTATCTTTCTTGCATCAAATCCTTGTAAAATGACAGTACCAAGGGCAGATGCACTACGTGATAATGCAGTATAATATGATTGATGACTTTGACTGTTATTTAGATCAACTGGATTATTAGGCCTTGTCTTTCCTTGTGAAGAATAATCAGTCATTGAAAAATTGGGAAGTACCTCTACCTGACTGCGTGATAATGTAATAGATGAATCATCTGGTAGTGCACAGTCTACTGTAACACTTGTTCTTGTCAGTGGTACAACATTCTCAGGAAGTCCATTTAACTTCACAACTTGTGGAGGATTATATAGCATTACAAACAATGTGTCCAACACTCTCTGACCTTGCATACCTTTTGCTGTTTGCCAGCTATGCACTATGCCTTCTTGGCCTCAGGTAATGCATAGCTCAGTTGCACCATTATTCTGGATCATGACAGGCATACCAACACACAATGAAAGTTTCCCAGGGATACATTTTGAGTTGGAACTATGAGGTTGATTCCACAGAACTTCATGAAGACTATCTGATAATGTGTGGTGCTTGTGAGTTTTAGCTTGAGACTTTTCTTTTTTTCTATCTTTGGAAACTACTGAATCATCAGAATAAAAATCAACCAGTGGTTGACCAGTCTCTTTAGAAAATCTCAATGACCCCAAATAATTGATCTCATCTTTGTGAATATTTAAAGCAGTAATTATTGACACTTGTCTAAAGTTGTCATGCTTCACTGATGTATGACCAGGCAAATTACTTGATATTCGTGATCTCAAAAATACAATATCTTCAGCAGTACAAGCTTTATATCGCATATTTGTAAGTGCCTGTCTAAGTTGTGCATCTTCTTTTGTTTGAAGTATTTGCCTCATGTTTTCTTGTAGTATTACTACAGTTGTAACCTGATGCCACAATGACTTTCCAATAGCAGCTTCTTGATCTTGGTGGTTGGTAGAAAAACCTCCAACAGTTCTGCTATAGAGAGAAGCATTTTCATGACCAATTGCAGGAGGCAACTGTGCAAAATCCCCTGCAAATATCATGTTTAATCCACCCCAAGGCAACTCAGTTTCATTAAAAATCTTAGCCATCCTTACACTAATCCTATACATATCTCGACAAGACAACATTGAAACTTCATCAAAAAAAATGTAATTAACACCTAGCAATCTTGATCTTAATTGAGCAAGTTGTTTATTTGATATATGCTCATCAGTATTCTCATTTAAACCAAACATATAGTGATATGTAGATCCTGCTAGCAAAGCAACAGCAGTTCCAGTAGGTGCCACAATAGCAAAACAATGAGCTTCTTTTCTTGACTTAAAAATTTTACTATGCCTTCAAAACTTGTGTTTTACCAGTTCCACCCATACCACCAATATACATTTTCAATTGTTCAGAATTTGTATTGGATGCATGATGTGCAACTATGTTAAATGCCCTCTGTTGTTCTTCATTCAAACTAAAGTCTTTCACAATATTGTCTAGTGCTAACAAAGATTTTTTAGAATGTGAAATGTTTTCAAGATATGATTTATCAACAACTTTAACTTGGTTATAGCTTGATGGTTGTGTTAGAGAATCACCATTAATATGACTTGGAAGATTTTCTACACGGTGTTCAAGTATATCTTGTCTACTCTTTTGCACAACAGCTTTCCATTGACTTCCAGACTGGATAATCTCTGGCGGTGGTGGCAGAGAAACTGGTATCACTGTGGATAAAGGCTCTGTCCAACCTGTGTTATTCATTATTGAGTGCATAGTTGCCATATCAAGTTGACGTTTCTTCTGCCATTTTCCAATATCTTTGAATTCCATGTCAAACTCATCACTTATTTTTTCAGAGGCATCTTCAAATATGTCTAGTTGTTCCAAATCATCACCATGATCCAAAGTATGGTTAGAACCATCCATCCAACTAGGCAAGACAACAGAACCTTTACGAAGCTGGGCATGAAAGTCATCATGAGCATCAAGACATTCATACTTGATATTAAAGTTGTTCATGAGTTCTCTTTGTCTCAAAGTAAAGTCATAGGATAAAAAAGACTCATCCCAAGATTGATCTTTGATTTTCAAGTCATACCCAGAGCACCAAGGTCTAAACAATGCAAGCATAGTTGAGCAATAATATTCATGATCACCTTGATCACATCGTGGTAATGTGGCTCCTACAAAATTGGGAACTTTTATGTAGTTTTCATTTACACAACGTGTCCCATGTGACTTATAGAGTGGATGACAGTCAAGAAATGCAAACAAACCAACAGGAGAAGACTTAATTGACATATTTGAAGATGAAATTTCTCTTGCATCATTATTATCTGGTTCCTCAGGTTTCGAGTTATCCATGGACACAGAAATGTCATTGCAATGATTGTCCATATCAGATATAAATGACTCATCCTGATGTGTAAAAGATGTATCATAAGTGTCACTCACATCCTTGACACTAGCAAGTTCTTCACTGCAATTTTTATTCATTTTGGGTTTAGGAAGCTTCTCCCAAAAACATCGACTTATCCAATCATACAAGCACATATCCTTCAGTTCATGGGGGCGATAGATATAATCATAAATAGGGGATAATCCAATAATACAACCTCTGTGTTTGATCAAGGCAACCTTTTCAACATGCTCTTTAGTTTCATCAATTTCCCAGATCTGTCTTGCCTTGTGGATGTAGTTCTGCCAATAGAAGGTGGTAAAGTGATGATTTGTATAATGGTCAGGATTTCGCAAAAGGTACATACAGGCCATTGATGAACCAATTTCCATCTTAGCACTGAGATTATTCACAATCTTGGTCATGAGTTTTTGTGATTTCTCCTTTTGAGTTTCACTACCACCGATTATCTCACTATTCTTTTGAAACATGGCATGAATAGTGTCAAATATGACATGTGTTTTCAAAGCAACTTTGGTAATGTAGTCAGACACATAAAGAATAACCCCTTTGATTGCTGTTCCTGATTTTATAGATGTTACATCTGTGTTGGAGCGATGTGACGGCGAGTTCTGTTGTAGACCCGAATGAGAATCTACAGAAAGGGTGATCAGCTAAGAAGTGATCAGAGGAGTTTAGTGTCTTTGTAGTGTCTAATCAATCCAACCCGAATCTGGGGTTCCGGATCAGAGGGGAAGTGAAGTGAGTGGAGTATGAAGACTAATATGGAGACGATACGAAGCGAGGACTAAGAAATAGAACTGAAGGGGAGCGATAACCTGTATTTTCTATATGGTTTGTAGTATAAGGGTACATCTTTTATACTACTGGGAGTGATCCTGTGCTGTAGTAACTAGGTACTACAAGCGAAGGCTGTAACTGATGGTAGAGAGGTGGAGCGGAGTATAGGGGGAATGGTGCTATGTACTAAGTAACGGGAAACGAAGATATATCATATGTAACTATATACATACTGATTCCGGGTCGTTAGAGACATCGCATCTTGAGTATGAACGATTCCGGAGGCGGAATCCGGAGCGGAATTGACGGAAAGGACTGGAAACAGGCGGAATTGATGATACGTGAATGGGAATGGACGGGGACGAAGTGGAATATGAAGAGGATTTGGGTCCAGAGGGCCCGGAGCCTCTACAGCGAACCAAATAAGTAAGAAGAGGAGTAACTGTGTTAATCATTGGCTCAGCCTTTTTCATATTAAGGGCACCAGTTTCAGAGTCTACTTCAGTCTGCATAAATACAGGATGAGGAAACCTTGCTTTACATTTCCCCCACTTGTTATCCAAGCACCCAACATATTGGCATGTTTTATTTGGAGAGCCATCTTTATTTATGTTGCTTGAACAGCAATGTATGTTGGATTTTGCCAAAAGATCATCTACCATTGTCTCATACTTAATCTGCCAGAGGTTCCAATCATGACATAGCTGACAATTCCCACACATTTTATCACAAGAATTAGGGGGTGCTTCAGGCAAAGTTTGTGTTGGATCTATATAATTTGGAGACTGAGAAGCTTCGTCAATGTTTTTGAGTACTTGATCCTTTGTTCCAGTGAGAAATTCACCTACATGTGTACTTTCTAAATATTTTACCATATTTTGCTGGAAATCTGAGGAAGGGTCCAACATTCGCTTGCGAATCTCTTGTGGTGTAAGACATCCACGAATCCAAAGTAGTATGTGAAGATGCAAAGTGAGACGACCTTGCTGCTCAACAGTGCCATAATAAGCAGATGTCTCTCCATATATTCCTGGATGATCTGTATTTACACCCAAAACATGCTTAATAAACAGACTAACCATGAAATGGAAGAAACGTGCACCAGCAACTGGATTCCTAGCAATCAGATGCATTCTTTCATCACTCGATCTAATTTTAAGATCAAACTTCTCCTTTGTATCTGCAAAGTACAAACAAATTGGGTGTTTGTTATCAGATGGGGATAAAGTAATATACCAAGAAGGAGCACCACAGTATGAAATCAAAGACCAAATTTCATTTCTCATATACTTCTTGCTTGTAGTGGATCCACTTACTTTAGCTCCTACATGATCAAGATCACGAACTAATTGGTAGCAATCTTTTTCTTCTTGGCTAACAGGTTTAACCACTTCACCTTCAGAGAGCCTTTTAGCCAATGAAGACAATACATTTTGATCAACACTCAACAAACGATTGGTTATATCATGGAATTTGGCCTTTTCTGCAAGAAGAAAACCACCAGTTGTGCTTGCTTTCACTTGAGCATGGCTGAAAGCAACAAATGGAAAGTATATATCTGTCTGAAAGCGTTTATCATGATACATCAGGAGATGACGCTTGTGTTCAGCATCAGACAATGATGTAGATCCAATACCACCCATTCCATATGGAAATAGCCATGGGAACATCTGTGGATAAAGCTCAGGATTCTTGTAAATAGATTCCAATGTATCTGAATGACCAATTGCCAACATCTTACCTCCACTATTGAGATGTTGAAGTGAAATCCCTTTCAGTGAGTTAATTGTCTTAGTACCCATGTCCCCACCTGCCAGCCCATGAACAACAAAAGGACAGTCTCCATGTTCTGTACCACCCTCAAGTTCATTATCAAATACACTTGTCCCCTCTGAAACTTTGTTTGTCTCTTTTTGACGATATTCAACAGAAACAGGTGGGCCATCCTCAGGATATCCAGCAAGATTATCATAAGATATATCTAAATCATGGTAATTAGAGTGGTTAAGCTTCAACCATTCAAGTGCTCTTGCTACAAAGTTCCTTCGCACCAGTAAGGGTGTTCGTTCAAAGTCTTTTTCTGTTGGCTTAGAAGGCCCAGTGAATAAAATGGCTAAAACATCATCAAGTTCATCAACTGGTGGTGGTAGCACTTGATACACCTTTGGAATAGGTGACTGAAATGCAATAATATGAGATATCATCTTTCTCATACCTGAAGCCACTCGCACAAAACAACAGTTGTGACGTATATGGGCAACAAGGAGTTTTTCAACAAAGCGAAGATCTGAAAGTTCTTTTGGAACATTTCCAATCCAAAGACCATTTGCTAAGGCAAGTGCAGGGACATTTCCTTTCCTAATACAGCTTCGACACTTATTACAGATTTTGTCACATTGATAGTCTAAAACAGGTCCTTTGTATTCTTGAATTTTATCTGTTGCCTTTTTCCGTTCAACTCTTGTAACTCCCGGAGCTTCTAAAATACTAAGTATGCCTTTTACACTTTTCAATCGACTTAGGTCTTGTAATGGTACCAGTTCTCCACAAACAGCACATCCTGACTCTTCAAATTTATTAGGCATACATTCACTACAAAAATCTGACAATACAGTATGTGAAAGTTGTTGGGATAGAGGAGCAGGAGGAAATGGACAATGATCAATACTATTTAATTGAACAAGATCTTGATCTTTAGATGATGTTTCTGGCTTAGATTTCATCTTTCGCAAGCGGTCTCTGGATTTTTGACATGTTGTAACAGAGAAAATACTAACAAATGATTTGCAATTTACACAGTCATGATTTTTAAAATGTGAAGCCAGTTGTTCCTTAGGAACATGAGAGCCAATAGATATATGATGCATGTGAGCAATTTTTTGCACCATCCTAACAGAAATATGTGGAACAAGTTCTGTCAATGGAATATTGGTGTGTACAAATAACTGTTCAATTGGAAAAGCTTCTAGACCAGCATTGTCAACATGATCAACAAAGTGGAAAACAGAACCACAATTGAGATTGCCACAACTATTTTGTGAAAAAGGCAGCACAGCAGATGAGGAAAATACGTATGATCTACTACCCCCAGATGGCCTTGTTGTATATTCATCAATAGACTGCACACTAACATTGGAACTTTTACAACAGTCAGGAATGATGTAATTGAAAAGTTGCATGTATATGTAACTCCACTGGAAATCAGCTGTTAACTGTTTACCAAAGGAAAGTAAATCAACTGTTAACTGTTTACCAAAGGACAATAAATCATATACAATGAATAGCCAGGATAGATTAACACTCATGGGGAGTTGAAGACCATTTGTGTTACATATTATCAAGACAGAAGGAAGGAGAGCTTGTCCAGGCTTGCATAATACTGAGATTTTTACAGGAAGATGTGAAAGTGCTAACAATACTTGAAAGTCATGGTGTAACATCAAATGTTGCTGCATACTGAGAGATAGAGAATGGCATATAGTAGCAACATTACGCTTAGGCATGATACAGCATTTAAGTAACCAATCACAAAGCCAAATGAAGTAGTAATGCCATATGTGTAGTATTGAAATTTTATAGACATTACACATCTGCGACAAACACCCATCTTGGGCAAAAGACAGACACCCATATCGGGCAATGGACAGACACCCATATTGGGCAAAAGACAGACACCCATCTTGGGCAAAAGACAGACACCCATATTGGTGGCATTGACTTACACAACACACAGACAGCAGTGGAGGTGTAAATGAGCTCACTGAATATGAATATGAATTTTTCCTATGGATCAGAGGTCAGACAATATAAACAGGAGAGTTGGCACAAGCAACACACATAGTACCACCTCCAAAAGCAATTTGTGACTCGGATATAGAATAATTGGACAAGCACTTAACCATAGATGAAGAAATGGGTGGCTGTAACACTAGGTGAAAGGAACAATGAATAAATCAAAAGAATGCTCACAAGCAGTGGGGATGAGTTGACGAGGTCCACTGCCTCCAAGGGCAAATGAATTGCCATCTGTAATGCAGGCGTGTAGAGGAACGAAGAAATTATGAAAAAAATACTCACGGACTGATGGGGCAGTGGTAGTATCATAGTATCCAGAGGCAATAAGTTGACTTGTCTGCTGAAACTGAGGAATAGTGAGAGAAACAAGAGCATCAAAAACTTCATTATAATTCACCTGGAAACATTCCCAACCCTGAAGAATGGGAACTCAACACTCGGCATAGATGCCAGTGTCAAATGCGAGAGGAGGCAGATGAAAATTCCAAGCAGAAAGTACAAGTAGGGTAGGTTTAGCTGCATTTTTGCGAGCATTCAACGAAAAAAAGACCTAATAAGTACAAACATCATTTGCTCCTTTTTTTCAGCCACGTCACTGATTACCACGGCTAGGCCATACCCATCTCCACCCACGAAAGCACCAGATACCCTCAAACCACGAGAACTGGGTGAATCAGACCACGAGATAACAATACAAACCAATTCCCAGGAACCCCACGGCAGGGTGACACCACATCAGCAAGCGCCAATACCACTACCTCACAAACATGCACTCGCGTCAATTGATGCAGAGGCTGTATATGCGAGGTTATCAGTGTATTGCTGTTGCCATGGCCCGACTTGGGCTCCTTGTTCGCTGTCGAGAAGGTGGAGGGCCTCAATTGTCGTGGTCTCTCAGTGTGTGGGGGTGTTCATGCAATGGTAACATTGTGCTGCACCATTCTTACCTCACAATGGCGCTGCACACATCAATTGATGTGGCCAGCTCGCTTGCGAGGTGGGAGTGGGGCGCTGGCCCAGGTGTGGAGCACCTCGCGTTGACATCCTGACATGTCAAACATGTCGTAAACACTGGGTCCATTGTGTGTGATGGCAGCAGTCAGTGCATCCACCTCCGCTGCGCCATCCATCTTGTCGACTCCACGATTGCCATTGGGGGTTCATTGCATGTCGTCTTGGTCATGTTCGTTGTCGTGATCACGTTCGTGGTTGTAGTGATCATGGTCATGTTAGTCGTGCTGGGTATTGCTGAGGGTGGGGGATTGGCAGCTTGTCCAGCAATTAAGACAAAATTAAGCGTGGGTCACGGTGCCGACATCAAGGTATGGATCCTAGAGTTTGTCCTGCCCAAAATTCAGAGAGGAAGAAGCACGTGAGATTAATCAAACCAAAAGACGACATTACCATTTGAAAGTGGTCTCTGATTGGTAGAGGCAGCGACAAAGACAAAAAGTGATGGAGAATTCCACGATGATTAATGAGGAATACTTTAAAATTACACCAAAATGCCAGGCACCAGGAACGTTAAGAAAATGCTGCGTGACTCTATGGGAGAATGTGTGCAGTCAGACTTGTTGGGGGACTGCAGGTTGGTATCAAAAATTCTACTGACAATGTGGCTCCGAGATCTGCCAAATGATTGTTAAGTATTTCATGCCCACTTAGTGGAGAGGGGAGGGGGAAAAGAAAGTACATTGGGTGCAAGCTGGGCGTATGGAAAAACATCTCAACGTCAGTGCGATAAAGGCAAACGTGATGTGGGAGTGGTATCCCACCCAAGGAAAATAAGGACAGCGTCACCTGTCTTGCGAATGAGAAACAGAAAGGGGGGGGTACATAAACCTGCCCACTCATGAGGACAACGGCTACTAGCTTGCGTTTGCAGACTATCCAAGAAGAAATAAGTAGAACGACAAGTTGGGGATTATAATATCTTTGCTCACCCAAGTATACCCGACTTGTAAAGATGCTGGAAATCCACGAGTAAGCATTGATATACCATATATTCACGAATGGCCGCAGACCTCCGAATGACGAACTCCATGACTCCCTGTTTATTATGGGCCAAACTTCAGTGCCGGTGTACTGGGGACACCAATAACACTCACTGCTGTTATGACGTGTAACTTAACACGGAACCAAGGCAAGGTTAATTGCAGAATAAGATGTGGTCTTTTTTCCCCCTCACCCATAGACTCCTGAATGAAGGGTTAAAGAGGAGATTTTGAAATGAAGGACATCAAACACCCACCAGACGTTGGTTATAAGAGATGATGGGTTACCGTAGTTGGTAACCAGATAGTAGTAGGCTAAGTGGACATTCATGAACAAGTCGAAAGTGTTGCTGCACCTAATGGCATATGGACTTTTGGTCAGAAACGCCATAGACCATACTCTATTGATTGCTTGCCAGAGGGCTCCGACCTACGAAAACTGTATTCAGAGGGTAAGCTCAGAAATGTTACGACAAAAGCTAACCAATACTGAGAAAGAGTTGATCTCCGGATTTTGCACGCAAAATGTATACGTCTGGACACATGATATTCCCCAAACGCTGTCATTTTTTGACAAAATAAGAGTTGCAGAGCATCACAACCATGATCAAACATACGCAGCGTTCAATACCACTGGTGAAGTGCAACGAATAAGCAAGGAAATAAATAATCGATGAAACACCCACCGCCCAATAAACATGACCCGAAAATTAGTTCTAACATTTGTGCGGAAAAATCTGGCATGTTGAAGGACGTTGGACAACACATCTGAGTTTTATACTTGCCTTCTGAATCCCTTGATTCTGGCAGGTTACAGCATCGAAACTGCTGCCGAGACGGGTTGAAGCCAGTTCAAGTTCAAGTTGAGATGTTGACAGCTAAGAAAGGACTGGAATACCTCTGTCCGACGGCAATGAACGCACGTCGCGTCGTTCTCCACGTTCTCCAGAATGAGTTCTTTGACTGTTTAACCTGTTAGTCACATTCAAGCACGCAAATCGGGTCTTGCATGCCGTGGCATAGTCATGATCACTGGCATTAATATCAATATTGTGCAGAACTATTGTAGATTGTTACTAAGGAAGGGCTACATTTAGTCACACACACCTTCAAGTTCCTGATAAGAACTCGGCTTTCTTGGCAGTAATACGACGCTGTGGGTGCCATCAGGGTCTGTGTGAAGATGTGTGGTAGGGCGTGGGTGAACCTAATCCGTGACGCCCAGTGAATCTCTCAGCGAGACACGTCAGAGCATCAACTCTGGGCAGCCCCCAAGTTTCATGAGTGCGAGTGGTACTCACAGAGATCGTCATTCGCGTGCGATGTTCGATCTAGCTGGGATCCCGGCATACCCGCTGCTATTTGTGGAGTCACAGAGGGCCGATCACGCTTTTGGCGGATACTAACGTTCCATGATGGCATCTTGGGGAGAAATCGGAGAGCAGGAAGAAGCTGGGCTCATCGCTGTGCCTCTTGTATGCAACACCCCTCCCCCCCACCGTATGTTCGCGATTGTGGTTGGTGGTGTCATAGTTGTCGCCGGGATTGTGGAGATGGAAGGGGTCTATAGTGAGATAGAAATAAATAAATACAAGAACAGAGGGAGTGGGCACACCGGGCTGCGAATCATGTTGACCTCGCATTTGACGGGGCGTGGGTCGTTTGAGTTGCCGCGTGGGTCACGGTGCTGATGTTCGCAATTGTGGTTGGTGGTGTCATAGTTGTCGCCGGGATTGTGGAGATGGAAGGGGTACTGGAGAAGGTGCTAAAGGGGCGTTAACGCATTCATCTGGCCACGAATCAGGTGATTTAGTAGTTAGTTAGAAGAACAAACTTGAAGAATAAAAATAAAACATACAAGTTCATGAGCAGCTGGGACAGTGGGACTTGGTTGAATATCATCGCGGGCAACAATCGAGCTCTATGTGTGGAAATAGAGATATCGAAGCTGGTCGACAGAGACAAAGGCTGGTGCGCTGGGGCAAATCAGGTTTGAATGCAAACACAGCCAAACCGGCGTTTGCCGCAACGTTAGAGTGGAATTTTGATTTGGGTGGCTCAGGTCCTATAAGACCGAGCCTAAATAAATTTAGGACTCGGAACATACTCGATGTCCAATGACTCGGATATGGGCGGTGCCAATGCCGCATTAATATTGCTAGAGGTAGGTCACACCACTCTTCCCTGGTCGCTGCGGTCGCTGCTTTAGCGGGTCTTGTCACTATGACTCCAAAATGCCAATGGACGGGGCCGCTCATATGGTGATTCATTCTCGAACTGACTCGAGACTCCTATCGCACTCATAAAGCTGTCTCTCAGTCCTGAATCTCTCAAAGCAAGCCATGTCTTCACTGACACCTGCTGCTCTAGGATTCAGTTACTAACCTCACCTGAGTTTATCACAGCTGTTAGTAACTGAGGGAGTTTGGAGGTGTTTTTAACAGAGGTTACTAACAGTTTGTAACAAGACAGTTAGTAACTAGCTAACAAGCACCAGTGACTCCCACCTAACCCCTCATATTAGAGGGAGACAATAGGTCGATGGCTCCCTCTAACTAGAGGTGTTTCGAGTTTTTCAGGCCTCCTGCTATAATCAGGTATATATATTTTCACCTTAGATAGATTTTGAGTATAGATCTATGCCTTCATCTAACTAGAGGCGTTCTGAGTGTTTCAAGCCTCCTGCTATAGCGAGATGGACATAGGTCTATGCTTTCTTCTAACTAGGGGTGTTTGGAGTGTTTCAGACCTCCTGCTATAGTAAGGTGGACATAGGTCTAGGCTTCCCTCTAACTAGAGGCGTTTGGAGTGTTTCAGGCCTCCTGCTATAGTGAGGTGGACATAGGTATATGTTTCCCTCTAACTAGAGGTGTTTGAAGTGTTTCAGGCCTCCTGCTATAGTGAGGTGAACATTGGTGTATATTTCCCTCTAACTAGAGGTGTTTGAAGTGTTTCAGGCCTCCTGCTATAATGAGGTGGACATAGGTCCATGCTTCTATCTAACTAGAAGTGTTTGGAGTGTTTTAGGCTTCCTGCTATAGTAAGGTGGACATAAGTCTACGCTTCCCTCTAACTAGAGGTGTTTGGAGCGTTCTTTCTTCTTATTTTCATTAAGACAGACATAGGCCATCTGCTTGATCATCATCCACTTTCTGCTAAGTTTTCAATTACAATTTATTTCCCTTGATTTTCATTAGCTTAGACACAAACTTTATCATTCATTTTGTGCTACATAATAATAAAGATTTATAAGTGGGCATAGATTAACTTTGAGAGGGCAAGAGAATGAGAATTACAGTATACTAAACCTAGTATTAGCTGAGAGATTAAGTTAACTGTTAGTTCAGTTACTACTAGAGACTTGATTATCCATTAGGAAGCTATTTCCACGAGCATAGTGATACTACAGCCACATATTGCTATAGACTGAGCTATACCATAATCAGCTATTGCTATGGTCTCAATTATCTTATGAGTAGCTATTATTATAAGCTTAAAACATGTCCACTTTCAACAAAACATGTCTACCAAGAAAACACCTCCACCAAGAAAACATATCCACCAAGAAAACACGTCCATATAATAAAACATGTCCACTCACAATAAAACATGTTCACTCACAATAAAACATGTCCACTCACAATAAAACATATCCTACTTTACTCAATACATATTCAATTATACCAATACATGTCCAGTCATACCTCAAACACGTCCAGTCACGTTACAACACGTCTAGTCACACCTAAAACACGTCCAGTCATACCTCAAACACGTCCAATCATGTCTAAAACACGTCCAGTCACGTTAAAACACGTCTAGTCACACCTAAAACACGTCCAGTCATATCTCAAACACGTCCAATCATGTCTAAAACACGTCCAGTCACATTAAAACACGTCTAGTCACACCTAAAACACATCTAGTCATACCTCAAACACGTCCAATCATGTCTAAAACACGTCCAGTCACACCTAAAACACGTCCAGTCACACCTAAAACATGTCCAATCACGTTAAAACACGTCCAGTCACACCTAAAATATGTCCTGTCACATAAAAACACGTCCTGTCACATTAAAAACACGTCCTGTCATGTTAAAAACATGTCCAGTCATCTAAAAACATGTCCAATCACGATAAAACACGTTCTCTCACACTCTAAACACATCCTCAAAAACATGTCCAGTTATGCCTATAACAGATCCAGTTATGTCAAAACTTCTAGTCATTGTCAAAACTTGTCCAGTTTCACCCCAATACATCCAGTTATTATTTCAACTCATTCAATTATATTATAATGATATAAGGGTATGTGAGTATAGTTTCAGAACTCAGCTTCAGATTATAGTATAATGGCTTGACACATTTGTTATAAAATTTGAAGCAAAACATCGGACTAAACAGTTGCTAGTGTTTGAAGCGTTACTATAACCAAGACTATTGCATTTCAAAAACAAGCTTCGGACTACAAGCATTCAGACTAAGGGTTTATAATCAGGGCTTAGGAATTTAAAGCAAAACATCAGACTATAAGCATTCATGGTAAAGGCATATAAGAAGGGTTGATAGTTTTTGAAGCAAAACATCGGACTACAAGCATTCAAGATAAAGCCTTATAGTAATACTCCAATGTTTTGCTTTAAAATTTGTTAAGCCCTTATATTAGAAGAATGCTTGTAGTCCGATGTTTTGCTTCAAAAACTATTAGCCCTTCTTATACTGTACTAATTCGGTCAATCCGCCACTGGGTGTGACGCGTTACGCGTCTGGCGAATTCACCAATTCACCTTGAGTGGGCGTTACGTGTGACACAGGGAAATTTTCGCCACTACTCTCATGGAGCTTGAGATCCCGCCAGAATTCATTCAGCAGATCCTACCCAGCCAAAATAATTGTATTCCCACCTTTCTTGACTTCAGATTGCCCACAGCCACAAGCAAATCAATACATGATATTTATATATCAAAGGAGCCAGCCTATGCTACCCTAGGTGACATCGAAATCCTCCTTTCAGCACCAGTGCCCTCTCCCTCAGTGGTCAGAGATTTGGTCAACTGTCTCCAATCCACCTCCCCGCCAACAGCCAAGTCTTTAGCCTGTGCATATATTGATTCAGGAGTGATCAAACTCTTTCCACTCTGGTTTCTCACCTACTGGCAGGAGGCCGGCCATGTCCTCGACAATCAAAAGTGTTGGCAATTGGCTTACAGGTCTCTGCAAAAGCTACAGAGCCAGGGGGGGTTGGCTATGGCAGAGCTCGTGGATACTGTGTACCAGGCATTGTCCAGATTGCCGTGGTCAGGATTCGTGTTGGGGTTTGGTGGCAAAGATTCAATTGTTCACTTACATCAATATACAACCACGATATGGCTAGGCACCACTCACAAGAACCAGATGCTGGCAATTCTAGAGCAGGATATCATCAAGTACAGCACACCACCGAACATTATTATCATGCCGACTTACTTTGCTCAAGATCTCCTTGAAGCCTTTCGGCACCCAAAGCGGAGGCATCAGCAATACCTGGAACTCTAGGGAAAATCATTAGCATCAGGTGTCACCATCTATCTCGGGACTATCATTAATTACCAGGAAACTCACTGGGTAGCCGTTGTGCTTGATTTCGGCACTCATACTATCTGGCATGGAGACTCTTTGGGATGGGTTATGGACCCAGAGTTAAAAGGTGCTCTGGAACAGTGGACACAGGAACATACGTCAATCAACTTCACCCATGATATCCTGCCGATCACGCACCAAATTGATAGCTTCTCGTGTGGATTACTTGCATGGAATGCACTTGCACATTTTTTCTTGCCAAAACATTACAAGTTGATTGCTCCAGCCGATGTTGCAGCTGGGAGGCTTGAGGTATTACTTCGGATCTGTACACAGCATCAATACGAGGTTAGTTGTATTCCGAAACATTCATGAAGATTCACTTATCTATCAATAGGTTGGCTCCCATCTTGATAACACATTCCGATACACTCCTCATCTCCCAGGCCTTGTTTTGGATGCCACATCACAGGACTCAGACTTCGAGATGGGCTCCATGCACACCTACTCTGATGACAATTCATCTGTGCAGGGTGATAGCACCAACGATGATGATTCATCCTCGTCACTGTATGCATCTGATGATGACAGCACCCCCAGTAACCTACCCACGACAGAGGACAAACCCATTAGATCAAAGGAAGACAGAGGAAAGGTCGTGACAAAGGACAAACTCGTTAGATCAAAAGAAGATGGAGGAAAGGTCAAAATCGAGTCATCTATTCGTGTGGCACTTAGCGTCACTAAGGCTCCACTCCTCGCATTCTTCAAGCCATGTTCACATGAGGAATTCCATGCCAATTTAGCCAGAGACTCGTGGATGTCTCAGGAAGACACAGAGGATAGACGCATCCAGGAAAATGCCACCAAACAACAGCGCTTACTCCAGAAGCGAGAGCAGTCCAAGCTCCGTCAACAAAAATTTCGGCGAAGGAAACAGTCCCAGGAAGTGGAACGAGGCCTCCGCAGTCCTGGTGGTACTAAGCGCAAAATCATTCCACTTGAATTGACAGATCCAGGACTTACCAAGAAGCGCCGATTGGAACTTGCAGAAGAAACCCGACCGGCTAGAGTTATAGAGAAGAGGTATCGGGAACATCATCGTAAAAGGTGTGGTCGCAAACCCAAGCACATGTCACGTCCAGCAAAATACCACAACTGGTTCACTCCTGTAACTTGGAAGATGATTGAACAAGCTGCGAGGGTTGCCGGTTGGCAGATGAGTGCAACAAGAATAGTGCAAATCGCCAAAACAAGAAATCCTGAGATCTTCGAGAGCCTAGCACGAGAGTCTGTCAGAGACTGGATCGACCGATCAGGGGAGAGGCCTAGGTGGTCCGATGCCACCCTTCTCAGAATCAAGGCAGGGAATGTCCTGGGTCATCACAATGGAGGTCCTCGAGGAGCCTTGGTGAGCATCGTTCAAGTTGCCTGGTGGAATGACTTACCAATGAGTCTAACAGGCAGACTATCCTGATGTCACCGAGAAAATCCACAAACAGCTCATTGAGCTCCAGAAGCTAAGTGTCCCACTTACAGTCATTGCCATCCGTGGCATCATCGTGGCTACAATCATTCGCGACAAGCCCACCATCATGGAATGCAAATTCAACGATGGGTCAACCTTCCGGGCTTCTGAGTCTTTTGTCCGGAAATGGTTATGTGATACACTGCATTGGACATGTCGAAAGGGGACCTGGGCAGCTCAGAAATTACCTGGCAACTGGGAAGATCAATGCGAAAGATCCGCGATCAGAAAGGCATACCTACTTAAGGAATACGATATCCCCGCTGAACTCTATGCAAATTCAGATCAGACTCAACGGCTTTACGCACCCGGCGATAAGCTAACCTATGCTGAAACTGGCTCCAAACAAGTATCAGTTATCGGAGGTGACGAGAAACGAGTATTCACTGTGATGGTTACGATAACAAGTTCCGGCAAGATGTTGCCGTTCCAGGCAATCTACCATGGAAAAACAGAGCGGTCGTGCCCAGACAAGGCCTCCACGAACTATGGCGACGCAATTTCTGCTGGGTTCCGATTAGAGTACTCCGGCACCAAGACCTACTGGTCAAATCAACATTCCATGCGATTATTTGTTGATCACATCTTGGCACCATATTTCCAGAACACAAAAACTACCTTGGGCCTTCCCACAAACCAACGCGCATTGTGGTCAATTGATGTATGGAGCGTCCACCACTCCAAGGAATTCCTTGACTGGATGAACATGACACATCCAGCCATTCTCGTCGACTTCATACCTGGCGGATGTACAGGCGTGGCCCAGCCATGTGACGTCGGGATACAACGGCCATTCAAGCACATTACCAATCAATGTTTCCTTGAGGATGTCGTCAAGACAACTCTCTCCCAGATCGACAGCAATGGAGACCTTACCTGGGATACTCGCCTGCCGACTCTTCGCAATGCAAGCGTAAGGTGGCTTTGGAAGGCCTATGAGGCCTTGAACAAAAAAGAAATTGTGCAGAAGGTCAGCGAAAAGCAAATATTAAAGCAAGCAGTCACTTACCGTCTCAACAGGCATTTCGGATGTGTGTTGTTAGGAAATGGGACCTGTCCCACAAAACCCTCAGGTCATTTGAGATGCAGGAAAAGTTGAGGGAACTACGCACCAAGAATGACCCTTTTTGGGCCGAGTTGACCTGCGTGGATGCCCACCATAAATGCCCAGAAACGGAAACAATTGTTGTTGAAGACCTAATCCCTGACCCCGACGATGAGGAGGAGCTGGATGATAGCGACATCAGCCTCCACGATGTTATTGCAGCGACTCACCAGACACCTCAGGCTGTACACAAACGTCACGGCCGTGCCTCTGTTCGTGAAAATGGTGGTTTGGAGACCACAACAAATGCCGAACAAATGGACGAGGCGCCTAGGCCTATGGAGGGGGGAGAGGGAGAGGGACGTGGCAAGAGGAAAAAGGTTGCGAATCGACAGTTTGCGGATTTCTCACGACATTGGGATCAGGATACATCCAACATAGAGTAATATGTACTGATTTACCACGTAATTTCCTCATTTGGAATGTTCTGGGCAATTCGCCGATCTCCCGTGTGAGGCATGACAAACATTACTTTTCGCCGTTTTGAAAACCTGTGTGACGCGTGACAGGCGAATTGACCGGATTAGTACAGTATGCCTTTACCATGAATGCTTATAGTCCGATGTTTTGCTTCAAAAACTATCAGCCCTTCTTATATGCCTTTACCATGAATGCTTATAGTCCGATGTTTTGCTTTAAATTCCTAAGCCCTGATTATAAACCCTTAGTCTGAATGCTTGTCAAGGGGGCACCGGGATCGAAAAAAATGACCTGGGGTCTATTTTTTTTTAAAGACCTCTGAGGGCAGACTAACTAACTTACATAATCAGGCACATATCTAAATATAGTAATATGACATCATTTTCGTCCTTGCTTTCCTCCAGATCTTTCTCCTGACACCTCGCAAGCTATGCACACCCAATTTCGGGGTGCTAGCTCAAGGTTAACACATTGAAGATGATACTAAACATATTGGGTGAGCTGTTAACGTCAATCCTACAGAAAAAGGGTAGTACTTACCCATCGAGTCTCACAGCCAGCCTGGTTACATTTAAGCACACCATCTGTTGAACCGTCAAGAACTGATCCGCAAAGGCACCCATCTAGGACGAGCTTTCGTGATACCCTATTTCTCTTTGGACACCTCCCTTCTTCGACAGTTTCGGGTCTGATTTTGGCTGCTGCTCCCTGTGTCGGAGACTCAGACCTAATGTTTTCTGATTGCTCTTCAGTGTCTTCATCTTGAGCACTGCGGTTCTCGTTTTTTTGTATCTGAGTAATACTATTGTGAGTACTAGCTTCTCTCAACCATGGAAGAAATAATAAAACTCACGCTGTCATCTTCCATAGGCCCCATGTTGAAGTCCTCAGAATTTTGTACAGGACTCGGAGAGCTGCAAATTGCAGGTACGATTCCTCCTTCTCCCACTTCTTCCACATCCATTTCCTCACTGAAAGCTTGAGCATCCTCTAATGCGGTGTTTTCCTTGTGAATTTCTTCGTTGTCTTCTTCGCCAAGCTCATCATCTACCTCGTCTCCCGATTCCTTCTCCAGCTCGTCATCTGAGTCTTCATCAAGATTTTCATCTTCCAAATCTTCAGAAACATTGCTGTTCTTGTCAACACCTCTAGAATGTGATTTGGCATCACCAGCAAGTGTATTGGTGTTGTTTCTGAGAAAGGTATATCTGTCACCGCTTTTCAAGTCAAAGTTAGACTTACACCTTAGGAATTCGAGCACGGTGATTCTCTGATATGACTAGGGGGGGGGGGGGGGGACCTTCGACTTTTTGGCTCGCTTAGCCGTTACCCTCCGTCTTCTTAACCAAATCTTCTGCATTTCGGACTTTTCAAAGCTTGACAGCCTCCAGAGGTGTTCGTACTTGGTAAGTTGCAATGTTTTATGCTTTTCGTCGAAATGGACCTTCATAAAGTACTTCCAGACTGCGAGATCGGTCCTAGGGCAGATAGGACAGTGAATCGGCACATTAGAGCAAGGAGATGCTTGTGTCGACTCTGCGGCAATGCTGTAAGCAAATTTCACCTTCATGAGGCAACCATTTTACATCTTCTGATTGATTCTAGGTTTACCATTTGCTCCCTTTCCTTTCGCCAGGTAGAACTGACACATTTGCGAGGGACGGAGGCACAACCCGCAAAGAGGTTCGATTGACCGAATAACACCGGGGTCGTGAAGGACATGTGAACCGACATGCTCAAGCACGCATTGGCCTTGCGTGAGGTCAAGGGTGACAGCTGGTGAACACCGCGGGCAGTCAGAGGTTGTCATTGTCCCAATATTTCCCAAGTCATGGTCACTCTCGCAAACAAAGCAAGCACTCCCTTTAGGTTCCAAAAAACACAAAGGTAAGCACTTTAAACCACTGAGAAATCAATTGATTACTCACCGGAAGCCTCACGATAAGGATATTCCTTTGATGGCTTAAATTTGGGTACATTCTTGAGATCCGATATGGTGAGGCTTTGAACAAGACTGGCTGTTAATGCAACTAAAACGGTACTTTGTAGCAGATAAAAGGGCATCGCAAGCACAGTTTTTGAGATCGTCGGGTTGATAAATTGAACCAGTCACCTGGGTACTGTGAATGAGTGCTCGTCCATCATGTATGTCCTCCACTCGTTTCTCCCATCCGGATCATCTGCTAATGTTGCTGGTCGCAGACCTAGCATCTGGTAGGACACCCTAACAGTGTCTTCCGCAAGCATCTCAAAACTGATGTAGTTGACTGGGTGCCCGTCGATCCGCAGTCCATTTACTTCTCCAATACAAAGCCAAAAGTCATTCTCGATGCGCAGGAGACTTGTGATGGGGTCCGACATAACAACCTTCTGTGAGTTGTCCAGTTCTGCTTCAAGTGTGTTGTTTGGGTTGGAGCTGAATAAATTTTCAGTGTCAACATATCTCGAGACAGATTGTACACGCTTTAAACGATCTGTTGAACTGGCATGTTTGCGAAATTTGCTGAAATCTTTCAAGGCGTGTGCTTTATTCTTTGCAGTACCTTTTATCAGTACTTTCAAATCGAATATCTTTTGACCAGCTTCAGTTTCGATATCGGAGGAAGTTAGGCTTGCTCCGAGTTCATTTTCAACATCAACACGCGTTTCTGCTTCGTGAGTATCCAATTCCGCAGTCCTGCTTGTAGATGTGGCAGTCGGAGTCTCAAGACTCTCGTCGATATCGTCATCTGCCAGTGGAACATTCACGAGGAGGGCACCAAATGGAGAGAGGATGTCAATGCCGTCTAGGCTGTCGAGTTTGAGAAAAACGTGTTTGAGGCTGTCGCATTCCCGTTCGATCAATTGCCGTCCACGGTTCCAGGATGTTTGAAGGGAAATACCCTTGAGTCTGACATTACCTCTCCAAGATCCTGGTTTGATGTGATCTGCGCTCTCTGGGATTTCTTTTGATTCATGCGACATAGCTGACAGTTTGAGACAACGAGGAGAATGATCCCAGTGGGGGTATTTAGCCAGGATATTTGAGACTTCTGTCGTTCCAGCTAGGTGAGAAACTAGCTGAAGAATGTCCAAGTTGGCATCATTTCCAACCATAGTCCTGAGGATCCCGAAGAGCTCCTCTAGGCGGTCAGTTCCTAAGAGGATAATCCAGAATTCACCATCTGGATCGTCAATTTTTGCTTTCGCAACACAGAAAATGGCGTTCTTGATCATAATCATAAGGTCAATGTAGAGGTTGGTGGGAATGAACTCCTTGCCAGCCAATCGATACAGGATGAGAGCGAGGTGGGCTGCAGCACTGAGATGTTCAATCTGCTCTGAAAGAGAAAGATTGACGCAAAGATATGGAAACACCATGTGGAACAACAGTTTCCCAAGAATCCACAGTGCCTCTCGAGCCTCCACAAAACCTGGGCGAGAATTTGTTGAAGACCGAGGAAGGTTCCAGATATCCTTAAGCATATCGAAGGCCATTTTAACATCTTGTTGATCCTCTGGATTAAATAAGGAGCGGATATGATTTGTACAAAGCCCAGCTGACTGGAACTGATCACGAATGATATCTGGTGTAATCCGAAACCCATTGATAACAACCCCACATAGGCGTAGTAGCAGATTGCGCCATCGTTTGAAAACATGCTTCCAGTCTTTGTCGCATGTGAGATCGTCTTCACCAACATGGAGATTAAGGTATTTGAGTGGCTTTAGTAGTGGATAAATTGGTGAATTATGGGGTAGGTCAGATTTGAAAGTAAGGAGAATGAAAGAAGAACCTCTTCGAGTTTTGCTGTCAGATGCAATTGAGGTGATACACAATTTTGTTTGTGCTTGCAGTGAATTTACCCCCTTGCAGACTGTCTTAATAAGTTGAGCGTGTTCTTCTCCAGATTCTCGCTTGCAATCCCCAGATATAAGGACAGGACGGCCAGGGTATATACGATGAGCTTTGCATAGAACACCAAGAGCGCCAACTGTTGCCTAATAATAGATCAGGGCACAATCCGAAAACGGAATTGCTCCTGCGGGAGCAAATAAACTCTCTTACCTCTTTTGCGTAGTGCACTCTCTCGTCATCCAGGTTATGAAACAACTATTCTAAGTCATCCTAGTTCACAAACTCAGTTGAAGTTTGGTCTGCATGCTCCCTGCATAAACCCAGGAAGCAGTTGGTCTTTGGATCCCACCTGATCCTCTTCTCCATTGCCAGCTCATCAAACATCAAAACAGTATGGACAAACTTCACACGGCTTTGACCATGAATCGCATCCAGCAAACCGTTGAACGTTGCCTCAATGTTAGCATGGACTTCACCAACTGTCGGTTTCTCGTGCGATGGGATAAGCGGTGGAACAGTTGATCGGCTCCGCAGGTAGGTGACACTCTGTCCTTTGTTGGCATGATGGTTGATCTCTGCCACCCGGTTCCCTCCCAGCCTCCACATGAGCACAGCTTTCAGGTCTTCCTCTTCAGTAAAACTCTTCGGGCAATAGTAACCTTCAGCAGCTGCCATATACAGAGCCAGCAACCCTCGAGCACCCTTCCGTTGACGAAGACCAATGCTGAGCAGGCTGTCAACACGGCTGACCTTTCCACTCGCAATCGCCATCAAGAGCCGCTTCTGGTCGGAGAGGGCTGTTGCTGTCGCAAGAAGTTTCCGAGCCTGGTTTAGCCCACGCAAACGATAGAACTTAATCGTTTGATTTTTGCGATGCAGCATCTCTTGGAGGCCACTGAAACCATGGTACGCAAATCCTGCGTTTTTGTGGGTGCCATCTTGCATGCGTGTTAGTATGCCCTCCAATGTCTTGTTTTTTATCAGCTGTTGACAAGGGTGACATGTTTGACCTTCTTCTTCAGAAATTCCACAGCAAATTCGCGCAAACAACTTCATCACCCCATTTTTCAATGAGTAGTCCCAAGAGAGGACGAGAGTATTGTGGAGGGCAAAAGGATATGCGGTATGTGGTGATTTTCCATTGGGAAAGTTCAGGATGAATCCCATGCATGCCAGTGATGATGTTTTCATCTTTTTTACAGTGTCTTTGTACTCGAACGTGTCCACGTCAACGATTTCAACCTCGTCTCCCCGTGATGCTACTATGGCAGTGTCTGTTACAGGCTATACCCTTTCAGGTTTTGGTGAGCCAGTGTTCTAATGGTATTTGGGTTTTACTTACCTTTTCTCGACCTCCTCGATCAGGTACTCCAACTTCCCCTTAAACAGCTCTTCACTTACACCCCGCTCCTTCATGAAGTATGCAACAAAATTCACCAAACCATCCAGCCCCAATCTCCCATGGCGTATGATCACATCCGTATCTCCTTCTTTGCCCCAACCTAACGTCACTTTTAGGACATCATTCAGTCCCGTTTCCCATAGGTCATCCACACTGATGGTTGGGTCATCAAAGCCCCTTGGGTCGCCTCCAAAAACTGCAAGCTTGTCGAATTCCGATGCCTCAGGGATGCTTTCCGGTAAGCCCTTTACTAAATCTTGTAATTTGCTGACAAAATTGTTCGTAGGTGGTTCTGAAACAGGTTGGAAGACTTGAGGTCCGACTTCATCGAGAGTTGGATAGATAGGTATGATGGGATTGGTTTCTGTTAGTGCCTCGGACCTTCGACTCAATTTATGACTGTGGATAGGTGCTGAACTGCTGACTGTTGATGGAACCGTGGCTACTTGATGTTTCAAAAAGGAGAGTATTGATCCATCTTTCTTCTTTTTGGCATCCTTATTTCCTTTGTCTCGTGCCTCTTTACAGGCTTTTGTTCCACAGTGGCGCTTTTCGAGGTTGGCCAGTCCAATAGTACCACAATTTATGCGGGTACTGCAGTCTGGACAAATAGCATAACCCTCCACATCAAGAACTGATGGTCGATCTGGAATAGCAGTCTGGATTGATAGTTCAGTCGGTTAGCTATTCCTGGATGTAGCTTTTGAGACTCACTGGATAGCTACTCGAGGCCATCCTTTTGATATGCTATGCACTATTTTGACATTGTTAGGCAATGAGCTGGAGGTGGCCAGTGATGATGAGTTGCAAATTACATTGAAATATCATTAAGGCATCATGTACTCAATCACTTATAAAATGTGAATACTATGATTATTCAGCACTTTCTACCTTTTCCAGAGCCATTTGCTTATCCCTTACAATGTAGTCAAGTCTTAATACACCTAATAGCTCTAAATTGATGTTCTGAAGCCATGTTCTAGAGAGGTCTTTTTTTTTTTTTTGGGACCGGTGTTTTGCGTGGGAAGTGTTTGAACAAATCCACACCAAGGGTTTCTGGAGTGCGTTGTTGATCGGGAAATTACCTTGTTGTCCTTTGGGATCAAGGATTTAGCTCTTTAATAACTCTGGGTTATTCCTGTTGGGTGGTTGGGTTGTGGTGTGAATCCTATCAAAGGTTAGCTTTGAGGGATACAACAAATACTTGACAATAATATAAGTCAGATGTATGACTTATAGAGGATGAGTGAACAGTGAGGTCTTCCCTACTGAAGGTAAAGACTTTGAGTGACAAGAGGTATGCAAGAGTATAAGCGGATAATAACTCAAGCAAGTATGAACAGTGTAAGATGAACAAGTATACAACAGTCAAGTATACAAGTAGCAAGTATACAATGAGCAGAGGTACAATAGAGATGAGCAATAGATGATGGGCAATGGGCAATGTAACAGTAGATGTCAAACAAAAGGGAGGTGTGACTAAATACTATGTACAGAATGAATGAACTGAACAATAGGCAAGTAGGATTGATGATCAAGATATCGGACTTTATTCCGAAGCTTCAAATGCACATTGGCTACTAGTGCAGAATAAAGTACTGGGATATCTTTGGTGATGATCAATAGAACTTGAAAGAAAATGAATGTGACTGTACTACGTGACAGAACACAAAGAATATGTATCAAACAAGTAATAAGGGAGTATTACGAGTCCCTATAAGGGAATCGTTCTATACGGTGGATTTTTCAACTCAGGGTCAGACTCTAATTTGCCAAGCCGTGGGAACAATCTTTGCAAACTGTGGGAACAATTTTGAAGCCCTGGGAATAGTTTTGAAACCGTGTGACTGCTGACTTTGTAACTGTGAGAATTTGGTGTCCCAATAAGCAAGAACAATAAGGCGGCTTGATCACAGGTTCCCAGATCACAGTTGCCAATTTTGGAATAGGTAGTGTTGCAACGTCTTTGCTTGACAGCTTTATTGACATAACGGACTGCATTGGTAGTGTAATGTGCACCTTTTGAAATATAGATGAGGTGAATGGGCTGAACAGTGTTCAGTGTTCAATGAGTTTCCTGGGTATATTTTCTGTGTGGTAGACACAGGATGAACCATATGTGAAATGTGTGTCTGCAGATACATATATTTTGCTGGATGCATTGGAATTATGTGTGTGCACCTTGAATCTGAGGCATTGATTTTGCCAAAACAATTATAAGAACAATGTATTCGGTGTATCTGTGATATAGCTACAAGTACAATGTGTATTAGAATTACTAATAATGCAAGCAGTGGGTACTTGTCGAACAGGCTGAACAGTGTTCGACAAGTGTTCGGCCAGTGTCCCAGTTTCAATCTGCAGCATTGCCTTGTCACAAACAATTGTATGAACATTGTATTCAATGTATCTGTGATGTAGCTACAAGTACAATGAGTATTAGAATTACTAACAATTCAAGCAGTGGGTACTTGTCGAACAGGTCAAACACTGTTCGACAAGTGTTTGGCAGGTGTCCCAGCTTTGATCCGGGGCATTGTCCTCACAGAAACAATTGTATAAGCAACATACTGGATGTATCTGTGATGTAGCTACATGTACTATGTGCATTAGAATTATTAATAATGCAAATAGAGAATACTTGTCGAACAGGCCGAACACTGTTCGACAAGTGTTTGGCAGCTGTCTCAGGATTACCCTGCAGCATTGCATTTGCTGAAACAATTGTACGAACAATATACTGGATGTATCTGTGATGTAGCAAGATTTAATATGTGCATTGGAATTGTTGATAATGCAAACAGTGAATAATTGTGTGAACAGGCCGGTTCTAACACCGTTTGATAAGCGTTCAACAGATGTCCCAGCATGAATCTGCAGCATTGCCCTTGCACAAACCATTGTATAAACAACATATCAAACATTTTTGCGATGTATTAAAATTTAACATGTGCTTTGAATATATTAATAATGCAAACAGGAAACTGATGAGGACTTTATATAATTAAATAATACTCAGTTATCTAGTCACTTCTTGAAACCATTTGTGTTGTTATGTCACTTGTGAACATATTGCAGAAAATAATATCATATAAAATTGGTATTCATGGATTATGATGTGTGATTGCAAACATGTGAGTGTACGACGTAATGATAATGGATGTTAATCGGTTTCATTCATCCTGAGGTTTGTCAAACGTCTTCGGGTTTCTATGACATCTTCACCATCATCTGTCAACTGGACATAACCCACATTACGTTTGATATTAATCCTGGTCATAGTATTGAGAGCAGGATGAGGTGCCTTCGTTCGACCTATCGTCGCATTCTGGATGTACATTAGTTATTATTAATTGAATTATTAGATATGTCTGGTACCTCGGTAAACTCGCTGTTGACCAGTGCTAATGAGCGCAGATTGAGTATCATCTTAAATTTGTCGTTCTTGACTGAAACCGCCGATACCATCATCTGGACTTCTACAATGTCACCAATCCTGAAGCAAGTTGGACTGGCAGGTACAAAGCTGTCATCTATATCATTATCAATGGTCAAACTATTGTTGTGCTGAGCACTCACCAATGCCGGCCTCCGTCTGATGTTAACTTGAAATAAAGGACCTCATTATCCGTCCCATGGAAGTATCGAGTATTGCTCATGGATGACAGGATACCTTTGGGATCGACGTTGTGTTCGAATGGAATATGGTATGAAACACTGTCATGTCGGCGATCGGTGAAGTACCGGGTGCCAATAGATAATGCAGTGTATTCGATATAGGTGGATGACGTGAAGTCCAGCATTGCACGTTCTGGGAAAGTACGGGCCAGTTTCTGATGTAAGATGCGGAGGTTGTCAAGGTACGATTCGAACAGTGGTATGTTGAGACCTGCTATAAGGATGCTCTGACGAAGAAATGGTGTTCGACGTTCGGGTGGTCTGGAAAATATATGTATATCAATTGTTTACGATTTATGTGATGGAACAATATACCTGCTGGTGATTGGTGGTAGGTCTTTGGCCACCAATATCGCCTGTAAGCTTAAGACAAGTTCTTCATGCTCGGTGGTATCAGTACTCGGCCGTGTAAGTTTCCAGCAATTTGGTGAGTCATTATGAACTACATTGATATTCGAAATCTGCAAATGTAATGAAACACAGCATACATCGTAAAATTTGAACATACATTTGTAGCATTGGCGAGTTGACTGTCATCATTGTCCATCCGTGTCGATATGAGATTACTTAAATGTTCAGCTGTAAAGTAGAGTTGAATGTATGAATGCCTTCAGTGGTATATGGACTGACATGCGCTTTTGAAATCGTAATAGGTGTCCATTTGCAAAGTGGAAGTGGGATTTATAATTCAAATGCAATTTTCGACTGTTTTATCATGAATCATTTTCGATCGTCATCGAGATTATGGCAGTGCATCATGTTCATCCTCCATGAACTTGTGATGTCTGTATGGTGTTTGCATTCTTGTGTTGCAGATCTTCTCAATAGATTCTTATTGTTTTTCTCCATTTTATAGGACAGGATATACATCGACAGCTATCGTAATGCTTGACCTCCTTATTGTACAGCATTAAAAGGAAACCCCTATCCATTCAGAATGATTTGTTTCCGATGCAACTGTCAGTATAGTTGATCCGATGTTTGTATTTGTTTGGAAATGAGTAAATATGTCACATAAACTTCTATTTCCGATTTGGCTGTGTTATGATCTTATGATCAGTTCCATGCGGTGACAGCTGTTCTACATTCCAAAATCCTAATTAGACTTAGTGTTTGATTATTCTCCATACCAGTAATCCATATCCATGTTGTTGGATGATGCTGAGCGTAACAGCTGGTCAATCATGGGTTCTACATCATGGGGAATGTCCCTGATTCTTTTCATTTTTATGGCGCTATGATCCGAATAGTTCTCCTTCAAACCATCAACAGATGTAGTTTTCATACCTGCCGGTGTGATCTCCATAAACGAGTTCTTTATTGTATTCGATCTGTCTCAGTGTACTTAAATAGCGATGAGAGCACAATGGTATCGTCCACATCCGACCCTTCATTCATCTACGATATCTCGCACAGATTCATTCCTCGCCCTAAAGCTCTTATCTTTGCAATGGCTCCTAAGAAGTCTGTGAATGTGAAGACTCAGTCCAAAGCTCGATCAAGCGCCGTTTCGTATGTATATTTATTTTCATGTACTGCTGCTCGTTCTGAATAAAGGTCATACTGTTGTTTCTAGGAAGGGTAAGAAGGTCACCACCACCAAGCCTGTCGATGATGAAGTGTACGTGTTTATTCCAATATTCTGATTCATCCACCATGACTAGACCACCCAGTAGTATTGCCAACTCCGAAGACGAAGACGTTATTAGTGTTCATAGCGTCGCTAGCATTGCCAAACCCGTCTCGTCTATGAGGTGTGTTTCATGAATTGTATTTTCAGATACTAGTGATTTACTTCAGTAATATAGGCGGTCCAGGAAGACCACCAATAGAGCAAGGTTTGCAAGTTCAATTTATACTGTTCATGCAAACTAATATTCTTTATATTCAGCGGTAAAAGGCGGCATGCTTCAGAGGAAGACGAAGACAGGTCAGTAGCTCTAAATAATGTCTTTTATATTTGTGTATTCTTTAATCGCTTTACATAGTAAATTCTCTTCTCCATCGAAGAAGACAAAGTCAAACCAGCATCAATTACATGATGAGGATGACGACAGCGACGAAACATTCATGTGAGTTGGAAATTGAATAATTGGTCATATGTTAGACATGTCGTAGGCCTATCGCAAAACTCGAATTCGGTTCTAAGAAATCAAATGCAGATAATGGTCTTCGGTATGATACTTCATATGATTCTTGTCCTTCATATATTAATAAATGATCAGCAACTCTGATACATCCATCAAAACCATGAAGGCGATTTCCTCCAAAGTCACAAAGACTACCCGTCTTCATGATATCAGTGACGACAATGTTTCCAGTAGCGATGACGGAGCTGTGACATATGCACAAAACCAAATCACCAGGTACATTACATCTGTCTATTATTTTTTTAATTGATGTCCTTGCTTAGCATATGCTCTCCAAACACAGATGAGTCCGACATTGGTACAAGAGACCCTCAGTTGGTCGATACATATAAGGACTGTGTCAACATTAAGTAACTATTCGGTTTTATCTTCTTAAGCAATGCTTAATATTGAATAGGGCCGCGGCCATGGTATCTTGGTCTAGTGCTATAGGGAATGGCAATCCTCAGTACAGCGATGTTATCAGCAACATTCGCAAGGTCAACCAAAAGTAAGCTGTCAGCTAGGACTTTATGGTTAAAGACAATTCACATCGCATAACAGTTTGCTGTTTTCCGCAGTGACCTTTGTTCGATCTGGCAAGTACTCGAATCTTTCTCGTGACGATCCCGCCAATATCTCTACTGGAGCATTTGGGCGTAGTTTCTTCCACTCCGTTGCTGGTGCCATCCCAACGATCTTCACTTCTGTCATTCTAGTCGATTCATGCTTCCTTGATGAGCCAAAAGTTGGTGGGAACACAAAACCGATCAAAGTGATCCAAGGGGCTTTACTCTCAGGAGAATGGGAGCGGTATGTTGGCGCCATTGGAATGGTCACTGGTGAGGCGGAATTTCGTGCACAACTATATAAGGACTTTCTGTCCTTCTCGACGACAGCGGCAAGTGGGATGGATGCATCTCCTAGCAGTGAGTATACATTCAATGCTCTGTTATCAATCCTTACTCATATTCAATAGAAGCTTCCTCTTCGAAATTTGTGCAGTCTAGTCCTTTTACTCGACGTCCCGCTCCATCTTACCAAAAGACTGCGCTGTCATTCCATGACATTGGTTAGTTTTATTCTCTCTCACACAATGTCCTTGGTTTCGTTTTTGATGCCTGTATTCATAGTCCCAATCTATGATGCCCGGAAAGTTAAAACGGACTTTACCGACACCCTCAAAATACTTCAGAAACTCCCCCACTTTCCAGGCGATGTTCCTGCAGAATCGTGCGTTGTGGTCGGCCACACGATCAATACCTTCAAACGCTCTGATGATTTGTTGAAGAGTATTTCCCTAAATGTGCAGTGGGTGATGGTATTGGGCGTCTCTCATTAACTTGTCGTCTTTCTCGTCATGAAACTAGTGTGCCATGCAGCGTGGCCTATTGCCAATTCTCTTTATGTTGCCTTGAATTTGTAATGTACCTACCATTGAAATCAAAGCGTTTCGTGCCTCTCAGACATGAGATCCGATTTGTGACATTTAAAGTTGACTAATGTACAAGTGAAGTTCAAAAATATGAGTATACATTTGTAATGTCTACAAGCCATTTATAAAATACCGCAACTACCCATCTTCCCGCACAATATCCCTGCAGGATCCTGTGTCGTTGTTGGACACACCATCAATACATTCAAGCGTGTAGATGACATGATGAAGAGCATCACTCAATGTGCAATGGGTCATGGTCTTGGGAGTGCCGAAATGATTGCTCCACTTAGCATCATTTATATTTGTATCTTATGTCTGTTTTGTGAAATAAATGCGAACCGATCCATTGACTGTACAGATAATATTACAAATATGAGTATGGACCTTTGATGTCAATCAACCATTTATAGAAAACCCCTGCAAAAGTGTCTGCTAATGAGCCAATGGGTGCTCGAACGGATTTCGGACCTGACTTCATGTTCGACCAGAGGCTGCATGTGTGATAACGTTCCACCTCGTTCACGAAATAGGACACAGTATCCGTTTTGGAATCCACAATGAGCGATATGTCCATACGGCAAAAAACACTCATCGATGGTTTTCCACCAACCATATTGGACTCTATCGCATAAAGCCCTTTGTAGGTCTTTTGGACAAAGTCGAAGAACTCGTTTCTGCCTTGCTCTCGAATAGAAATGGCGCCCCTGTCCGGATTGCACGCCACCGTCTTCAATAGAGTCCCCTGCGTTTGAAATATTCTGACAAAGTTAAGACAATCATGCATATGATATGACAAGTGAAAATGAAGGGCACTCACCTTAACTCATCCAAGGTATAGAAACTTGAGACGATATCCCACTTCCAGGACTTGCTTTCCTTGTTGTACAGGGTGTGCACCGTATACACGACCTTTCCACCAACTAGAAACACACGCCATTCGCCCATCTTACTCAGTGGTTCGATGTACGTTTGCCCAAACCAACGTGAACCTGGAACCTCACAGTTATTGCGCATGTATTCCCAATTTCGCTTGGCGTCGCCAGGTAATAGGACGTGATGACCGGTGTCGCTGTGTGTCCATTTCAAGACAATATTCGGTGGGAATTGGTCGCCATCGTTTAATAATTTTGCTTGAGGGCGTATCGTATGCGTTACATTCAAAGCGACATGAAGCAAGTTTTGATTTTGTATCCATTTTGAATGGACCGTGTTCATCTGCTTCGGAGGCGGCCAGATGTGTGCTGTTCGACAGAGTTCGTCCATGCCAGTCATGAAAATCGACACATTTTCCAGTGTCAATCCGTATTGGTTACCGCTGTCAAGACATCAGTATAATGCAGCGAAAACAGAGCAGAATTAATTAAAGCGATGTCAATCTTACATGTATGACATTCCCATATCCACACCACCAAATACACAATCTGCCGATGCGAACTTTTGCCACGTATCGCCTTTGTCTTGATGGCGAAGTATTGCATGAAGGAACTCGGGCCAAAATATGTATTTGACATTGAAGCGCCGGGCTCCATCCTCATGATGTAGTCGCATTCCGATATAAACCTGTTTGTTGTGAAATACGTTTCAGTATCAACAATCCACAAATTAAACAATAGACATTACCCATTCTTGAATACATGCTGAATAGCGACTCTTGTATGACTTGATGATATGGACGTAACCATCAAGATGGGCAATGGTATTGAGTTCAATGTCGGATATGGTCGTGGTGACGAATGCAAGATCGTTAATGGCTGCGGCTTTGCTCGCGATACGAGTTGTTGGGTCAAGGATAAAAAGGATTTTGAAAACACGGCTGTCATTGTTGCTTAATGTGGTTATACGGCGTTCATTGTTGCTTACGGTGGTTGGCGGTTCCGTTTCACAGTCAGATGATGTTTCCATCTCAGAGTCAGATGATAGCCTTTTGCGTGGAAGGAGATCAAGTTCCGCGGCCGTCGCATTGCGGACACCCTGCGAATTTTCACGTATGTTGCGACCAAGACATACCGACTGCGGACAAATTCCAGACGAAACGCATTTGGGATGTTGGTGTGCGGATCCGACATGTCTTTGGCAGGAGTTTCCTTCCTTCTTCCACAAAAGACATTTCGTTTTTGGAGAGTCGCATTTTCGACCAGGGCAGATGTGCATGCAAAGTTCATAACCAAGTTCCTTCTTATATGGCATGTTTGTGGACCTAGGCAGGATTTCGGATGGGTGGTATGAGGAACAGACACAGATATCATTAATACATCAATACCTTAATGATTGATTACTTTCAGGGTGGTTGATAGCGGGTGGTGACAATTCCACAAACCTTCTAATTATAAGACGTCGGAATTATGTCACCTGACAAGAGTGGCAATGATAAAACAACGAACACATGCCAAACACGTTGATCAGCAATGGAATCATTTAAATGTCTTGAAAGAGCAATATCCACCGAACAGATCGGACGTGTTCGGTGTGTTCGGTGGAGATGTTCGGTGGATGTCAACCAACCATTATGAGGAGATATACTACACCGAACACATCGAACATGTTCGGTGTGTTCGGTGGAGATGTTCGGTGTGTTCGGTGTGGTATATCCGGTCACAACCATTGGTTGACATCCACCGAACATCTCCACCGAACACACCGAACATGTTCAATGTGTTCGGTGTAGTATATCTAGTCGTACATTGACATCCACCAAACATGTCCGGTGACCGAACACAACAAACAACATGTTTGTTGTAGTATATCTAGTCCTTCTACATCCATCCAACAAGTCAGACTTGTTGTGCTTTTCCGTCAACGGACCAGTCCGTGAATATTCATCGAACGAATTAACTCGATTTATCGCCTTACCAACTGAAAAATATTCCATACGCTGCACATGTCGGTTTTCTGCGTGCAATTACTAGCTTTGGACAACTTCTAAGCTCGAGCCACATCAAAAACATAAATAAATAGACTAGTGGGGTGTGGGCCATTGCTTTGCATGGCATGTTACTCGTCCCTTCTTTTAGCAAGAGAACACATATTAAGATTGAGCATATATAAACAGTACAGCATTATTACCATTACATGACAATAAATTAATATTTGAAAAGTCATCTATATCACCTTCATTAATACAAATTGATCTGGTTGATATACCATCATGAAACCATACCATACTGTTGATGAATATGCGGGCAGTAAAATGTGCATCACCAAAGTACACAATTCCTCTCAATGTGTAAGCAGTGGATATGTCATCAATTGACAAGTTTATAACTTGACTAATTATTAAATTCTCAATAGAGTCAACTGTAAACATGATTAGAGGTGGAATTTTGTTAAATGCAATAAATTTAGTAATCTCTCCCCAACACAATTGACATTTGTGCCGTTGTCTATTAACTATGATTTGAGCAAGACATGTTGAGATTGTTCCAGAAAATGAATATGAACAATGAAAGATGGCGTCACATCTATCATTTTCCAGAATGGTTATGTTTTCACAATTGATACATTTAAGACAAGTTGAAGTCATTGGTTCATTTGCTTTCATTATATAATGGGCCAAATCACTTATGGCAATGCCAACTTGACCATAAGGAAATATTTCGGGTTTATCTTGATGCAATAAATGTCTGATTGTATTTCTAACTGTTTCTAAATCTGTTGTGTGATTCTTGGATCGTTTGAATCCTAAGCTCAAAATCTTTAATATTTCATTGATGCTATTGAATCTTTTTTTCCAACTTGATGGATCTTCATTCCATATTGCTAGTAATATTGTAAAGAGTGAATCATAAGCACAGCTCCAATCTTCCACATCCCATATAAACCCTTTTGGTTCATTTAATTCAATAGTACTTGTTTTTCGTCTTTTTTTCACTATGGAAGATGAACTTACAACTTGTTGTAATTTTCGTTTTTTATTTTGCAATACATTGGCCGTCGAATTTTTATGAGTGACAGTGATTGGAACAGTTCCTTTTGCAGGAACAAAGTTGAGGTTTCTGAAATCTGCCTTTTGATTTTTGTTCATATGTTTAATTAATTGCCATGGAGAGGGCTGTGTTGTGTATTGATTTAGTTGCTCCGTGGCTTTCCATGCGATAGCATGATGAATGTTTTTTGGAATATATGACTTTCCTTTCCATTTTCTAAATTGATCAATGATAGAATTTCGCTGATCTCCCTTGACATGGTCTGGTAAGAGTCCTTGATATTTCAGTTTGGTAATCTCATCAAGCAGTTCTAATTCTCTGAATTCCTGCCTGAGATATCCAGCAGCACCCCCAGTAATTACTTTAGGATCAAAGCCTTGCATGATGATAGTTCCTGCTGCAGAAGCACTTCTTGATAAGCAAGTATAATAGGATTGGTGGTTTCTACAACTACTGAGGTCAACTACATTGTTAGGACGAGTACGTCCTTGACATGCATAATCAGTCATTGCAAAATTAGGTAGTACCAACACTTGTTCTCTTGACAAAGATATCACATCATCATTGGGTAATGAGCACATGGTGGAAGTGACATGTTTTGTAATCGGCACAACATTTTCAGGAAGTCCTTCTATGTTAATTTTTTTTGGAGGATTCAATAATCTGACAAATAAAGTGTCCAGTACAGTTTGTTGCTCAGGACCTATTGCACTCTGCCAACCCACAACTATGCCCTCTGCTCCTTTGGTAATGCAGCACTCTGTTGCATCATTGTTCCTCAGCATCACTGGCATGCCTACACATAAGTCCAATCTTCCTAGTATATGATCAGAGGATGATGCATGTGGTTGGCTCCAAAGTAGCTTTTGGAGTGAAGGTTCCAATATCTTTGTGTGTCAAATAGGATCCAAAATTGTTGACATGTGATGAGATTTTCTTTTGCTATTGGAACTAGTAGGATCATTCCATCTGTCTATGGAATAGAATGATGTTAATGGTCTCCTATTTTCAGCAGCAAAACGTTGAATACCAAGTTCATTGATTTTGTCTTTTTGTGCATTCAATGCAGTTATAACTGACACATTTCTGAATTTCTTTTGGGCTAATTTTGGATCATTTGGACCTTTTCCTGCAACACGAGTACGAAGAAATGCAATATCTTTGGGAGTACATGCTTTGTATCTCATGTTTTCCAAAGCAAGCCTCAGTTGGACATCTTCTTCTGACTGATTGGTTTGTCTCATATTTTCACGTAATATAACAACTGTTGTTATTTGACGCCAAAGAGCTTTGCCTATAGCCGCTTCCTGATTTGCTATAGTTTGACTGGAATTGATTTGGACACCAACGGTTCCAGAGTATAAAGGAGCACCACTCATAGCTGGTGGAAGTTGGCCAAAATCTCCTGCAAATATCATATTAATGCCACCAAAGGGTTCATCATAAACACCACGTGCTTTTGCACACTGAGCACTGATTTTATACATATCTCTGCAAGATAACATTGACACCTCATCAATGAAAATGTAATCCACACCATCAAGATTGGCACGTACTTGTGCAAGGGAACGAGATGATCCTCCCTGATTAATTCCAAGAATGGAGTGATATGTGGATCCATTTACAAGGGCAGCAGCACCACCGGTTGGTGCAAGAACCACAAATCGATGATTTTCGTTGTGTTTACCAAAAAAACTAGTCAATGCTTTGATGACTTGTGATTTCCCTGTGCCTGCCATCCCACCAAGATACATGCGTAGCTTATCAGAACCGTTAATCAAGGTAGAGTGATTCGCAATGATATGAAATGCTCTCTTTTGGTCAGTGTTCAACTTGTAATCATTGATAGTTACATCAATAAGATGACGATCAGCTCTGTTTGCAGGAATAAACATATGGTTGATGTATGCTGCATCCACTATCTTGACATCATTATATTGAAAATTTTCCAATTTATTTATGGTTGCTGTGTTTGTTGGTAAATTTTTATTTCTGTCATCGATGATTTCCTTTTTCTTTGCAAGGACTGCAGTTCTCCACAATTTTGCTGATTGTACTACAGGTGGTTCTATAGGTATCAACGGTCCTATATCTGGGGTACCATCAATACAATCATCGAGCCACCCTGACCTTTTCAAAGTTCTTTCAGCTATCAGCATTTGATCTTTCCTTTTTTGTCCTTTTTGACCAAGTTTCAGGAGTATTTCCGTGTCATTATTGTCTTCATCAATATTGTTGTTGAAGTCGTCGCCATTAAATGCAAATTCAGCATTGTGCATGTCATCCAGTTCATCAAGACCGTTTGAGGTCGCCCATGAATACCTTATATTTGCAGTATTATTCTTCTGACGTTTAGCAGAGAAATCATCTCTTGCATCCAAACATTCATACCGCAGACCAAAGTATTTCATGATCTCTAGTTCTCTTTTAGAAAACTCGTGGTCTATAAAAGCATTATCCCATGTTTGTAATTTACTTTTGAGTTCTTTGCCACTTCTCCATGGCTTGAAAAACGTTAACATTGTACAACAATAATATTCTCGATCACCACGGTCAGCCCTTGGCAAAGTGTTTGGAATAAAATTAGGAACTATGAAAGGATCATTCCCTTTCATTTTGGCATGGTGGGTAAGATATTGTGGATGATTGGGATGTAAAGTATAATCATTTTCAAATTTTGTCAATTTATTAAGATCAACTTCATTTGTTTTATCAGCTATTTCTGTGCCTACATGTCTATTCAAACTATCAGGTTTTGGAATTTCATCTATCTCCATGAGTATATCATTATCAACGACATCAGACAAGTTGTCATCACTGGAATAGTCAACATTAGTAGGTTCAGTGCAAGAGTCAGACAAATCATCACAGCCTAGATTGTCAAAAATTTGGTTTTGCACTGGTTCTTTTCTGGCCCTTTTGGTCTTTGTTTTGGTGCGTCTTTTCTTTGGTTCCATAGTGGCAAGACGTATCCAGTCATACAGTGATACATTATCATACAAGGCTGGTCTGAACATATAATTATTTACTTTGGAAAGTCCAATGTATGCGCCATTATTCTTACCAATAACAACCTTTTGTGCATTATCTTGGTCTTCACATATATTGGGAATTTCTTCATCAGACCATGCACTGATAACCTCTTTAACATAAGATCTCCAAAAGAATGGCACAAATTTATGACTGGTGTAGTGATCAGGATTTCCAAGCACATATAATGAAGCCATTGGAGCACCAATTTCCATTTTGGAGGTGAGTGAATTGACTATTTGTGTAAACAGTTTTCTGACTTTGTCTTTTCTTTTCAGGTCGCCACCAATCATTTCGGAATTCTTATCAAAAATACTTTTTATCACTTCAAAAATGCTATAGGTCTTCAAGGAGAATTTTGTAATATAATCTGTTATGTATGCAACTATGGCCTTTATAGCAGTACCTGATAATAAGCTGGTCACATCAGAATTGCATTGTAGCATATATGTAACTTCAGGTGTCACCATGTTCATCCAAGGTTCACCATGCTTGAGGTTGAGAGCACCAGTGTTAGGTTCTACAAAAGTCTGTTGAAAGATATCACGGGGAAATCGTCGTTTACATTCACCTTTCGAATTAAGACAGTATGGCTTTTTTTTGCCATCATGCCTGTTATGTACATTTAATCGCAATAAAAGATCATCTACAACATCTTGAAACCTTTGCCACCATGTTGATCTTTTGTTGTGATATTGACAATTCATGGAACAATTATATGATGGTGGATCTGGCATGACACATGTTGGTGGTTGATATTCAGGTTTCGACATTGTCTGTTCCATTTTCTGTGATACCTCATCTTTAGAACCTGTCATGAATTGTCCTACACACAAACTTTCCAAATATTCCACTAATCTTTTCTGAAAGTCAGAATTTTCACCCATAATTTTGTCACGTATTTCCTGAGGTGTAAGGCATCCCTTTATCCACAACAGCATATGAAGATGCAAGGTAAGACGTCCTTGTTCCTCTACCGTTGCATAATAACCTGATGTGTTTCCATACAGGCCAGGATGAGATTCATTTATTCCTAATATATGTTTGATGAACATTTCAGTAGTAAAGTGAAAGAAGCGGGCTCCAGCAACTGGATTGTTTGCAATTAGTTTGTAACAATCCTGGGGTAGACGTAGTTTAGGATAAAACTTTTCTTTGTTGTCAGCATAATATAAGCATAGTGGGTGATTGATGTCTGCAGGTGCAAAAGTGATAAACCAAGTCGGAGCACCAATATAGGATATCAGAGACCAAATCTCATTTCGCATGTATTTCTTGTTAGTAATTGAACCTTTGACCTGACCAGCTACGTGATCCAGATCAGAAATGAGTTTATAGCATGCTTTCTCTTCCGATGTATCTGGTTTGACTCTATCACCTCTAGATAATCTCTTAGAGAGGTCATCCAAAACAGCTGTATTGATATTCATCAGGCGATCTGCAATATCGTTGAAATTATGTTTATTAGTCAACAAATATCCTCCGGTTGTACTGTCCTTGATTTGTTCTTGATTGAATGCAATCAATGGAAAATAGGGATCGGTTTGAAATCTTTTGTCATGGTACATCAGGAGATGTCTTTTGTGCATCATATCACTGATGCTTAAAACATCATTGTCTATGCTGCTAATACCACCCAAGCCATATGGAAATAGGCAGGGAAACATCATAGGATATAACTGAGGATTATTAAAGAACGATTCTGGATTTCTAGCATGGCTTATGGCAAGAACACCACCATGGTCATCTATCAAGTGCTTGGTCGCTCTAGCTATTAATGCCTTTGGACTTGTAATATCTAGATTTTCGCCAGTTACACCACTAACAACAAAGGGACAAGGCCCATCTTCCACACCATCTTCCACTTCATTGTCAAATGCACTAGTGGCTTCTGGTTCCTTATTTGTGTCTGCTGGTCGATATGCAACCACAACAGGAATTCCATGATCTGGATATTGTGCTAGATTTTCATAGGAGATATCTAAATCATAGTAATCCATGTGATTCAATTTCAGCCATTCTAAAGCTGCAGAAACTCGCCTTCAGCGAACCAATAAAGGCGTTCGCTCCATGTCTTCTGGAGTTGGTCTGGCAGGACTGGTGAAAATAAACGCTAGCACTTCATCAAGTTCTTTAATTGTTGGAGGCAACCATTGATATATCTTTGGTGTTGGGTTTTGAAACATGATAGCATTTGCTTTCATTTTATGCATCCCAGATGAGACACGAACAATACATTTGTTGTGACGAACACGGGCAATCAAAAGTTGTTCAGCAAATGTTAGATTTTGAAGTTGTGCAGGAATTCTTCCCATCCAAAGTCCATTCGCCAAAGCATATTTGGGAGTTTGGCCTTTGTTTAGACTGAGCACACATGGCTTGCATATCCATTTACATGTCTCATCTAGCACTGGACCTTTCATATCCTCTATTGGATCAGAACAATGATGTCGTTCACATCTTGTGATTCCCATATTTTCTCTAGTTAATATTTTCAGATTAACCTTTGTCTTTGACAATAAAGACATGTTCTTCAATGCAACCAATTGACCGCACACGGCACACCCACTTTCTTGAAAACATTCAGGTGATGTATCTCTGCACCAGTTGCTGATTATGGTTTCCTTCAATTCAATAGATGGTGGAGGAGGAGGAAATGATTGCTCATCTGACTTGTCCAATTCTTCTTTCATTTTAGTCTGAGTTTCTTCTGTTTCGCACTCATATGTTTCTGTCATTTGTTGTCTTTTGTACCACTCTTTACACTTATCTTTATTTGATTTAATATCATGCACATGAAAAATAGAAACATGAGTATCACAAGCTGAACAATTATGCCTCATTAATGCCACAGATAGATCTTGTCCATGTAATCTTCGTAATGTCTTTGACAAATATATACCATGTATTGTTGTTATTTCACCAATATCCTTCACCGTCAACTTTGGCAGAAGTTCATGCAAAGGCATTTTGACCCACAAATATTTTTTTCTATCTCCATATACAATGTTGGCAGCCTGTTGATCAACATGATCCACGTATTCAAATAGTATGTCGGAATCATGGTTGATATTATTAGACGGTAGCATGAAAGATTGAATAAAGCTAAACTTGAATGTTGGTATTCGTTTACCACCACCAATGTAGTCATATCTATGAACGGAATTTATATATAAAGATTTAAACAAGTTTCTGAATAAATTCAAATTGAACATAATTATGTTTGAACGGCTATGCCGTATTATGAAACATAGTGTGGTCCACAGCAACGTTGCATGTGATAGAGAACTAGTAATACAATGAAACAAATATGATCTGAAATCATGTCGTCTCAATAGCGATCGCATTAGCAATGCATTGATCATTTTACAATGACATTGAACAGTGATAGGTTTGAGAAGACAATACAAAGCGAAGAGATATTTAGGAGGTAAGAAATATGTTCTGTCATATTGAATAGAACGTAATTGCATTTTGAACGCGCTATTTTTAAATGTAGTCCAAACGAATAATGGATCGACCGTCAAGTTATCTTTTGTTATTTCAATGAACTTTACACATTGTGTTGCATTTATTTGCATCAATATTGTTGCATCGCCCTGATCTGGGGCAAACTCATGTTCTATGAGTTTTCTTTGAAAAACACCCAATTCTTGGGTCAATGCCGATATCAAAGGAGCGGATATTGGTTCAAGAGAGATATACATAAGTTGGTCTTGGCATAGTTGTGGAAATATGGTTGCGTTTGCAAGGAAATGTAGATAAGTCAATACCGCAATGCAGACATGCATGATATCGTGGAGATTCATGTGGATTGGTGATAGTAAGAGAAAGCACCGCCCATGTATCTATTTAACTAGTTAAGTGGTTCGGATCATGAACAACAATTAACACAATTGGATTGATCATATGACATTATCTTATTTGTAAGCTCTTCCAAAAACATCATAAGGTGTGCCTGAAGCTTTATAATGTTTTTATTCAATTGAATGTTTTCGTAACATACATAATATTCCGGTACTGAATAGTCATAGCTTTCCTTGGATTGATGGTTATGCTTGCCACCATATGAGGGGGATTTGTTACAGTTGTCACAGGGGATGGATGAGGAATTTACCATCAAATAATATTGAGATCTCCACTCAATTATTTTTGTTGTTATCATAAGTCCGAAAACGTTGTAAAAAGTGGATAACGTTATGTTTTTGACATTTTCGGACTTATGATAGCAACAAAATAATTGAGTGGAGATCTCAATATTATTTGATGGCAAAAATTCCTCATCCGTCTCCTATGTGTCTCCCCATTTAATTGGTCCATAAAGTTGGCAGTTCTGGTTTATTACATATATTCAATTTGAATGTTCATTAACTCGAGTCATAGTAATCCAAGGTTGTCCTTCTCATGTTACCTTCTCATGTTACCTGTGGTGGCTGTACTGACAAACGTGAACTGAAATTAATACACTTAATTTAGACAAACAGGTTTTCAGTCACCAAGATCGATGTCTTATGTGATATCTGTGTATACTTATTATCTTACTCAATTGTTATGGTCATAGGAAAGTAACACAAGCCATTTTCAATAGAGCAAAAAAAGAAATGTACAGATATTGTACAAATGTAAAGAATGGCGGTAGAGGAGGACGTTGAGGGCACAGATTACCAACAGATTACCAGAAATCAACGACTGAGATAAACGTGTCTTTAGTCAAATATAATTAATACTCCACAAAAAGAGGACTTACAGCAACCGAAACTAAGGGCCAGGGTCCAGTTTAGATGTTGACACCTTGAGAGATGAAGGCCTTGTTTGGCTCTGTGTAATCGAGACTAGGATATCATGAGGAACGATATTGCTCCAATCTACATCCATTGATAAACAGCCTGGCTCCGCCGGGGTCGACAACTGATGGCGTGACGATGCATGCGTATTGGGACAGAATCCTAGGATATTGATAAGATCAGATGTGAAATCTATATAGAGTGTGATGTGCATACCCGGAGTTGGAGACTTCTTCGGAGGCTTCGCTGGCTGGAGCCTTTCTGCGATAATACCGGCTTGCTCCGATGCCAGATCCAACTTCCTCCTCTTTGCTGTCTCGCCGTCCTCGTGATCGCCGCTGAGAGAGTCCTGTATGGGTTTGGGAGGTCCATCGTTGTCGTGCATGATTACATCGTCATCAGAATGCAACAACCCCTCCCATTCTGGTCCTAACAAGCCCAACTTTGCGGATTCCAGTGGCACATCATCCGACTCGGAGGAGACGGGTGGTTTAACTTCCACTGTCAATTTTTCGGATTCCGATTTCTTGGATCCGCGCGACGGCGCAATTTCGACAGTGACTGCAATATGTCAGTGCATTAATCATAGCAACGTGAGCAACGTACGCATTTGAGCCTTGGACCGCTTCTTCTTTACCGGGGCTAAGTCTTCCTCCATCTTTACGTCGTCTATACATGAATAAATGTGTTGGATTATCGTTTTGATATTCGGAATTCAATAACTCACCGTCATCGTCATCCTCGGCTTTGGACTTGATTGTGCGTTCTGTCATGAAGAAGGGTTTTCATGTATGACAATCACAGACAATGAAAGTACTTACTGGACTTGGGTTTGGGCTTGGGCTTCTTTTTGTCCTTCTCGGACGAATTGTCTGCGCCACCTGAATATTCAGTACATCTATACACCGGTATGGTAGAAAATTTGTACAAACCAGCAGAAGATGTCTTCTGTTTTTTGACCGATTTTGACTTGGCTTTGCCCTTGCCCTAGCCCTCGGGAACCAGCTCCTCTGCAAATGTATTATATCATTAGCACAATCACATATGTAATTCTAGATCATACCTTCATCATCGTCCGCCACATCGGCATCGACGAGGACACTATGTCCTTTACACCAAGCAATAACCTGACCGATTATTTCGAGCTTTGTGGCATCCGGAAGCCCACCGAACAACCAATTTGCAGAGGTTCCGCTGTGCCATGCTGGCACAGATTCGTCGTATTTCGCCCAATCTATGATGCCAGATGTCATAATCCATTTGTCTGCCAATGCGTATATATACTCACCGAGGTCCTCTGTCATGGTCTCGGTGCTAACAGCGCCATGTTGAATCAATGCCGATGGAGAATGCTTGCCGACATAAAACTCTTTGAGGAGCCAATCGTCGAAAATCTTGCTTCACCAGTCACGGGCAACCTCGTTGGCCCGTTTTGCGACCAAAACCTCTGCCCAAATTTCGTCCATGACGGTGTCGGTATACTTGAGGTAATCCCGAAGTAAATCAGTCCCTTCCTTATCGTTTTTGATGTAGTCCGGCGAGTAGTTGGGTGCCTTGTTGTATGCGATGGCTGCTGTCGCGTAGATGTACATATCCATTTGATAAATCAAGCGACGGAGCGGTTCCTCGTATCGTTCGGGGATTTCGCGCCATAACTCAACTCGGGCGGTGGCATCGTGGGGGTGTGTCTTCAGTACATAGAGATTACGAGAAAATACGGGAATGGTGCCGGATTCCTTGTTGGGTGCCGGAATCTTGGGCGGGACCATGTACTGGATTTGGAAGATGCGATGTAGCTCCTGCAGCTTTTTGGGCGGCGCATCAGGCCAGTACTTGAAGGCGGCGGGATTGACAGTGGCAGTCGAGGTTTTGACGACTGGCAAGGACATGGTAAATGAAAACAAAGTTTTTTGGTCGACGTGTGAGGCGATTTGAGAGCAAAAGAAAAGGGCGGATTTATTACTCAACGCTCCAGACTATGAATACAGATGTCATGACCACGTGACCAGATCAATCGCCACATGTTCGACCTCATGTTCGGCTTCTTTGCATGCATAAACAACAGATTACGAGTCCCTATAAGGGAATCGTTCTATACGGTGGATTCTCAAACTCAGGGTCACACTCTAATTTGCCAAGCCGTGGGAACAATTTTTTGAAACTGTGGGAACAATTTTGAAGCCCTGGGAATAATTATGAATCCGTGTGACTGGGCGGAGCTGACTGTGAGAAGTTGTTGTCCCAATCAGAAAGTACAATAAGGCAGCCGGATCACAGGCTCCAAATTGGGAATAAGTAATACTACAAATTAACATGAGTGGAAGGCGCTGAACATTGCTCTGTGACGGGTTCAACCAGTGTCCCAGCTGTATTCTGAGGAACTGCCAGTGTAATTGACAACCATACATCAAATGTGTCTACAAATACATATATTGTGCAATATGTATTAGAATTATTTACAGGAGGAACATCGGACACTGGTCAGATACGGTGAACAGTGTTCAACAAGGTGTTCAACAAGTGTTCAAGCTTCAATCTGAAGCGTTACCATTGCATAAATAAAGGTATGTACATTATATGAGGTGTAGCTAGATTTAAAATGCACATTGAATTTATTAATGATGGACACGTCGAACACTTGACGAACAGGCCGAACAGTGTTCAACCAGGTGTTCAACAAGTGGCCAAGCTTCAATCTGAAGCATTACAATGACATAAATAATGGTACATACTGTATATACATTATATGAGGTGTAGATATATTTACAATGCACATTGAGTTTATTAATGATGGACTAGTTGAACACTTGTCGAACAGGCCGAACAGTGTTCGACAAGCCACTCTACAAGTGTCCAAGCTTTAATTTGAAGCATTACAATGACATAAATAATGGTACGTACTTTATATACATCATATGAGGTGTAGATATATTTACAATGCACATTGAGTTTATTAATGATGGACTTGTCGAACACTTGTCGAACAGGCCGAACAGTGTTCGACAAGCTGTTCGACAAGTGTTCCAGGCTTCATCTGAAGCATTACATTTGCATAAATAAAGTTACGTACATTATATAAGGTGTAGCTAGATTTACAATGCACATTGTATTATTAATGATACACTTGTTCAACACCTGTTGAACAGGCCGAAAAACCGTTCAACAGTGTTCAACAAAGTGTTCGACAAGTGTCTCGGTTTTAATCAGGGGTACTGCCATTGCACAGCCAATGGTATGTGCAGTATATCAGATGTCTGGCAGTGGAAAGGCAAGATCTAAGTGCAGTATATCGGATGTTTTTGTGATGTAGCTACATGGGTCCAATATTGTTCAACAAAGTGTTCAGTAAATTTTCCAGATGTAATCCAAGTAACCCATTCTTACTACACAACAATATAAATTTTATATGATATGTGTGTACAATACATACATTTATCAATTAATTCTAGGTTTTTGAAAGGTACTGAGCAAATGTCCATGCATGTTAGGCCGGACCATTGAATGAGAAATACCATATCGGTTTGAATAGTTATATTCACAGGAAAATGATGACGACTTTTTACGATTAAATGATACTCAGATATCCAGTCACTTTATGAAACTATTTGTGTTGTTATTTCACTTGTGAACGTATTGCAGAACATAATATTATATAAAATTGATGTTCACATGTAACTGTACAACGTAATTATAATAGATATTAATCGGCTTCATTCATCCTCAGGTTGGTCAAACGTCTTCGGGTTTCTATGACATCTTCACCATCGTCTGTCAACTGGACATAACCCACATTACGTTTGATATTAATCCTGGTCATAGTATTGAGAGCAGGATGAGGTGCCTTCGTTCGACCTATCGTCGCATTCTGGATGTACATTAGTTATTATTAATTGAATTATTAGATATGTCTGGTACCTCGGTAAACTCGCTGTTGACCAGTGCTAATGAGCGCAGATTGAGTATCATCTTAAATTTGTCGTTCTTGACTGAAACCGCCGATACCATCATCTGGACTTCTACAATGTCACCAATCCTGAAGCAAGTTGGACTGGCAGGTACAAAGCTGTCATCTATATCATTATCAATGGTCAAACTATTGTTGTGCTGAGCACTCACCAATGCCGGCCTCCGTCTGATGTTAACTTGAAATAAAGGACCTCATTATCCGTCCCATGGAAGTATCGAGTATTGCTCATGGATGACAGGATACCTTTGGGATCGACATTGTGTTCGAATGGAATATGGTATGAAACATTGTCATGTCGGCGATCGGTGAAGTACCGGGTGCCAATAGATAATGCAGTGTATTCGATATAGGTGGATGACGTGAAGTCCAGCATTGCACGTTCTGGGAAAGTACGGGCCAGTTTCTGATGTAAGATGCGGAGGTTGTCAAGGTACGATTCGAACAGTGGTATGTTGAGACCTGCTATAAGGATGCTCTGACGAAGAAATGGTGTTCGATGTTCGGGTGGTCTGGAAAATATATGTATATCAATTGTTTACGATTTATGTGATGGAACAATATACCTGCTGGTGATTGGTGGTAGGTCTTTGGCCACCAATATCGCCTGTAAGCTTAAGACAAGTTCTTCATGCTCGGTGGTATCAGTACTCGGCCGTGTAAGTTTCCAGCAATTTGGTGAGTCATTATGAACTACATTGATATTCGAAATCTGCAAATGTAATGAAACACAGCATACATCGTAAAATTTGAACATACATTTGTAGCATTGGCGAGTTGACTGTCATCATTGTCCATCCGTGTCGATATGAGATTACTTAAATGTTCAGCTGTAAAGTAGAGTTGAATGTATGAATGCCTTCAGTGGTATATGGACTGACATGCGCTTTTGAAATCGTAATAGGTGTCCATTTGCAAAGTGGAAGTGGGATTTATAATTCAAATGCAATTTTCGACTGTTTTATCATGAATCATTTTCGATCGTCATCGAGATTATGGCAGTGCATCATGTTCATCCTCCATGAACTTGTGATGTCTGTATGGTGTTTGCATTCTTGTGTTGCAGATCTTCTCAATAGATTCTTATTGTTTTTCTCCATTTTATAGGACAGGATATACATCGACAGCTATCGTAATGCTTGACCTCCTTATTGTACAGCATTAAAAGGAAACCCCTATCCATTCAGAATGATTTGTTTCCGATGCAACTGTCAGTATAGTTGATCCGATGTTTGTATTTGTTTGGAAATGAGTAAATATGTCACATAAACTTCTATTTCCGATTTGGCTGTGTTATGATCTTATGATCAGTTCCATGCGGTGACAGCTGTTCTACATTCCAAAATCCTAATTAGACTTAGTGTTTGATTATTCTCCATACCAGTAATCCATATCCATGTTGTTGGATGATGCTGAGCGTAACAGCTGGTCAATCATGGGTTCTACATCATGGGGAATGTCCCTGATTCTTTTCATTTTTATGGCGCTATGATCCGAATAGTTCTCCTTCAAACCATCAACAGATGTAGTTTTCATACCTGCCGGTGTGATCTCCATAAACGAGTTCTTTATTGTATTCGATCTGTCTCAGTGTACTTAAATAGCGATGAGAGCACAATGGTATCGTCCACATCCGACCCTTCATTCATCTACGATATCTCGCACAGATTCATTCCTCGCCCTAAAGCTCTTATCTTTGCAATGGCTCCTAAGAAGTCTGTGAATGTGAAGACTCAGTCCAAAGCTCGATCAAGCGCCGTTTCGTATGTATATTTATTTTCATGTACTGCTGCTCGTTCTGAATAAAGGTCATACTGTTGTTTCTAGGAAGGGTAAGAAGGTCACCACCACCAAGCCTGTCGATGATGAAGTGTACGTGTTTATTCCAATATTCTGATTCATCCACCATGACTAGACCACCCAGTAGTATTGCCAACTCCGAAGACGAAGACGTTATTAGTGTTCATAGCGTCGCTAGCATTGCCAAACCCGTCTCGTCTATGAGGTGTGTTTCATGAATTGTATTTTCAGATACTAGTGATTTACTTCAGTAATATAGGCGGTCCAGGAAGACCACCAATAGAGCAAGGTTTGCAAGTTCAATTTATACTGTTCATGCAAACTAATATTCTTTATATTCAGCGGTAAAAGGCGGCATGCTTCAGAGGAAGACGAAGACAGGTCAGTAGCTCTAAATAATGTCTTTTATATTTGTGTATTCTTTAATCGCTTTACATAGTAAATTCTCTTCTCCATCGAAGAAGACAAAGTCAAACCAGCATCAATTACATGATGAGGATGACGACAGCGACGAAACATTCATGTGAGTTGGAAATTGAATAATTGGTCATATGTTAGACATGTCGTAGGCCTATCGCAAAACTCGAATTCGGTTCTAAGAAATCAAATGCAGATAATGGTCTTCGGTATGATACTTCATATGATTCTTGTCCTTCATATATTAATAAATGATCAGCAACTCTGATACATCCATCAAAACCATGAAGGCGATTTCCTCCAAAGTCACAAAGACTACCCGTCTTCATGATATCAGTGACGACAATGTTTCCAGTAGCGATGACGGAGCTGTGACATATGCACAAAACCAAATCACCAGGTACATTACATCTGTCTATTATTTTTTTAATTGATGTCCTTGCTTAGCATATGCTCTCCAAACACAGATGAGTCCGACATTGGTACAAGAGACCCTCAGTTGGTCGATACATATAAGGACTGTGTCAACATTAAGTAACTATTCGGTTTTATCTTCTTAAGCAATGCTTAATATTGAATAGGGCCGCGGCCATGGTATCTTGGTCTAGTGCTATAGGGAATGGCAATCCTCAGTACAGCGATGTTATCAGCAACATTCGCAAGGTCAACCAAAAGTAAGCTGTCAGCTAGGACTTTATGGTTAAAGACAATTCACATCGCATAACAGTTTGCTGTTTTCCGCAGTGACCTTTGTTCGATCTGGCAAGTACTCGAATCTTTCTCGTGACGATCCCGCCAATATCTCTACTGGAGCATTTGGGCGTAGTTTCTTCCACTCCGTTGCTGGTGCCATCCCAACGATCTTCACTTCTGTCATTCTAGTCGATTCATGCTTCCTTGATGAGCCAAAAGTTGGTGGGAACACAAAACCGATCAAAGTGATCCAAGGGGCTTTACTCTCAGGAGAATGGGAGCGGTATGTTGGCGCCATTGGAATGGTCACTGGTGAGGCGGAATTTCGTGCACAACTATATAAGGACTTTCTGTCCTTCTCGACGACAGCGGCAAGTGGGATGGATGCATCTCCTAGCAGTGAGTATACATTCAATGCTCTGTTATCAATCCTTACTCATATTCAATAGAAGCTTCCTCTTCGAAATTTGTGCAGTCTAGTCCTTTTACTCGACGTCCCGCTCCATCTTACCAAAAGACTGCGCTGTCATTCCATGACATTGGTTAGTTTTATTCTCTCTCACACAATGTCCTTGGTTTCGTTTTTGATGCCTGTATTCATAGTCCCAATCTATGATGCCCGGAAAGTTAAAACGGACTTTACCGACACCCTCAAAATACTTCAGAAACTCCCCCACTTTCCAGGCGATGTTCCTGCAGAATCGTGCGTTGTGGTCGGCCACACGATCAATACCTTCAAACGCTCTGATGATTTGTTGAAGAGTATTTCCCTAAATGTGCAGTGGGTGATGGTATTGGGCGTCTCTCATTAACTTGTCGTCTTTCTCGTCATGAAACTAGTGTGCCATGCAGCGTGGCCTATTGCCAATTCTCTTTATGTTGCCTTGAATTTGTAATGTACCTACCATTGAAATCAAAGCGTTTCGTGCCTCTCAGACATGAGATCCGATTTGTGACATTTAAAGTTGACTAATGTACAAGTGAAGTTCAAAAATATGAGTATACATTTGTAATGTCTACAAGCCATTTATAAAATACCGCCGAAAATGTGTCCGCAAAAGATCCAATTGGTGCCCGAGCGGATTTCGCGCCTTGCTTCATGTTGGACCACAAGCTGCAGGTGTGATACCGTTCGATCTCGTTCACGAAGTAATTGACATTGTTGGTGTTTGAATCAACAATGAGCGAAATGTCCATGCGACAGAATACACTCATTGAAGGTTTCCCACCAATCAACGTCGACTCTATGGCATACAGCCCCTCGTAGGTGTCTCGTACGAAGCCGAAGAATTGCTGTCTTGCTTGATCTCGAATTGCAATGGAGCCGTGATCGGGATTGCAAACATCAGTCTTCATGAGCATTCCCTGTGCTTGGAACGATCTTGGAAAATGCCAAAAACTCGTGAACATGTAATGCGAGACGGAGGGCATCTGCCTACCTCAATTCCTCTAACGTATAGAAGGTCGTCACAATATCCCACCTCCATGATTTGCTCTCTTTGTTGTAATGCGTATGGACCGTGTAAATGTCCCTTCCACCTAACAAAAACACTCGCCATTCTCCGATCTTGGCCAGCGGCTCAACATAGGTTTGACCGAACCAACATGAACCGGGGACCTCACAGTTCAGGCGCATATAGTCCCAATTCCGCCTTGGATCGCCCGGGAACAACACATGGTGACCGGTGTCACTATGCGTTCGCTTCAAAACAATGTTCGGTGGAAACGGTTCACTGTCCTTCAGCAGCCTTGATTGTGGTCGCATCGTGTGCGTCCTTGACAATGCGACATGGAGCAAGTTTTGCATCTGCATCCATTTCGAATGCACGGTGTTCATTTGTTTCGGTGGTGGCCACACCTGAATCGTTCGACACAGCTGGTCAATTCCGGCCAAGAATGTCGACATGTTTTCGACCGTTATACCATATTGATTACCACTATAGATGACATTCGAATTAACCGAATTAAAAAGAAAGGAAACTCGGCAAAAATGTTTGACACGCTTACATATAGGACATTCCCATGTCCACACCACCAAATACGCAATCGGTGGATTTGAACTTATTCCATGTTATGTTCGACCCCGGTGAGTTGAGCATGGCATGAGCGAACTCCGGCCAAAACATGTATTCAACATTGAAGTGGCGTATTGCACTGTTGGGCTCGTCACACCGCCAGTGGTGCATTCGCATAGCAACATAAACCTGGAATTGGAAAGTATTCTTTAGCGATAATTCTCCATACATTTTTAAAATATACACACCCATTCCTGCATGCAAATGAAATATCGCGTCTTGTGCGCCTTGAGATTGTGAATATAACCATCAAGGTGCAAGACGGTTTCATACTCGTCTTGTGAAATCGTAACGTTGACGAATGCAAGATCATTGGTTGCAGCGGCTTTGCTTGTAATACGGGTGGTGGGATCAAGAACAAAGATTATGTGGAAAACGGGATCGGTCCTGACGGACTGTGTAATCGTGCTCATGGCTGCATCCTCCATCTCCACATCGGAAGTGGGATCTGGTGTATTGGACGCCGTCGATGGCAACAACGCAAGTTCCTCTTCAGTAGCATTTCGAACACCTATGGAATTTTCTGCGCCCTTCCGTCCAATACAGCTGGATAGAGGACAGGTACCGGATGCGATGCAATTTGGATGCTTGCTTGCGGATCCACAATGGCGCTGACAGGAACTTCCTTCCTTTTTCCAAAGGAGAGTTTGCGTCTGGATCGAGAGGCAGTTTCGTCCTGGACAGATGTGGCAGCACACTTCATAGCCAACTTCCTTGCGAGATTTGGGCATATTGAAGGTCTAACAGATCAGATTATGTTAGTTTGTAAATTCAACGGGGTTCAGAATGGTACTGTGATATACCGGTATGTGTTCTATAACTCGGGATGTGTTGTGAGATGGTGAGTGTGAAGGAGAAGAAGAGTTAATCAAGTTTGGATAATCGTTTTGACTATCAATGATATCAGATTCGTGTCAGGTGACAACGGCAACAATGATGCTCCCCCGGTTGGATCGGCAAGGGGTTGGTTGTGCACCCATATTTGTCTTTAGAATGAATAACAATGTAACGACCTGCCGAACACGTGTCGAACAGGCCGAACACTGTTCGGCAAGTGTTCGGTTAGTCATATGCATCTTGATGCGTTAATCAATGTCCGTATGGCTTGTCGAACACTTGTCGAACAGTGTTCGGCCTGTTCGACAAGTGTTCGACAAGCCGTAGCTACGTTAATATATATTACACTTAATTTATTGACGTAGTAATGACTTGTCGAACACTTGTCGAACAGGCCGAACACTGTTCGACAAGTGTTCGGCAAGTCAATGCTACGTCAATAAATTAAGTGGAACATATATTAACGTAGAAATGGCTTGTCGAACACTTGTCGAACAGTGTTCGGCCTGTTCGACAAGTGTTCGACAAGTCATTGCTACGTTAATCTATATTCCACTTGATTTATTAACAAAGCAATGACTTGTCGAACACTTGTCGAACAGTGTTCGGCCTGTTCGACAAGTGTTCGACAAGCCGTAGCTACGTTAATATATATTACACTTAATTTATTGACGTAGCAATGACTTGTCGAACACTTGTCGAACAGTGTTCGGCCTGTTCGACAAGTGTTCGACAAGTCATTGCTACGTTAATATATATTCCACTTGATTTATTAACAAAGCAATGACTTGTCGAACACTTGTTGAACACTGTTCGGCCTGTTCGACAAGTGTTCGACAAGCCGTAGCTACGTTAATATATATTACACTTAATTTATTGACGTAGCAATGACTTGTCGAACACTTGTCGAACAGTGTTCGGCCTGTTCGACAAGTGTTCGACAAGTCATTGCTACGTTAATATATATTCCACTTGATTTATTGATGTAGCATTGACTTGTCGAACACTTTTCGAACACTGTTCAGCCTGTTCGACGAGTGTTCGACAAGCGTTCGATAATCCATTGTCTATGTTAATGACCATACCATTATGTATATTAACATCAAGCATGTTTGATCTCTTCGACGTGTCACAAGTTAATAATATATATTTGTATAGCTACATGACAAATAGCACTTATCGACATTTTAAGGATGTATTACGGCACAACTTCAGAATCTGTTTGGTTGTATGTTATTTGTACACCGCGTGTCCGATCAATGTATACAATGCCAAACATGTGTCGTTGACAGGTCATCTGACTTGGCCAGTTGCTTCATAGGCCAGGGCATCGACCCTGACATCCAACGTTTTCCGTTCCCCTCGTTTTTTCCCTCAGACGCCCACCACAAAGATTCTACTACAGCTACCATGTCCTTGCCAGTGGTCAAAACTTCGACTCCCGCCGTCAATCCCGCGGCTTTCAAATACTGGCCTGATGCGCCGCCCAAAAAGCTGCAGGAGCTGCATCGCATCTTCCAAATCCAGTACATGGTCCCGCCGAAGATTCCGGCACCCAACAAGGAATCCGGCACCGTTCCCGTCTTCTCTCGTAATCTCTATGTACTGAAGACCCACCCTCATGATGCCACCGCCCGAGGCGAGTTATGGCGGGAAATGCCCGAACGATACGAGGAACCGCTGTGTCGATTGATTTATCAAATGGATATGTACATCTACGCGACAGCAGCCGTCGCATACAACAAGGCACCCCACTACTCGCCGGACTACATCAAAAACGATAAGGAAGGGACCGATTTACTTCGGGATTACCTCAAGTATACCGACACCATCATGGACGAAATTTGGGCAGAGGTTTTGGTCGCAAAACGGGCCAACGAGGTTGCCCGTGACTGGCGAAGCAAGATTTTCGACGATTGGCTCCTCAAAGAGTTTTATGTCGGCAAGCATTCTCCATCGGCATTGATTCAACATGGCGCTGTTAGCACCGAGACCATGACAGAGGACCTCGGTGAGTATATATACGCATTGGCAGACAAATGGATTATGACATCTGGCATCATAGATTGGGCGAAATACGACGAATCTGTGCCAGCATGGCACAGCGGAACCTCTGCAAATTGGTTGTTCGGTGGGCTTCCGGATGCCACAAAGCTCGAAATAATCGGTCAGGTTATTGCTTGGTGTAAAGGACATAGTGTCCTCGTCGATGCCGATGTGGCGGAGGACGATGAAGGTATGATCTATAATTACATATGTGATTGTGCTAATGATATAATACATTTGCAGAGGAGCTGGTTCCCCAGGGCAAGGGCAAGGGCAAAGCCAAGTCAAAATCGGTCAAAAAACAGAAGACATCTTCTGCTGGTTTGTACAAATTTTCTACCATACCGGTGTATAGATGTACTGAATATTCAGGTGGCGCAGACAATTCGTCCGAGAAGGACAAAAAGAAGCCCAAGCCCAAACCCAAGTCCAGTAAGTACTTTCATTGTCTGTGATTGTCATACATGAAAACCCTTCTTCATGACAGAACGCACAATCAAGTCCAAAGCCGAGGATGACGATGACGGTGAGTTATTGAATTCCGAATATCAAAACGATAATCCAACACATTTATTCATGTATAGACGACGTAAAGATGGAGGAAGACTTAGCCCCGGTAAAGAAGAAGCGGTCCAAGGCTCAAATGCGTACGTTGCTCACGTTGCTATGATTAATGCACTGACATATTGCAGTCGCTGTCGAAATTGCGCCGTCGCGCGGATCCAAGAAATCGGAATCCGAAAAATTGACAGTGGAAGTTAAACCACCCGTCTCCTCCGAGTCGGATGATGTGCCACTGGAATCCGCAAAGTTGGGCTTGTTAGGACCAGAATGGGAGGGGTTGTTGCATTCTGATGACGATGTAATCATGCACGACAACGATGGACCTCCCAAACCCATACAGGACTCTCTCAGCGGCGATCACGAGGACGGCGAGACAGCAAAGAGGAGGAAGTTGGATCTGGCATCGGAGCAAGCCGGTATTATCGCAGAAAGGCTCCAGCCAGCGAAGCCTCCGAAGAAGTCTCCAACTCCGGGTATGCACATCACACTCTATATAGATTTCACATCTGATCTTATCAATATCCTAGGATTCTGTCCCAATACGCGTGCATCGTCACGCCATCAGTTGTCGACCCCGGCGGAGCCAGGCTGTTTATCAATGGATGTAGATTGGAGCAATATCGTTCCTCATGATATCCTAGTCTCGATTACACAGAGCCAAACAAGGCCTTCATCTCTCAAGGTGTCAACATCTAAACTGGACCCTGGCCCTTAGTTTCGGTTGCTGTAAGTCCTCTTTTTGTGGAGTATTAATTATATTTGACTAAAGACACGTTTATCTCAGTCGTTGATTTCTGGTAATCTGTTGGTAATCTGTGCCCTCAACGTCCTCCTCTACCGCCATTCTTTACATTTGTACAATATCTGTACATTTCTTTTTTTGCTCTATTGAAAATGGCTTGTGTTACTTTCCTATGACCATAACAATTGAGTAAGATAATAAGTATACACAGATATCACATAAGACATCGATCTTGGTGACTGAAAACCTGTTTGTCTAAATTAAGTGTATTAATTTCAGTTCACGTTTGTCAGTACAGCCACCACAGGTAACATGAGAAGGTAACATGAGAAGGACAACCTTGGATTACTATGACTCGAGTTAATGAACATTCAAATTGAATATATGTAATAAACCAGAACTGCCAACTTTATGGACCAATTAAATGGGGAGACACATAGGAGACGGATGAGGAATTTTTGCCATCAAATAATATTGAGATCTCCACTCAATTATTTTGTTGCTATCATAAGTCCGAAAATGTCAAAAACATAACGTTATCCACTTTTTACAACGTTTTCGGACTTATGATAACAACAAAAATAATTGAGTGGAGATCTCAATATTATTTGATGGTAAATTCCTCATCCATCCCCTGTGACAACTGTAACAAATCCCCCTCATATGGTGGCAAGCATAACCATCAATCCAAGGAAAGCTATGACTATTCAGTACCGGAATATTATGTATGTTACGAAAACATTCAATTGAATAAAAACATTATAAAGCTTCAGGCACACCTTATGATGTTTTTGGAAGAGCTTACAAATAAGATAATGTCATATGATCAATCCAATTGTGTTAATTGTTGTTCATGATCCGAACCACTTAACTAGTTAAATAGATACATGGGCGGTGCTTTCTCTTACTATCACCAATCCACATGAATCTCCACGATATCATGCATGTCTGCATTGCGGTATTGACTTATCTACATTTCCTTGCAAACGCAACCATATTTCCACAACTATGCCAAGACCAACTTATGTATATCTCTCTTGAACCAATATCCGCTCCTTTGATATCGGCATTGACCCAAGAATTGGGTGTTTTTCAAAGAAAACTCATAGAACATGAGTTTGCCCCAGATCAGGGCGATGCAACAATATTGATGCAAATAAATGCAACACAATGTGTAAAGTTCATTGAAATAACAAAAGATAACTTGACGGTCGATCCATTATTCGTTTGGACTACATTTAAAAATAGCGCGTTCAAAATGCAATTACGTTCTATTCAATATGACAGAACATATTTCTTACCTCCTAAATATCTCTTCGCTTTGTATTGTCTTCTCAAACCTATCACTGTTCAATGTCATTGTAAAATGATCAATGCATTGCTAATGCGATCGCTATTGAGACGACATGATTTCAGATCATATTTGTTTCATTGTATTACTAGTTCTCTATCACATGCAACGTTGCTGTGGACCACACTATGTTTCATAATACGGCATAGCCGTTCAAACATAATTATGTTCAATTTGAATTTATTCAGAAACTTGTTTAAATCTTTATATATAAATTCCGTTCATAGATATGACTACATTGGTGGTGGTAAACGAATACCAACATTCAAGTTTAGCTTTATTCAATCTTTCATGCTACCGTCTAATAATATCAACCATGATTCCGACATACTATTTGAATACGTGGATCATGTTGATCAACAGGCTGCCAACATTGTATATGGAGATAGAAAAAAATATTTGTGGGTCAAAATGCCTTTGCATGAACTTCTGCCAAAGTTGACGGTGAAGGATATTGGTGAAATAACAACAATACATGGTATATATTTGTCAAAGACATTACGAAGATTACATGGACAAGATCTATCTGTGGCATTAATGAGGCATAATTGTTCAGCTTGTGATACTCATGTTTCTATTTTTCATGTGCATGATATTAAATCAAATAAAGATAAGTGTAAAGAGTGGTACAAAAGACAACAAATGACAGAAACATATGAGTGCGAAACAGAAGAAACTCAGACTAAAATGAAAGAAGAATTGGACAAGTCAGATGAGCAATCATTTCCTCCTCCTCCACCATCTATTGAATTGAAGGAAACCATAATCAGCAACTGGTGCAGAGATACATCACCTGAATGTTTTCAAGAAAGTGGGTGTGCCGTGTGCGGTCAATTGGTTGCATTGAAGAACATGTCTTTATTGTCAAAGACAAAGGTTAATCTGAAAATATTAACTAGAGAAAATATGGGAATCACAAGATGTGAACGACATCATTGTTCTGATCCAATAGAGGATATGAAAGGTCCAGTGCTAGATGAGACATGTAAATGGATATGCAAGCCATGTGTGCTCAGTCTAAACAAAGGCCAAACTCCCAAATATGCTTTGGCGAATGGACTTTGGATGGGAAGAATTCCTGCACAACTTCAAAATCTAACATTTGCTGAACAACTTTTGATTGCCCGTGTTCGTCACAACAAATGTATTGTTCGTGTCTCATCTGGGATGCATAAAATGAAAGCAAATGCTATCATGTTTCAAAACCCAACACCAAAGATATATCAATGGTTGCCTCCAACAATTAAAGAACTTGATGAAGTGCTAGCGTTTATTTTCACCAGTCCTGCCAGACCAACTCCAGAAGACATGGAGCGAACGCCTTTATTGGTTCGCTGAAGGCGAGTTTCTGCAGCTTTAGAATGGCTGAAATTGAATCACATGGATTACTATGATTTAGATATCTCCTATGAAAATCTAGCACAATATCCAGATCATGGAATTCCTGTTGTGGTTGCATATCGACCAGCAGACACAAATAAGGAACCAGAAGCCACTAGTGCATTTGACAATGAAGTGGAAGATGGTGTGGAAGATGGGCCTTGTCCCTTTGTTGTTAGTGGTGTAACTGGCGAAAATCTAGATATTACAAGTCCAAAGGCATTAATAGCTAGAGCGACCAAGCACTTGATAGATGACCATGGTGGTGTTCTTGCCATAAGCCATGCTAGAAATCCAGAATCGTTCTTTAATAATCCTCAGTTATATCCTATGATGTTTCCCTGCCTATTTCCATATGGCTTGGGTGGTATTAGCAGCATAGACAATGATGTTTTAAGCATCAGTGATATGATGCACAAAAGACATCTCCTGATGTACCATGACAAAAGATTTCAAACCGATCCCTATTTTCCATTGATTGCATTCAATCAAGAACAAATCAAGGACAGTACAACCGGAGGATATTTGTTGACTAATAAACATAATTTCAACGATATTGCAGATCGCCTGATGAATATCAATACAGCTGTTTTGGATGACCTCTCTAAGAGATTATCTAGAGGTGATAGAGTCAAACCAGATACATCGGAAGAGAAAGCATGCTATAAACTCATTTCTGATCTGGATCACGTAGCTGGTCAGGTCAAAGGTTCAATTACTAACAAGAAATACATGCGAAATGAGATTTGGTCTCTGATATCCTATATTGGTGCTCCGACTTGGTTTATCACTTTTGCACCTGCAGACATCAATCACCCACTATGCTTATATTATGCTGACAACAAAGAAAAGTTTTATCCTAAACTACGTCTACCCCAGGATTGTTACAAACTAATTGCAAACAATCCAGTTGCTGGAGCCCGCTTCTTTCACTTTACTACTGAAATGTTCATCAAACATATATTAGGAATAAATGAATCTCATCCTGGCCTGTATGGAAACACATCAGGTTATTATGCAACGGTAGAGGAACAAGGACGTCTTACCTTGCATCTTCATATGCTGTTGTGGATAAAGGGATGCCTTACACCTCAGGAAATACGTGACAAAATTATGGGTGAAAATTCTGACTTTCAGAAAAGATTAGTGGAATATTTGGAAAGTTTGTGTGTAGGACAATTCATGACAGGTTCTAAAGATGAGGTATCACAGAAAATGGAACAGACAATGTCGAAACCTGAATATCAACCACCAACATGTGTCATGCCAGATCCACCATCATATAATTGTTCCATGAATTGTCAATATCACAACAAAAGATCAACATGGTGGCAAAGGTTTCAAGATGTTGTAGATGATCTTTTATTGCGATTAAATGTACATAACAGGCATGATGGCAAAAAAAAGCCATACTGTCTTAATTCGAAAGGTGAATGTAAACGACGATTTCCCCGTGATATCTTTCAACAGACTTTTGTAGAACCTAACACTGGTGCTCTCAACCTCAAGCATGGTGAACCTTGGATGAACATGGTGACACCTGAAGTTACATATATGCTACAATGCAATTCTGATGTGACCAGCTTATTATCAGGTACTGCTATAAAGGCCATAGTTGCATACATAACAGATTATATTACAAAATTCTCCTTGAAGACCTATAGCATTTTTGAAGTGATAAAAAGTATTTTTGATAAGAATTCCGAAATGATTGGTGGCGACCTGAAAAGAAAAGACAAAGTCAGAAAACTGTTTACACAAATAGTCAATTCACTCACCTCCAAAATGGAAATTGGTGCTCCAATGGCTTCATTATATGTGCTTGGAAATCCTGATCACTACACCAGTCATAAATTTGTGCCATTCTTTTGGAGATCTTATGTTAAAGAGGTTATCAGTGCATGGTCTGATGAAGAAATTCCCAATATATGTGAAGACCAAGATAATGCACAAAAGGTTGTTATTGGTAAGAATAATGGCGCATACATTGGACTTTCCAAAGTAAATAATTATATGTTCAGACCAGCCTTGTATGATAATGTATCACTGTATGACTGGATACGTCTTGCCACTATGGAACCAAAGAAAAGACGCACCAAAACAAAGACCAAAAGGGCCAGAAAAGAACCAGTGCAAAACCAAATTTTTGACAATCTAGGCTGTGATGATTTGTCTGACTCTTGCACTGAACCTACTAATGTTGACTATTCCAGTGATGACAACTTGTCTGATGTCGTTGATAATGATATACTCATGGAGATAGATGAAATTCCAAAACCTGATAGTTTGAATAGACATGTAGGCACAGAAATAGCTGATAAAACAAATGAAGTTGATCTTAATAAATTGACAAAATTTGAAAATGATTATACTTTACATCCCAATCATCCACAATATCTTACCCACCATGCCAAAATGAAAGGGAATGATCCTTTCATAGTTCCTAATTTTATTCCAAACACTTTGCCAAGGGCTGACCGTGGTGATCGAGAATATTATTGTTGTACAATGTTAACGTTTTTCAAGCCATGGAGAAGTGGCAAAGAACTCAAAAGTAAATTACAAACATGGGATAATGCTTTTATAGACCACGAGTTTTCTAAAAGAGAACTAGAGATCATGAAATACTTTGGTCTGCGGTATGAATGTTTGGATGCAAGAGATGATTTCTCTGCTAAACGTCAGAAGAATAATACTGCAAATATAAGGTATTCATGGGCGACCTCAAACGGTCTTGATGAACTGGATGACATGCACAATGCTGAATTTGCATTTAATGGCGACGACTTCAACAACAATATTGATGAAGACAATAATGACACGGAAATACTCCTGAAACTTGGTCAAAAAGGACAAAAAAGGAAAGATCAAATGCTGATAGCTGAAAGAACTTTGAAAAGGTCAGGGTGGCTCGATGATTGTATTGATGGTACCCCAGATATAGGACCGTTGATACCTATAGAACCACCTGTAGTACAATCAGCAAAATTGTGGAGAACTGCAGTCCTTGCAAAGAAAAAGGAAATCATCGATGACAGAAATAAAAATTTACCAACAAACACAGCAACCATAAATAAATTGGAAAATTTTCAATATAATGATGTCAAGATAGTGGATGCAGCATACATCAACCATATGTTTATTCCTGCAAACAGAGCTGATCGTCATCTTATTGATGTAACTATCAATGATTACAAGTTGAACACTGACCAAAAGAGAGCATTTCATATCATTGCGAATCACTCTACCTTGATTAACGGTTCTGATAAGCTACGCATGTATCTTGGTGGGATGGCAGGCACAGGGAAATCACAAGTCATCAAAGCATTGACTAGTTTTTTTGGTAAACACAACGAAAATCATCGATTTGTGGTTCTTGCACCAACCGGTGGTGCTGCTGCCCTTGTAAATGGATCCACATATCACTCCATTCTTGGAATTAATCAGGGAGGATCATCTCGTTCCCTTGCACAAGTACGTGCCAATCTTGATGGTGTGGATTACATTTTCATTGATGAGGTGTCAATGTTATCTTGCAGAGATATGTATAAAATCAGTGCTCAGTGTGCAAAAGCACGTGGTGTTTATGATGAACCCTTTGGTGGCATTAATATGATATTTGCAGGAGATTTTGGCCAACTTCCACCAGCTATGAGTGGTGCTCCTTTATACTCTGGAACCGTTGGTGTCCAAATCAATTCCAGTCAAACTATAGCAAATCAGGAAGCGGCTATAGGCAAAGCTCTTTGGCGTCAAATAACAACAGTTGTTATATTACGTGAAAATATGAGACAAACCAATCAGTCAGAAGAAGATGTCCAACTGAGGCTTGCTTTGGAAAACATGAGATACAAAGCATGTACTCCCAAAGATATTGCATTTCTTCGTACTCGTGTTGCAGGAAAAGGTCCAAATGATCCAAAATTAGCCCAAAAGAAATTCAGAAATGTGTCAGTTATAACTGCATTGAATGCACAAAAAGACAAAATCAATGAACTTGGTATTCAACGTTTTGCTGCTGAAAATAGGAGACCATTAACATCATTCTATTCCATAGACAGATGGAATGATCCTACTAGTTCCAATAGCAAAAGAAAATCTCATCACATGTCAACAATTTTGGATCCTATTTGACACACAAAGATATTGGAACCTTCACTCCAAAAGCTACTTTGGAGCCAACCACATGCATCATCCTCTGATCATATACCAGGAAGATTGGACTTATGTGTAGGCATGCCAGTGATGCTGAGGAACAATGATGCAACAGAGTGCTGCATTACCAAAGGAGCAGAGGGCATAGTTGTGGGTTGGCAGAGTGCAATAGGTCCTGAGCAACAAACTGTACTGGACACTTTATTTGTCAGATTATTGAATCCTCCAAAAAAAATTAACATAGAAGGACTTCCTGAAAATGTTGTGCCGATTACAAAACATGTCACTTCCACCATGTGCTCATTACCCAATGATGATGTGATATCTTTGTCAAGAGAACAAGTGTTGGTACTACCTAATTTTGCAATGACTGATTATGCATGTCAAGGACGTACTCGTCCTAACAATGTAGTTGACCTCAGTAGTTGTAGAAACCACCAATCCTATTATACTTGCTTATCAAGAAGTGCTTCTGCAGCAGGAACTATCATCATGCAAGGCTTTGATCCTAAAGTAATTACTGGGGGTGCTGCTGGATATCTCAGGCAGGAATTCAGAGAATTAGAACTGCTTGATGAGATTACCAAACTGAAATATCAAGGACTCTTACCAGACCATGTCAAGGGAGATCAGCGAAATTCTATCATTGATCAATTTAGAAAATGGAAAGGAAAGTCATATATTCCAAAAAACATTCATCATGCTATCGCATGGAAAGCCACGGAGCAACTAAATCAATACACAACACAGCCCTCTCCATGGCAATTAATTAAACATATGAACAAAAATCAAAAGGCAGATTTCAGAAACCTCAACTTTGTTCCTGCAAAAGGAACTGTTCCAATCACTGTCACTCATAAAAATTCGACGGCCAATGTATTGCAAAATAAAAAACGAAAATTACAACAAGTTGTAAGTTCATCTTCCATAGTGAAAAAAAGACGAAAAACAAGTACTATTGAATTAAATGAACCAAAAGGGTTTATATGGGATGTGGAAGATTGGAGCTGTGCTTATGATTCACTCTTTACAATATTACTAGCAATATGGAATGAAGATCCATCAAGTTGGAAAAAAAGATTCAATAGCATCAATGAAATATTAAAGATTTTGAGCTTAGGATTCAAACGATCCAAGAATCACACAACAGATTTAGAAACAGTTAGAAATACAATCAGACATTTATTGCATCAAGATAAACCCGAAATATTTCCTTATGGTCAAGTTGGCATTGCCATAAGTGATTTGGCCCATTATATAATGAAAGCAAATGAACCAATGACTTCAACTTGTCTTAAATGTATCAATTGTGAAAACATAACCATTCTGGAAAATGATAGATGTGACGCCATCTTTCATTGTTCATATTCATTTTCTGGAACAATCTCAACATGTCTTGCTCAAATCATAGTTAATAGACAACGGCACAAATGTCAATTGTGTTGGGGAGAGATTACTAAATTTATTGCATTTAACAAAATTCCACCTCTAATCATGTTTACAGTTGACTCTATTGAGAATTTAATAATTAGTCAAGTTATAAACTTGTCAATTGATGACATATCCACTGCTTACACATTGAGAGGAATTGTGTACTTTGGTGATGCACATTTTACTGCCCGCATATTCATCAACAGTATGGTATGGTTTCATGATGGTATATCAACCAGATCAATTTGTATTAATGAAGGTGATATAGATGACTTTTCAAATATTAATTTATTGTCATGTAATGGTAATAATGCTGTACTGTTTATATATGCTCAATCTTAATATGTGTTCTCTTGCTAAAAGAAGGGATGAGTAACATGCCATGCAAAGCAATGGCCCACACCCCACTAGTATTTAAAATATTCATACTGACTTCAATTCTAATCAGAATCAGCTGAAAATTGAACTGCTGACTAATACAATCATTTTGGGCAAGGTGTGACAGTCACATGTGACCACTCTAACCATATAAGGTAATTTCAGATATTGTATACCAAATTTTATACTGATCACAATAGTGACAGTTACATGTGACCAGTCTAACCATACAAGATAATTTTACATAATATATACTAAATTTTGCTCTGATTATGATAGTATTCACTATATGTAATAAATCTAATTATATAACACACTAATATATATTTCATCATGTGTTTTAGTTTATATAGTGTTGTTTAAGCTTTAGTAAATAAATACAAATAGATGTAAATAAAGACAAATAAAGTGCTCATCTGCTAAAGTTATTACTTGACATTTGTAAGTAATGTTACAACTTGGCCACATGACAAACAAATACAAATAAATAAACCTAATATGGTTAGATTACTTTGTATTTCAATTTTGGTTTTGGTCAAATTTCTTATGTAATTATGATTATGTAATCATTAGTTAGATCACCATTTGAACCCAGACATTGAACCTTATTGCGCTTTTGTCTCTTGAACCTAAACCACCACCTTCCCCATTTGGTGCTTTAAGTTCAAGTGTTTTGAGCTTTTTGGCTTGTTTAAGCTCAGTTTTCCATATTCAGACTCCAAAAAACAGCGATCTGGATCAGGTGATGTGCCCGGACCATTCAGGGTCCAATGCTGACATAACATTCCCTTTTATAGACATAACAGTTGAAAATTCTTCAGATTTCCATGCTTTTTCTTCTATATAGCTCTATTTTCTTTCCTGGACCACTGGTAATGTCTTCAATTTGTAAATCTTATTGTTTATTAACATGATTTATCATTCTCCAGCCCATCTCCCTATCAATGTTCAAAGTCTGTACAAATTTCATTTTTTTATACCTTTTTTGCTTGTTTAAGCTGCATTTTCCTTATTTAGACTCCGAAAAACTGCCAACTGGATCAGGTGATGTTTCTGCACCATTCAGGGTCAATTACTGACATAATCTTTCCTTTTATAGACAAAAAAGTAGAAAATTCTTCAGATTTTTATTCTTTTCTTTTTTCGGGTCCTGTTTTATCTCCTGGACCACTGGTAATGTCTTTTATTAGTGTAAATTATCATCTTTTGACATAATCTATCATTTGATAGTCAATCTCCCTGTCAACATTCAAAGTATGTGGAAATTTCGCATTTTTTCACCTTTTTAGATTGTATTTTTCTTTTTTTTTGGTTAATTTTGGATGTCACTCCTGTACTTTTAGGTGTAAATTGGACATCCACCATCCCATGTGAGTTCTCTCTATTTCTTGGCATTGTTTGATCAAGTAACTGTTCTTTTTATAGACAAAAAAAGCAGATTTTTCCTGCTTTTTATTGTTTTTACTGCTCTTTGCAGTTGTTTTACTCCATGCCCACTAGGTAATATATCATGTTTACTTTATTTTAGTCTTTTGACATTATATCTGCATTAGGGTCTACAATCAACACACCAGAATTAAATGGAGGTAAAACTGTTTGTTATTGTGTCTTGGTATATTGAATTTCTCTTTTAATTTGTGGCAGGTTATACTATAGCTATCCCTGATTGGGTTAGCAGTACAAGTAAGGATGCACATTCCATCCTGGCTACTCCAGAGTGGGTTAGCAGTACAAGTAAGGATGCACGTTCCATCCTGGCTACTCTAGAGTGAGTTAGCAGATCAAGAGATGTCTCAGCTACCCTAAGTTGGGTCAGCAGTTCAGTGGGTTACACCCTAGCTACCCCTGAGTGGGTCAGCAGTCATTGGAATGAGAAGTTAGTCACCCCTATTTGGGAAATCAGTGATTTGAGCTATAAAGCAGCCACAGTTACTCATAAAGACAAGAATAGTTGCTTAAATACTGCAGAATTTATTCTTAAGGTTGATATTTCAAATACTCATGTTAAAGTCAATGACTTTGTACTTGATTGCAAAGATAAAAAAGATTTGAGCCATGCTCCTAAAGTATATAAGGCTTTATTTAATTTTACCAGTTCTCTTGTGGAGATAGTGAAATTACTGATACAATTATTTTCAAAGATTATGCAAAATCTAGCAGAGTGTTTTGCTGTTCATTATCACACAAGTATTTTAATGATTAATAAGTGTTTGTGGATCAAGTTACAGCTGGCTTGAAACATGATCAGAAAACATGACTTTAGAGCTTACTCAATACATGTAACCAAACAACCTGTATTAGCCAGTGGAGCAATTCTGTTGTTTGTCTTAGTTCTGTATCATTTGCTAGCTTTACAAATGTCAGCCCACTATATTTGTAATAAAACTTCGAAATTATATGACATTTTCAAGTCTGACAATATACCTTTCAGTGCTAATGTTCATATGGAATGTATTGGTGGAGGTAAGGCAAATGTATTCTCACTTCATGAACTAATTCCTGCCTCAACTAATGACAATACCAATATGTATGCAGCTAAATGTAAATTCCACTCTTACATGTCAAAAAATAAAGCTCTCTCACTAAAATCATCATCTGAGCAGTCACTTGTAATTGTAAATCACCCATTTGAACTGTTGACTCCAAAATTGACCATTGCAAATTTGAAAGTGATTGCAGCTAGCCATAGCATTCTTGTACACTCAAAAATGAATCATGCAGCACTTCAAACTGCAATACAGAATCATGTCTGCTCCAACTGCACTACTTTTGTTTCAGTATTTGAATTAATTTATGAAGAAGCAATTGCAAATCACAAGAAAACCCAAAATATCATTGCAGTTAATAAATTCAAAAATCAGAATTCTGAGAAGCATTCCAAACAACACCTTGTAGCTGTTCAAAAATTCAAAACACAATATCCTGACAAGCATGCAAAACAGAATCTGATTGCTATACAGAAATTTCATCTGCAAAATCTTGAGAAGCATGCAAAACAAAATCTGGCAGCTGTACAAAATTTTCAGAGTCAAAATCCTGACAAGCATGCAAAACAAAATCTAGCAGCTGTACAAAGATTTCAGAGTGAAAATCCTGATAAGCATGCCAAACAACATCTAGCAGCTGTGCAGAAATTTCAGTGTGAAAACTCAGAGAAACATAGCAAACAAAATCTGGCAGCTGTGCAGAAATTTCATCTGGAACATCCTGAGAAGCATGCAACACAAAACCTTGCAGCTGTTACAAAATTCAAAGTTGATCATCATGACAAGCATCTGCAACACACAGTAAATGCAGTTAGAAGACATACCATGAATCATCCTGAGCAGCATGCACAAACAAATCAGGTTGCTGTTCAGACATACAGAGACAATATCCAATTCCCTCCAGAACTACATTCAGCAACATTGCAACACACTATAATTTCAGGATTTTGTAGTGATGCCTCTCCCAACAAATTTATTGAATCTGGTTGTGCTGTCTGTGGAAGATTAACACCAGTCCTGCAATTGCAAAGCTACACAGACTTGAATTTGAGTTGTTTGAAACAATCTGGTATCACTCAAAAAGAGCGCTTCTCAGTAAATGATCCAATTGAATCTTCAGATAGCCCTATAATAATTGAAGATCTCCATGGCATTTGCAAGAAGTGTTGCAAGTCTTTGGTCAGAGGAAAATGCCCAGCTATGTCTCTGGCAAATGGTTTATGGCTTGGACAAATTCCTAATGAATTAACTAACTTGTCTTATGCAGAACAACTGTTAATTGCTAGAGTGAGACACAATAGATGCATTGTTAGGGTTTCTTCAGGAATGCACAAAATGAGAGCAAATGCCATTACATTTGCAAATCCAACTCCAAAGATTTATGACATTTTACCCCCACCTGTTGAGGAGTTGGATGAAGTACTTGCATTCATTTATACTGGACCATGCAAACCTACCAAGTCTGATTTTGAGAGAACACCATTGCTTGTTAGAAGAAACAAAGTTGTAACTGCTTTGAATTGGTTGAAATTGAATCATTGTGATTATTTTGACTTGGAGAATTCAGAAGAAAACTTGAAGCAGTATCCTGAGAATGACATACCAGTTGTGGTAGAGTACAGACAACCTTTGTCAACAAAAACCCAGAAGCCACTGCTGTTAATGACATGGAAGAGGAAGAAGGAATTGAGACTGGCATGTGTCCATTTGTAGTTCATGGTCTGACAGGTGAAGAGTACTCTACAAAAAGTATCAAAGCCATCAAAGCCATTGCCTTGAAACATTTGATGGATAATAAAAAGATCCTGGCAATTGGACATGAGAGTGATCCACAATCCATCTACAATAATCCTCAGTTGTTCCCTCAAATGATGCCATGGTTGTTTCCCTATGGACTTGGTGGTATTGGTAACTCACTGATTCAAGGCAACATATCTGAAATCAAACACAAAAGACACTTGTTAATGTACTATGACAAGAGGTTTCAGAAAGATGCACACTTTCCTTTAATTGCATTCAATCATGAGCAAATAAAAGAGTCTACAACAGCTGGCTACTTATTAGCTGAAAAGGCAAAATTTGAACACATTTCACAAAGATTAATGGATGTTGATCTTGGCTTGTTGAATAACATTGCTAGAAAAATGGAAAATGGAGAACATGTCACTCCAGAAACAGATGAAGAGAAGTTATGTTTCCAATTAATTAAAGACATTGATCATGTAGGAAGTCATGTAAAAGGATCACTCACAAGCAAGAAATACATGAGAAATGAAGTCTGGTCTCTGATGTCCTTTGTGGGTGCACCTTTCTGGTTCATCACATTTTCACCTGCAGATAACATGCATCCAATGTCCTTGTATTTTGCTGATACCAAAGAAACCTTTACACCAGAGCTTAGAGGATATGATGAGCGATACAGACTTATTGCTGAAAATCCAGTGACTGGTGCCAGATTCTTTCACTTTATGGTGGAACTGTTTATCAAACATGTTCTTGGTGTTGGATCAAACCATTCTGGCCAGGGCTGGGCCAGTGATTAGCTGGCCCTGCCCTCCATTCAAGGGCAAAGGGTTAAGTCAGTAAACAGCCAGCCCAGCCCTCTTAGATATTAGGGGTACAAGTATGTGGTTTAGCTTACTCTAACCATGGATACTTTAGCATTTCCTAAACCACCAAACTTATATAGTTAGTTCCCATAGTTGGAGATCCTTTTAGCCTTGGGGTCCCTGACAGGTGCATAACTCCACAGTATCAAAGGCTACCAAAAATGGCTCATAACTATCTAGCTATACGTACAACTTGAACCTGTATAGTTGAGCACATGCACTGATGATCCTTGATAATTCAAAATGAAGAAATTCAAATTTAGCAGACTGCAAAAGCTACAAGTTGGGTATGCAGATAAAAGGCTTGATGTGGAAGGAGAAATTATGAAGAAATATATTGGAGATTTTGATTTTAATAATGACAATGTAGATTAAAATACCGTTATTGGAGAGCACATAGAGACAGATTTTTGAGCATGTACAAATTTTTGAGATAGAGGGCCAAGGCTGACCCCAGGCCAACCCTGACCTGGCTCTTATGACCCAGGGCCAGGGCCAGGGCCAGCTGAAGGTGGACCGGACCTCAAGGGCCAGGGTCAAGGCCAGTAGAATCAGCTGAGGAGCAGCCTAGGCTGACCCATGAACAGTCTGAACTGTGTTAATGTTGGCATATATATAACTATTTCACTACTTTATCATTAGTAATAGTTACTGTGTAATTTACCTCATATCCAGTTCATTTTACATAGTTATTGATATCACCATGTTCAACGACTTCACATACATGTCATAGTTTGAATTGCACAAGTTTGCTGACATAGCACAGAGGTTATACATTGACTTTACACAAAACAGGTCATTATCACTCTCTGTTCAGATTTGTGATGTCAATTCTTGATATGTTCACTTTCAATTTTGAATTTATTGAGGACAGAATTTCAATTACGACATCGGTATAGTGTGGTGAAGAGCAAATGTATTCAAGGTAAAGTGTATTCATTATATCTCAAAATTCTCAGTATTGGGTACTCACTGTTTGCATGGTTATTAATAATAATTTCAATGCATATAGTAAATTTGCTAGATCACAGATATATCAAATATATTGTTTGTACAAGAGTTTGTGCAAACACAATGCCTGAGAGTAAAGCTGGGACACCTTCCAAACACTTGTCGAACACTATTTGCCACATTCGACAAGGGTACACTGTGCACATTATTAACAATTTTAACAAACTCAGTACATCTTAGCTAGTATATTGCAGATACATACCATATATTGTTCATACAAGTGTATGTGCATGGGCAATGCCCCAGACTAAAGCTGGGACACTTGTTGAACAGTTGTCGAATACTGTTTGGCCTGTTCAACAAGGGTGCACTGTTCACATTATTAACAGTTCTAATAAACTCAGTATATGTAGCTACATCCAAGATACATGCAATATATCATTCATACAAGTGTTTGTGCATGGAGCAATGCCCCAGATCAAAGCTGGGACACTTGTTGAACACTATTCGCCATATGTGAAGAGGGTGCATTGTTCACATTATTTACAATTCTAAAAAACTCAGTATATGTAGCTACATCCAAGATACATGCAATATATCGTTCATACAAGTGTTTGTACATGGAGCAATGCCCCAGATCAAAGCTGGGACACTTGTTGAACACTTGTTGAACACTGTTCAGCTTGTTCGACAAGTGTATGACAACTGCATAATTAGTAAATTCAATGTGCATTGTAAATCTAACTACACCTCATATAATGTATATAATGTATGTATCATTATTTATGTGATTCTAATGCTTCTGATTGAAGCTTGGACACTTGTCGAACACCTTGTCGAACACTGTTCAGCCTGTTCAACAAGTGTTTGACTAGTGCATCATTAGCAAATTCAATGTGCATTGTAAATCTAACTACACCTCATATAATGTATATAATGTACGTATCATTATTTGTGTGATTTTAATGCTTGAGATTGAAGCTTGGACACTTGCTGAACACCTTGTCAAACACTGTTCAGCCTGTTTGACAAGTGTTGGACAAGTGCCTCATTAATAAATACAATGTGCATTGCAAATATAGCTACATTCCATATAAGGTACATAAAGTATGTAATTGCAATGCCTCCGAGTACACCTGGAACACATGTTGAACACCTTGTCAAATGCTGTTTGGCCTGTCTGACCAGTGTTTGATGCTCCTCCTGTAAATACTTCTAATACATATTGTACAATATATGTATTTGTAGACACATTTTATGTATGGTTGTTAATTACACTGGCAGTTCCTCAGAATCCAGATGGGACACTGGTTGAACACAACACAGAGCAATGTTCAGTGCCTTCCACTCATCCCTATTTCACAAGGTGCACATTGCTCTAACGATGCAGTTGAGTAGTGTAATAAAACCATCAACCTGTAGCACTACCCATTCCCAATTTGGAACCTGTGATCTGGCTGCATTGTTGTTCTTTCTGATTGGGACAAGAACTTCTCACAGTCAGCTCCACTCAGTCACACGGTTTCATAATTATTCTCAGGGCTTCAAAATTGTTCCGATGGCTTGGCAAATTAGAGTCTGACCCTGAGTTTGAGAATCCACCGTATAGAATGATCCCCTTATAGGGACTCGGAATAACTGCCTTGTTATCTAATAACAACTGACATAAGATAACTGTATTGTTATCTCATATAACTATCATCACTAGGTTCAACCTATAACCCCACTAGCAAGTGAGTAAGTACATTGAGTTGAAACAAGGACAAATCCACCCTTGCCAAACAACAAGGTAATTTCCCAATCAAAGTTGCACTCTGGAAACCCTTGGTGAGGAACTGTTTTTCTAAGAAACACTCCCCACGAACAACACCGGACGCATGTCAATTGACGTGTCGCCGTGTGTTCATGAGGTGGAATGGGCTGGCCCGGCATGGTGCGCCGATCCAGACATATTGACAGATGGGCAGGGGCTGTGTCGTTGGACGTGTGGGCCATAGTGGTTACTGGTGGTCCTGGCAGATGAATAGATTCATTGTCAACTCACCTGGCAACCGGGGGTGGGTGCACCACTCCCCCGGCTTGCTTTGCTTGGCATTGCCGCCGTGGCCCTTGCGCTCGCTGTCGCTGTCATCGTCATTGTCGTCGTTTTAGTCGTCGTCATCGTTTTAGTCGTCGTTGTCATGTTAGTCATCATCATTTGCATCGTCGACTCACCCAGGCTTGCTTTGCTTGGTGTTGCCGCCGTGGCCCTTGCAGTCGCCGTCACTGTCATCGTCATTGTCATTTTAGTCATTGTCGTTTCATTGTGGCCATTTGCAGCTATGTTTGCATTGGCATTTCGTGGGTGAAGCTGTAGTTGTATCTGTAAATTTCGTAAGTAATGATGTAAAAGAAAGGAAACAACTTACCTTGAGCAGAGGCCAGCTTCATACTGGTCTCTGCCTTGTTGTTCAACGCGTCACGTTCAAGTTGAATGCAACACATCACTTATGTGACCTGTCATCACGGGTTACCCGTGTACAGCCGCGGGTCACAAAAGTGTGACCTGGACCCAGACCCGAGGCTAAACCCACGGCAAAACCCCCTGGTTTACCCATACCCGTGCCATTCACTAGGAATAGAACATACACTGGAACATGAGTTTCTTGTCTACAAGAAACTTAGCAGAGGCATTGGTATCCCTCTTGTCCATTGGTTTGGTGTAGAATCCAGCTTCAATGTCATGGTGTCTGAATGTCTTGGCCCATCCCTTGAGGATCTCTTTGTTCACTGTCATTTCCAGTTCTCAATCCTAATCATATTACTCCTGGCTCAGCAGTTGGGAAGTAAATCACCCTCTGCAGTGATAATTAATGGACTACCATGTGCTACGTGTAGCTCCATTGCCTGCAATACATTCATACTCGCAATTTCATTCACTGTGATCTCAAACCCAGTAATATCATCATTGGGAACCAAACCAACTTGGTGTACCTCATTGATTTCAGGCTATTGAAGGAGTTTAGAGATTCCAATACACACATACACATTCCATACACCAAGGGTCTTAGCTTCATCGGAACCACTACCTTTGCATCCATTAACACTCACTTGGGCCTTGAACTTGGAAGGTGGGATGACCTGGAATCCCTTGCTTACATGTTGCTTTACTTTCTTTGGGGTTTTTTACCCTGGCAAGGTTTAGGACATGGCAAGAACACGATTTTAGACTGTAAACGAGGAATCATGACACATGCCAAGTTCCAGGGGCTCCCTGTCGAGTTTTGCACTTTTCTTCAACACTCCTGCTCACTCTCTTTTGAAGCCAGACCCGACTATGACTATTGTTATGGTCTCTTCAATGATCTTTTATTGAAGGAGGGGTTTCAGAGTGATGTAGGATTTGATTGGGATGTTGCTGGTGCTGAAGTTGTAAGAAAGGACATTAGAAACAAAGGCAAGATCTTGCAACTCAAACACAATCATTCTCCCAAGCGCCACACAGGGTGAGTATCACATCAATGGTTGATATTGATCTCACAATTCATGCAGATTACAATCTCCAACTCGCAAAAATTCTCCATCACTCTCCCTCGCTGAGTCCCATCATGCCTTCTCTCATTAGTTCTCCCTACCCTCAATGCTCATTTATGGACTTTTTCTGCACCCAGCACCTCTGTGTGCTTTCTCCATGCACGGTAGCTTCTTGTTCTTGTAGTTCATATGTATGTGACCATTGTACACCCTAACAAAGTTATTTGTATTGTGGTCCTATTGCCTATGAAGCCAATCTTGTTCACAACATGTCACCATTTGGTGAAGCCGCTCAGAGCACATTGGATTACATCACGTCATGCTGAGCACTGAACTTCTGGAATAAGTAAATTTACCATCTGACCCACGTTCTTATTCTTTGCTTGACTCAGAAACTATAACAACAGCCTCACTATTGTGTCTATAGCTATTATTATTCTCATCTTTACTCTATGCTACAAATATATAACCCCCTTTCATGAACTTAATGGCAGAAAAAAGTGTGTGCTGTGGAAAAAGGTAAAAAACTAATCAGCAAAAACCTGATATGTCCAGTTAATGCATTATACCCCCATTATTCCTTAGAGATGACTGTAGATGTGACAGACTTGCACATGTGAGAGTTGATAGACTTCACAGATTCGACAAGCCGACTTTTGATCATGGTTAAAGCCGAAGTCACAGTGGCATCAGCCGACCAGGTCTCGGGAGAAGCTCAGTTAGCTGGGTCAAATCACATGACCAGCTTCAGCTTGTAAGCTGGTTTTGGGTCGAGTTGTAGCAACACTACTTATCACTTTACTAAAGCTTGCTAAACTATTCCTTGTCACTTCTGCGCTGACACCCCCAGGCTAGGATCATTGTTCCACAGCCACCCTGACCTCGCCACTACACTGAACCCACACAAGTCTCATTTCAACACCAAGCTGTGCAAGATTTCCATACCTGCCAAGATCAGCCTGGCCCTCAACACGAGACCCCATCTAGCTCTCCCAACACATCTCTTCAGCTACCACCATCACCGTCACCACATTCACCTCAGCCTCCACAGAGGGAGACTTCACCCAACACTGCCCCCATTCCACAATCCAAGTGCTCACGTTCTGTCATTATTGACGTCAACAACAATGAGGAGGATGAGGAGGATATCCAGCCAAAACCAGATATGGCATATGTTCTCCATCTCATTTGAAACATCCTAACCACTAAGACAGCCAAATGGAAACGTGCAATGCTAGGGAATCCTGTAGCCGTTGACTCAGATGGATTTTTACTCAATGTGGTTGGCCAGCCGTGACAAAATCCATAGACTAAAACTTGATAACGAAGAATGAGGTTGAAATAACACATTCCTTGGTCTCCATAGTGTGAGTTTAGATTACTTTTGATCAGACTGCCAGTGACATTGACATCATTTTAGCATGCCAATAATGCGCAATAAGTGTTCTCACATGACAAAGCTGCCACTCTCCCATATGCCATCCCCACTCTCGAGGCCCTGCATCATCTCATGCTGAGCACCGAAAATATGCACAATTCGCTGAGGCACTAGACAGTGCATGTTCGAAGATCAACAAGTATTACAAGAAAACATCTGATTGCCCTGCATACATAATGACAATGGGTACACTATCCTATTTTCAGTTTCTTACCATACCGATGTTTATTAGTCCTTGATCCTTGGAAAAACATGACACATTTCAAGAAGTAGTGGAAAGCTGAACTCCAAGATTATGCTGAAAAGTGTATTGCGGAAATAGTGTGTTTGTTCTTGAGGTGTTTAGCTGGCACTAATATTATATTCCCAGTTCAAGGAACACTTTCTATTGTTATGTGGCCAACTGAGTATCAAGCAATTGGGGCCATCATGCAAATCGTTGCTCAGCACTCTTCTCCAAGAGTTGAGTAGATGTTACAAATGCTGATACAAGTCCAACAGCGCCTGAAGATCCTCACTGGCCATGGCTGCATGAGTTCCATGCTTATCTGGATGTTGTTGAGCATGTCTCAGAGGGTTGGACCATCATTGAATGGTGGGGTGTAAGTTTTAACTCATACAGTGCCTCAACAATCCACTAATATGGTCTGGAAGGTCAACTCTCACTGCCATCCTGTCTGGGCTTCATTAGCCTGGGATTACCTCTCAATCATGGCATCGTCCATTTCAAGTGAGAAGGCTTTCTCGCACAGTGAGATTACCATTAGCAAATGCTGAAGCCATCTCAAAGGAGACATTGTTGAAGCTCTTCAGTGTGTTAAATGTGCTATATGACATGACTTATTGTTTCATGAAGCAGCTCCCTCATCAACTTTGGAAGCAGAGCTGGAGGGTGATGAAGATCCTGGTGATGAAGAGGATCCTGCTGAGTTTGGAACAGATGAGCAAGGCTGGGATGAATTGCGGATTGAGGAAGATGATGATATTTAAGTTATGTCTGGTGTATGTTCTGATTAGTATAGACCAGAATATATACAAAAGCTGTGGCTTTGTTTGGCCCAAGCCACGGCTGTTGGCCTGGCCCAATCTTTGTTGAGGCTGGAGCCCCCTCAGGCCAGGCCAAAGCCAGAGCTTTCAGGCCAAGCTGGGCCGGAACATCAATAAGCCCATTGTATGGATTATAGCACCTCCCAGTTACAGCGTTCTGGATGTATTGAGGAATCACGTCACTACAACAGGCCCAGCTAGTGCCACTATAATGGACCACCTGCAGGGCTGATTGGGCAGCTGCAATGCATGTTTTGGCAGTGTTTTGGCCAGAGATGTGTGTGTGAAATAAATAAAAATGATCAAAGTGGTCACTGCAAGACAGGGTAGCATCACTTCGATGCCATCGAAGTACTGATTGATGTCAAATGGATAAGTAAGAGAGAAAATGCACAAACCACTACCATGTTGAAAGTAAGAGTTTCGGTTCAAATGGTGCTTTAATAGAACCTACTAAGATGAGGAAGGGTAACGCAATCTGGTTAACCTGGTGGCAAGTGGTTTGTATAGGATGAGTACAGGCAGAAATGGTTCACACCAAGAGTTAGGTTATTGTGCAGCCATTGCTGAAACTCCGTGAGGCCCAAAAGTTCCAGAGTAGTTCCAAATAACAGGACCCCCGAAATTCCCACAAGAGGTATGTTAGCAGTCTGGTCATATTTCTTGAGTTTAAAAAATAATTTTACTCAAGTCTAATAGATGAGAGCCCCTCGCTTTGCATGCTGCTATCACCTCATGGGTCCCACCTGTGTAGCTTCACTATATCCCTTTTTACGGGCGTAATCCCTAACTCACAGGTGTATAAACCTTTCCCTACCTCCGGGTCAACCCAAACCCACATCGAGAAACAGGGGTTGTCTCACTTTCTTGTTTTCTCACTGCCTTGGTTCACCCAGGTAGTGTACTCCTTCACTATATTCTTACTACCACATTCAACTCAGACTTTCAGCAAGTGTTTGTGGAGTATCTAGAAAGTGTGCATATTGGTGAATTCATGACTGGCACAATGGATGAAGTCAAAGCTAAAGTAAACCAGAAATCTGAACAAGAAGACTATAAGGATCCCACTCAGACTTTGCCTGAAGCACCACCACCTATGTGTACAAATAAACATGATGTGAACAGTGACAATAATTGTAATGATTGCAAACAGGTGAATTCATGGTGGGACAGATATGCAAACACCGTTGATCATTTGATTTTACACTCCAATGTTCATAATTGTGGCAGAAACCGTTCTAACAATGAGAAAGTCCAGAGAAAAGACAGACCCAGTTGCATGAACAAACATGGTAAATGCAAAGCTAGATTTCCCAGACCTGTGTTCGAATCAACACAAGTAGACCCAAAAACTGGTGCATTGAATATGAAGAAGGGTAAAGCATGGATTAATACATTGACACCACTTGTGACATTCCTACTTTGTTGCAATTCTGATATTACAAGTCTCCTTTCTGGTACTGCAATCAAAGCAATTGTAGCATATATTTCTGACTATATTACAAAACCTGGTTTGAAAACCTATAGCATATTTGAACCCATCAGAAGTGTGCTTGACAGAAACTCAGAAATGCTTGGAGGATCCATGAAAACAAAAGACAAAGCTAGAAAACTCATCACCCAGATCACAAATGCTTTGACTGCAAGACTTGAAATTGGTGGTCCAATGGCTTCAATGTATCTACTTGGAAACCCTGACCATTATACCAGTCACAAGTTCATTCCTGTTTATTGGAGGAACTATGTGAAGGAAGTCCAAAAGGCTTGGAACCCTGATGACAATGATGACATGCAAGTTGACTCAGAAAAGGTTGTACTGCACAATCAAAAGGGAAAATTCATAGGACTATCTGCTGTGCATGACTATATTTATAGACCAACTCATTATGAAGACATGAATTTATATGAATGGGTGCAGGGTGCAGAAAGAATCAAGAGAAACATTCAAAAACCTCATGATGAAATAAACAGTGATGATGAGTTAGATGTCTTGGAATCTGAGCCACAAACTGCAACTCACAAAAAAACTTCGAGATCTAATGTATCATCTACCAGTAATGACTTGAGCATAGAATTTGATGATCTGAACATCAAAGATGATGATAATTTTATAGAATGTGATTCAGAGGACAATGAGTCTGATTGCACTGAGTCTGTTATGAGTCCCTATAAGGGAATCGTTCTATACGGTGGATTCTCAAACTCAGGGTCACACTCTAATTTGCCAAGCCATGGGAACAATTTTGTGAAACTGTGGGAACAATTTTGAAGCCCTGAGAATAATTATGAAACCATGAGACTGGGCAGAGCTGACTGTGAGAATTTGTTGTCCCAATCAGAAAGAACAATAATGTAGCCAGATCACAGGTTCCAAATTGGGAATAAGTAATACTACCAATTAACATGAGTGGAAGGCACTGAACATTGCTCTGTGATGGGTTCAACCAGTGTCCCAGCTTGACTCTGAGGAACTGCCAGTGTAATTAACAACCATATATCAAATGTGTCTACAAATACATATATTGTGCAATAGGTATTGGAATTATTTACAGGAGGAACATCGGATACTGGTCAGATGGGGTGAACAGTGTTCAACAAGGTGTTCAACAAGTGTTCAAGCTTCAATCTGAAGCGTTACAATTGCACAAATAAAGGTATTAATGATGCACTTGTTGAACACTTGTTGAACAGGCTGAACAGTGTTCGACAAGGTGTTCGACATGTGTCCCAGGCTTCATCTGAAGCATTACAATTACATAAATAATGGTACATACATCATATGGCATGTAGCTAGATTTAAAATGCACATTGAATTTATTAATGATGCACTAGTCAAACACTTGTCGAACAGGCCGAACAGGGTTTGACAAGCCATTCTACAAGTGTCCAAGCTTCAATTTGAAGCATTACAATTACATAAATAATGGTACATACATTATATGGCATGTAGCTAGATTTAAAATGCACATTGAATTTATTAATGATGCACTAGTCGAACACTTGTTGAACAGGCCGAACAGTGTTCGACAAGCTGTTCGACAAGTGTTCCAGGCTTCATCTGAAGCATTACAATTGCATAAATAAAGTTACGTACATTATATAAGGTGTAGCTAGATTTACAATGCGCATTGTATTATTAATGATACACTTGTTCAACACCGGTTGAACAGGCCGAACCGTTCAACAGTGTTCAACAAAGTGTTCGACAAGTGTCCCGGTTTTAATCAGGGGTATTGCCATTGCACAGCCAATGGTATGTGCAGTATATCAGATGTCTGGCAGTGGAAAGGCAAGATCTAAGTGCAGTATATCGGATGTTGTTGTGATGTAGCTACATGGGTCCAATATTGTTCAACAAAGTGTTCAGCAAATTTTCCAAAGTAACCCATTCTTACTACACAATAATATAAATTTTATATGATATGTGTGTACAATACATACATTTGTCAATTAATTTTAAGGTCGAATACTTTCATTTATGTTTTTGAAAGGTACTGAACAAATGTCCATGCATGTTAGGCTGGACCATTGAACGAGAAATACCATATTGGTTTGAATAGTTATATTCACAGGAAAATGATGACGACTTTTTACGATTGAATAATATTCAGATATCCAGTCACTTTATGAAACTATTTGTGTTGTTATTTCACTTGTGAACGTATTGCAGAACATAATATTATATAAAATTGATGTTCACATGTGACTGTACAACGTAATTATAATAGATATTAATTGGCTTCATTCATCCTGAGGTTGGTCAAACGTCTTCGGGTTTCTATGACATCTTCACCATCATCAGTCAACTGGACATATCCCACAATATGTTTGATATTAATCCTTGTCTTTGTATTGAGAGAAGGATGAGGTGCTTTGATTCGACCTATCGTCGCATTCTGTGTGTACATTAGTTATTATTCATTGAATTGATATGTTTGTTACCTCAGTAAACTCACTGTCGACCAGCGCTAATGAGCGCAGATTGAGAATCATCTTGAATTTGTCGTTCTTAACTGGAACCGCCAATACCATTATCTGGACTTCTACAATGTCACCAATCCTGAAGCAAGTCGGACTGGCAGGTACAAAGCTATGATCTATGTCATTATTGATAGCCAAACTATTGTTGTACTGAGCACTCACCAATGCCGACCTCCATCTGACGTTAACTTGAAATAAAGGACCTCATTGTCTGTCCCATGGAAGTATCGAGTATTGCTCATGGATGACAGTATGTCTTTGGGATCAACATTGTGTTCGAATGGAATATTGTATGAAACTTTGTCATGTCGGCGGTCAGTGAAATATCAGGTGCCAATAGATAATGCAGTGTATTCAATATAGGTGGTTGACGTGAAGTCCAGCATTGCATGTTCTGGGAAGTGACGACCAAGTTTCTGGTGTAAGATTCGGAGGTTGTCAATATATGATTCGAATAATGGTATGTTGAGGCCTGTGATAAGGATGCTTTGACGGAGAAATGGTGTTTGACGTTCGGGCGGTCTGAAAAACATATGTAAATTAATTGTTTATGATTCTAGATGATGATATAATCTACCTGCTGATGATTGGTGGTAGGTCTTTGGCCACCAATATCGCCTGTAAGCTCAAGACAAGCTCTTCATGTTCAGTGGTATCGGTGCTTGGCCATGTAAGTTTCCAGCAATCCGGTGAGTCATTACGCACTACATTGATATTCGAAATCTGCAAATGTAATGAAACACAGTGTACATTGTAAGAATTGAACATACATTTGTAGAATTGGCAAGTTGGCTGTCATCATTGTACATCCGTGTAGATATGAGATTGCTTAAACGTTGCAGCAGTAGCTGCTAGCCCCTAGGACCCCGGAGACCCTTAGTTAGTAGATTTCCTTTCCTGTAGTAGCTTAGTCATCCATCCTTGGGTTTTTCCTCAGCTTTCCCCTCCCAGCCGTGGCTCCTCTCGAGCCTTTCCCTCAGAGACCGGGAGATCCGTTCTCCAACGTTCAGCTGTACAGTAGAGTTGAATATATGAATTCCTTCAATAGAATATGTACTGACATGCTGTTTTGAAATCGTAATAGGTGTCCATTTGCGAAGTGGGAACTGGGGGGTATAATTCACGCACCAGTTCCGACTGTTTTATCATGAATTGTTTTCGATTGTTATTGATATTACGACAGTGCATCATGTTCATTCTCCATGAACTTGTGATGTTTGTATGGTGTTTGCATTTTTATTTTGCAGAGCTTCTCAATAGATTCCTATTGTTTTCTTCCATTTTCATAGGACAGGATATACATCCACACCTATCGGCAATGCTTGACCTCCTTATTGTACAGCATTGAAATGAACCCCCTATCCATTCAGAATGTTTGTTCCGATGCAAGTGTCAGTATAGTTGATCCGATGTTTGTATTTGTTTGGAAATGAGTATATATGTCACATAAATTTCCATGTTCGATTTGGCGGTGTTATGATCTTATGATCAGCTCCATGTGGTGACAGCTGTTCTACATTCCCAAACCCTGATTAGATTTAGTGTTTGATTATTCTGCATACCAGTAATCCATATCCATGTTGTTGGATGACGCTGAGCATAACAGCTGGTCAATCATCTGTTCTACATCATGGGGAATGTCCCTGATTTTTTGCATTTTTATGGCACTATGGTTCGAATAGTTCTCCTTCAAACCATCAGCAGATGTGGTTTTTGTACCTGTCGGTGTGATATCTATAAATGACTTTTTTATTGTTTTTGATCTGTCTCAGTATACTTAAATAGCAATGAGAGCCCAATGGTATCATCCACATCTGACCCCTCATTCATCTATAATATCTTGCACAGATTCGTTGCTCACCTTAAAGCTCTTATCTTTGCAATGGCCCCTAAGAATTCTGTGAACATGAAGACTCAATCCAAAGCTCGATCAAGTGCCGTTTCATATGTATATTCATTTTCATGTATTGCTGTTCATTCTGAACAAAGGTCATACTGTTGTTTCTAGGAAGGGTAAGAAGGTCACAACCACCAAGCTTGTCGATGAAGAAGTGTACATGTCTATTCCAGTATTCTGATTCATCCACCATGACTAAACTGCCAGTAGTCTTGCCAACTCCGAAGACGAAGACGTTATTGGTGTTCATAGCGTCGCTAGCATTGCCAAACCTGTCTCGTCTATGAGGTGTGTCTCATGAATTATATTTTCAGATACTATTGATTTACTTCAGTAATATAGGCGGTCTAGGAAGACCACCAATAGAGCAAGGTTTGCAAGTTCAATTTATACTGTTCATGCCATCTAATATTCTTTATATTCAGCGGGAAAAGGCGGCATGCTTCAGAGGAAGATGAAGACAGGTCAGTAGCTCTAAATAATGTCTTTTATATTTGTGTGTTCTTTAATCATTTTACATAGTAAATTCTCTTCTCCATTGAAGAAGACAAAGTCAAACCAGCATCAATTACACGATGAGGATGACGACAGCGACAAAACATTCATGTGAGTTGGAAATTGATTAATTGGTCATATGTTAGACATGTCGTAGGCCTATCACAAAACTCGAATTCGGTTCTAAGAAATCAAATGCAGATAATGGTCTTCGGTATGATACTTCATATGATTCTTGTCCTTCATATATTAATAAATGATCAGCAACTCTGATACATCCGTCAAAACCATGAAGGTGATTTCCTCCAAAGTCACAAAGACTACCTGTCTTCGTGATATCAGTGATGACAATGTTTCCAGTAGCGATGATGGAGCTATGACATATGCACAACACCAAATCACCAGGTACATTACATGTCTCTATTATTTTTTTAATTGATGCCCTTGCTTTAGTATATGCTCTCCAAACATGGATGAGTCCGACATTGGTACAAGAGACCCTCAGTTGGTCGATACATATAAGGACTGTGTCAACATTAAGTAACTATTCAGTTTTATCTTCTGAATCAATGTTAAATATTGAATAGGGCAGCGGCCATGGTATCTTGGTCTAGTGCCATAGGGAATGGAAATCCTCAATATAGCGATGTCATCAGCAACATTCGCAAGGTCAAACAAAAGTAAGCTGTCAGCTAGGACTTGATGGTTAAAGACAATTCACATCGCATAACAGTTTGTTGTTCTCCGCAATGACCTTTGTTCGATCTGGCAAGTACTCGAATCTTTCTTGTGACAATCCTGCCAATATCTCTACTGGAGCATTTGGGTGTAGCTTTTTCCACTCCGTTGCTGGTGCCATCCCAATGATCTTCACTTCTGTCATTGTAGTCGATTCATGCTTCCTTGACAAGCCAAAAGTCGGTGGGAACATGAAACCCATCAAGGTCATCCAGGGGGCTTTACTTTCAGGAGAATGGGAGCGGTATGTTGGTGCCATTGGAATGGTCACTGGTGAGGCAGAATTTTGTGCACAACTATATAAGGACTTTCTGTCCTTCTCGACGACAGCAGCAAGTGGGATGGATGCATCTCCTAGCAGTGAGTATACCACTCAATGCTCTCTTGTCAATTCTTACTCATATTCAATAGAAGCTTCCTCTTCGAAATTCGTGCAGTCTAGTCCTTTTGCTCGACGTCCCGCTCCATCTTACCAAAAGACTGCGCTGTCATTCCATGACATTGGTTAGTTTTATTCTCTCTCACACAATGTCCTTGGTTTCGTTTTTGATGCCTGTATTCATAGTCCCAATCTATGATGCCCGGAAAGTTAAAACGGACTTTACCGACACCCTCAAAATACTTCAGCAACTCCCCCACTTTCCAGGCGATGTTCCTGCAAAATCCTGCATTGTGGTTGGCCACACGATCAATACCTTCAAACGCTCTGATGATTTGTTGAAGAGTATTTCCATAAATGTGCAGTGGGTGATGGTATTGGGCGTCTCTCATTAACTTGTTGTTTTTCTCGTCATGAAACTAGTGTGCCATGCAGCGTGACCTATTGCCCATTTCCATTATGTTGCCCTCAATTTGTAATGTACCTTCCATTGAAATCAAAGTGTTTTGTGCCTCTTTGAGATGAGATCTGATTTGTGACATTTAAAGTTGACTAATGTACAAGTGAAGTTCAAAAATATGAGTATGCATTCGTAATATCTACAAGCCATTTACAAAATACCACCAAAAATGTGTCCACAAAAGATCCGATTGGTGCCCAAGCAGATTTTGCGCCTTGCTTCATGTTGGACCACAAGCTGCAGGTGTGATACTGCTTGATCTCGTTCACGAAGGAATTGACATTGTTTGTGTTTGAATCAACAATGAGCGAAATGTCCATGTGACAAAATACACTCATTGAAGGTTTCCCACCAATCAACGTCGAATCTATGGCATACAGCCCCTCATAGGTGTCTCGTACGAAGCCGAAGAATTGCTGTCTTGCTTGATCTCGAATTGCAATGGAGCCGTGATCCGGATTGCAAACATCGGTCTTCATGAGCATTCCCTGTGCTTGGAACGATCTTGGAAAATGCCAAAAACTCGTGAACATGTAATGCGAGATGGAGGCATCTGCCTACCTCAATTCCTCTAAAGTATAGAAAATCGTCACAATATCCCACCTCCACGATTTGCTCTCTTTGTTGTAATGCGTATGGACTGTGTAAATGTCCCTTCCACCCAACAAAAACACTCGCCATTCTCCGATCTTGGCCAGCAGCTCAACATAAGTTTGACCGAACCAACGTGAACCCGGGACCTCGCAGTTCAGGCACATATAGTCCCAGTTCCACCTTGGATCGCCCGGGAACAACACATGGTGAATGGTGTCACTATGCATTCGCTTCAAAACAATGTTCTGTGGAAACGGTTCACCGTCCTGCAGCAGCCTCGATTGTGGTCACATCATGTGTGTCGTTGACAATGCAACATGGAGCAGGTTTTGCATCTGCATCCATTTCGAATGCACGGTGTTTATTTGTTTTGGTGGTGGCCACACCTGAACTGTTCGACACAGCTCGTCAATTCTGGCCAAGAATGTCGACACATTTTCGACCGTTATACCATATTGATTACCACTATAGATGATATTCGAATTAACTGAATTAAAAAAAAGGAAAATTGACAAAAATGTTTGACACACTCACATATAGGACATTCCCATGTCCACACCACCAAATACGCAATCAGTGGCTTTGAACTTGTTCCATGTTATATTTGACCCCGGTGATTTGAGCATGGCATGGGCGAACTCCAGCCAAAACATGTATTCAACATTGAAGCTGGATCTGGCATCGGAGCAAGTGGGCACTATTGCAGAAACGCTCCAGCCAGTGAAGCCTCCGAAGAAGTCTCCGACTCCGGGTATGTACATCACACTTTATATAGATTTCACATCTGATCATGTCAATATCCTAGGATTCCGTCCCAATACGCATGCATCGTCACGCCATCAGTCGTTGACCCCTGCGGAGCCAGGTGGTTTATTAATGGAGTTAGATTGGAGCAATATCGTTCCTCCCGATATCCTGGTCTCGATTCCTCCGAGCCAAACGAGGTCTTCATCTCCCAAGGCATTGACATCCAAACTGGACCCCGGGCCTTAATTTCAGGTGCTGTAAGTCCTCTTTTTGTGGAGTATTAATTATATTTGACTGGAGACACTTTTATCTCAGTCGTTGATTTCTGGTAATCTGTTGATAATCTGTGCCCTCAATGTCCTCCTCTACCGCCATTCTTTACATTTGTACAATATCTGTACAATTCTTTTTTTGCTCTATTGAAAATGGCTTGTGTTACTTTCCTATGACCATAACAATTGAGCAAGATAATAAGCATACACAGATATCACATAAGACATCGATCTTGGTGACTGAAAATCTGTTTGTCTAAATTAAATGTATTAATTTCAGTTCATGTTTGTCATAGTACAGCCACCACAGGTAACATGAGAAGGACAACCTTGGATTACTATGACTCGAGCTAATGAACATTCAAATTGAATATATGTAATAAACCAGAACTGCCAACTTTATGGACCAATTAAGTAGGCAATGACACAGGTATACCCGTGGGTGTCCTGAGGCCAACCCAGACCTGGACCTGCTCCAACCCGTACCCGTCTACCCACGGGTCTTTTTTCAGCGGGTAGATGGCGGGTAGCGGCGGGTCAGTGATACGCAGTCTCTCCCTTTAGGCACAGAATCTCTCATATGGTCAATTCTACTTTCCCTACGACTCTTCCGCAGTCCCGTGTACATGCGAAACATCAGCGTGCCGCCTGCAACTTGCGCGACTTACGCCAATCGACGCGCACGTGACCGCGACATCTTCGCTGTATCTTAACCGCGCGACCCGGTCTTAATACGCTGACACACGACTGTTAAACACGTCCTACACGTTCGGACACCGAGTCCGATACCAGAAATGTAATTCATCCGGTTTATCTTTGTCTTTTCGCCGACTTTCATGTGATATTCGCTGATATTTCAAATCCTTCGCTATTCCGTTCCCATTTCGTCGCTTTCATGCAATATTTCGCTGCATTTCTATTTCACTCATCCACACTTTCCCCCTATCCCTTTAGAATATAAAAAGTGTCCTGTAGTAGAAAATATGCGAAGAAGAACCCAGTTCTCCCCTCTCCACTAGTTTGCAGCTTAAGTTTTAAAAAGATCTAGTCATTCTCACTCGAATCTGCGTCTCTCCTCATCGCGTACTCTCCACTATCGTGACCTAAGTTGTAGCGCAGAACCTCCGTCTCGTCGCGTCATCACCGCGTATCGCGCTGTCATCTAGGACACCCAGCTAAGCCTTCCGATCCTTGTTTATCACTGCGTTGCGACATCGCGTTGTCTTGCGACTCTTTGCGTTTGTTTACTTTATCGCGCATATTATTGTGCACTATCGCGTTATTGTCAGGAGTGTCCCTAAGTCTCGTTCACACCTTTGCGACGTTTTTCATCATTTATTATCTCTTTATCCGGGGTCATAGACGTGGAAACCGTATCATCGGGTACAGGTATTGACCCGCGCAGGAAACCCGGCGGGTTCCAGCCCACATCTACCTCGCGTTGCTGACACGCACGTCAATTGACGTGTTGCTGTGCAAACGCGAGGAGTGGGGGGGCTGGGAACCACGCGATGAGTGGTTCTCGTGGGGAGTGGGGGGGCTGGGAACCAGGCGATGGGTGGTTCTCGTGGGCGAGAGTTTCTCACCTATCATATCCGTCTCCTCGTTCCCCGCACCATCTCCCATTCTCCCCTTCCTCTCATCCTCCTTCGTCGTCTCGAACCTCGCGTACGCGTCAGCCCACGTTTTGATGCCGTTGAGCCTTGGCGTTTGCAGTTGTGGCGTCTGGATGGTGGCATCATAATTCTGGGCTGGTGTGGGCATGTACCCGGGTCCTGGGGGAGGAGCAGGGCCTCAGGTGCATTTGGGCGCGTTTCCTTGCACGGGCATGGGGTTTGGGGCTGGGGTGGGACTTGAGATGCATTCGGACGCGTTTTGCAACAGAGACAGTGTGTTTGGGGCTGACGCAGGCGCGTGATGCGTCCCCCATTGGGTTTTGGGCACGGGGCTTCGCATTTGGGCACTATTTGACGATGGGGCATCGTGCAACATATTCGGACACAATTTCGCGCGAGGATGTGGCTGTTTGGGTCGACATGGAGATGCCGTTGGTGGATGATGTTTGTGTTGAGGCAGAGGCGGTGGGCACTTGCTGCCAAGTTGCTGGGGGAAAACGGAGGTGTTGGTAAGGGTCCATTTGTGTTGATGCTGATAAGCGGGTATGCCAAGACCTGCGGTCACGGGTACGGGTTTTGCCCGGGTCCAAAAAAGGTAACCTGTACCCGTACCCGTGTCATTGCCTAACCTTATGATGTCTTTGGAAGAGCTTACAAATAAGATAATGTCATATGATCAATCCAATTGTGTTAATTGTTGTTCATGATCCGAACCACTTAACTAGTTAAATAGATACATGGACGGTGCTTCCTCTTACTATCACCAATCCACATGAATCTCCACGATATCATACATGTCTGCATTGTGGTGTTGACTTATCTACATCTCCTTGCAAACGCAACCATATTTCCACAACTATGCCAAGACCAACTTATGTATATATCTCTTGAACCAATTTCCTTGCCTTTGATATCGACCTTGACCCAAGAATTGGGTGTTTTTCAAAGTAAACTCATAGAACATGAGTTTGCCGTAGATCAGGGCAATACAACAATATTGATGCAAATAAGTGCAACACAATATGTAAAGTTCATTGGAATAACAAAAGAAACAAAAGATAAATTGACAGTCGATCCATTATTCGTTTGGACTACATTTAAAAATAGTGCGTTCAAAATGCGATTACGTTTTATTCAATATGCCAGAACATATTTCTTACCTCCTAAATATCTCTTCGCTTGGTATTGTCTTCTCAAACCTATCACTGTCCAATGTCGTTGTAAAATGATCAAGGCATTGCTCATGCGATGGCTATTGAGACGACATGATTTCAGATCATATTTATTTCATTGCATTACTAGTTCTCTAACACATGCAACGTTGCTCTGGATCACACTATGTTTCATAATACAACATAGTCGTTTCAACATAATTGTGTTCAATTTAAATTTATTCAGAAACCCGTTTAAATCTGTATATATAAATTCCGTTCATAGATATCACTTCATTGGTGGTGGTAAACGAATACCAACATTCAAGTTTAGCTTTCTTCAATCTTTCATGCTACCATCTAATAATATCAACCATGATTCTGACATATTATTCAAATATGTTGGGCATATTGATGAACAAACAGCCAACACTTTACATGAAGATAGAAAAAATTATGCATGTGTTAAAATGCCTTTACATGAACTTCTGCCAAATTTGACAGTGAAGGATATTGGTGAAATAACAACAATACATGGTATATATTTGTCAAAGACATTATGAAGATTACATGGACAAGATCTATCTGTGGCATTAATGAGGCATAATTGTTCAGCTTGTGATACTCATGTTTCTATTTTTCATGTGCATGATATTAAATCAAATAAAAATAAGTGTAAAGAGTGGTATAAAAGACAACAAATGACAGAAACATATGAGTGCAGAAATGAAGAATCTCAGACTAAAATGAAAGAAGAATTGGACTACTCAGATGAGCAATCATTTCCTCCTTCTCCGCCATCTATTGAATTGAAAGAAACAATAATTTGAAACTGGTGTATAGATACATCACCTGAATGTTTTTAAGAAGGTGGGTGTGCTGTATGTGGTCAATTGGTTGCGTTGAAAAACATGACTTTATTATCAAAGATGAAGGTTAATCTGAAAATATTAACTAGAGACAATATGGGAATCACAAGATGTGAACGATATCATTGTTCTGATCCAATAGAGGATATCAAAGGTCCAGTGCTAGATAACACATGTAAATGGATATGCAAACCATGTGTGCTCAGTCTGAATAAAGGCCAAACTCCCAAATATGCTCTGGCAAATAGACTTTGGATGGGAAGAATTCCTGCACAACTTCAAAATCTAACATTTGCTGAACAGCTTTTAATTGCCTGTGTTCATCACAACAAATGTATTGTTCGTGTCTCATCTGGGATGCATAAAATGAAAGCAAATGACATCATGTTTCAAAACCCAACACCAAAGATATATCAATGGTTGCCTCCAACAATTAAAGAACTTGATGAAGTGCTAGCCTTCATTTTCACTGGTCCTGCCAGACCAACTCTGGAAGACATGGAGCGAACGCCTTCATTGGTTCGCCGAAGGCGAGTTTTGGCAGCTTTAGAATGGCTGAAATTGAATCACATGGATTACTATGATTTAGATATCTCCTATGAAAATCTAGCACAATATCCAGATCATGGAATTCCTGTTGTGGTTGCATATCGACCAGCAGAGACAAATAAGGAACCGGAAGCCACTAGTGCATTTGACAATGAAGAGGAAGATGGTGTGGAAGATGGGCCTTGTCCCTTTGTTGTTAGTGGAGTAACGGGTGAAAATCTAGATATCACAAGTCCAAAGGCATTAATAGCTAGAGCAACAAAGCACTTAATAGATGACCATGGTGGTGTTCTTGCCATAAGCCATGCTAGAAATCCAGAATCATTCTTTAATAATCCTCAATTATATCCTATGATGTTCCCCTGCCTATTTCCATATTAGTGTTGCCGTAGTTCGGTTCCGAACCTAGCCGAACCCGGTTCAAACCCCGAACCGAACCCGAGGTTCAGTCTAAGTTCAGCCAAGTGCTGAACCGGACCGCGGGTTCAGTTCCGGGTTTCAAGGCCCGCCGGATTTCCTGAACGGCTCCAAACCGCGTCCAAACCGTGAACGCAGCTATTTTTACGGTATTTATTTCATTTGTTTTTCGTATTTCTTGACTTACTATTTCGTGTTAAATGGTATCATGTGACCGGCCGTGACCGTGTAGCTTTCACGCAACACAACATCAACACGCAACACAACATCAACACTCAACGCGAAGGTCAGTTTCAAGCTTTTCTTAACTTTACTAATGTCATTTGCGACAGGGAACTCGACCGCGACCACGTCGCGGCCACACCCTTCTTGGCACAAGATGGATGCCAACGCCAACCCAATGCCAACGGACGCGCGACAGCTGCAACACCACCACCACCACCACCACCACCACCACCACCAGCGGCGGCAACAGAAATGGGAATGGCTATGGCAACCAGGCAACGACGATGGCAACGGCCAGCAGCAGCAGCAACAGCAGAAGCAGCAGCAGCAGCACTGGCAGCAACGGCAGCAGCAACAGAAGCAGCAGCACCAGCAGCAACGGATGCGCGACAACTGCAACACCACCACCACCACCAGCGGCGGCAACAACAACGGCAACGACAACCACGATGGCCAGCAGCAGCAGCAGCAGCAGCAACGGCAACGGCAACGGCAGCGGCAGCAGCAACGGCCACGACAGCAGCGGCAGCAGTGGCAGCAGCAATGGCAACGGCAGCAGGAGCAGCGCCGGCAGCAACGACGGCAGCAGTGACAGCAGCAGCAGCAACGGCGGCAACAGCAGCAATGGCGGCAACAGCAGCAACGCCACGGCAATGGCAGCAACGCCACGGCAATGGCAGCAGCAGCAACAGCAGCAACAGCAGCAACAGCAGCAACGGCAGCGGCAGCAGCAGCAGCAGCAACAATGCCAACGGCCACAGCAACAGCAGCAACACGACGGCAGCTGCAGCAGCAGCAGCACCGGACGGCTCCCCCGCAGCCCAACTACCTCGCGAAGTGTAGCGCCGTATCAATTGATACGTGCCTGCCATTCGCGAGGAGAACGGAGCTCACAGGGTGAGCCAACCTCGGTGAGACGGTTCAATGCCGTCCGGGTCCAGGTTTGGCCATGTGCCAAACCGGACCCAAAGTTCAGTTCGCGGTTCCACCAAAAGAGCTCGGAACCGGACCGAACTGAACTTCGGCAACACTATTCCATATGGTTTGGGTGGTATTAGCAGCATTCACAAAGATATTTTAAGCATCAGTGATATGATGCATAAAAGGCATCTTCTGATGTACCATGACAAAAGATTTCAAACTGATCCCTATTTCCCACTGATTGCATTTAATCAGGAACAGATTAAAGACAGTACAACTGGAGGATATTTGTTGACTAATAAACATAATTTCAACGATATTGCAGATCGCCTGATGAATATCAATACAGCTGTTTTGGATGACCTCTCTAAAAGATTATCTAGAGGTGATAGAGTCAAACCCGATACATCGGAAGAGAAAGCGTGCTATAAACTCATTTCTGATCTGGATCACGTAGCTGGTCAGGTCAAAGGTTCAATTACTAACAAGAAATATATGTGAAATGAGATTTGGTCTCTGATATCCTATATTGGTGCTCTGACTTGGTTTATCACTTTTGCACCTGCAGACATCAATCACCCACTATGCTTATATTATGCTGACAACAAAGAAAAGTTTTATCCTAAACTACGTCTACCCCAGAATTGTTACAAACTAATTGCAAACAATCCAGTTGCTGGAGCCCGCTTCTTTCACTTTACTACTGAAATGTTCATCAAACATATATTAGGAATGAATGAATCTCACCCTGGCCTTTATGGAAACACATCAGGTTATTATGCGACGGTAGAGGAACAAGGACGTCTTACCTTGCATCTTCATATGCTGTTGTGGATAAAGGGATGCCTTACACCTCAGGAAATACGTGACAAAATTATGGGTGAAAATTCTGACTTTCAGAAAAGATTAGTGGAATATTTGGAAAGTTTGTGTGTAGGACAATTCATGACAGGTTCTAAAGATGAGGTATCACAGAAAATGGAACAGACAATGTCGAAACCTGAATATCAACCACCAACATGTGTCATGCCAGATCCACCATCATATAATTGTTCCATGAATTGTCAATATCACAACAAAAGATCAACATGGTGGCAAAGGTTTCAAGATGTTGTAGATGATCTTTTATTGCGATTAAATGTACATAACAGGCATGATGGCAAAAAAAAGCCATACTGTCTTAATTCGAAAGGTGAATGTAAACGACGATTTCCCCGTGATATCTTTCAACAGACTTTTGTAGAACCTAACACTGGTGCTCTCAACCTCAAGCATGGTGAACCTTGGATGAACATGGTGACACCTGAAGTTACATATATGCTACAATGCAATTCTGATGTGACCAGCTTATTATCAGGTACTGCTATAAAGGCCATAGTTGCATACATAACAGATTATATTACAAAATTCTCCTTGAAGACCTATAGCATTTTTGAAGTGATAAAAAGTATTTTTGATAAGAATTCCGAAATGATTGGTGGCGACCTGAAAAGAAAAGACAAAGTCAGAAAACTGTTTACACAAATAGTCAATTCACTCACCTCCAAAATGGAGATTGGTGCTCCAATGGCTTTATTATATGTGCTTGGAAATCCTGATCACTACACCAGTCATAAATTTGTGCCATTCTTTTGGAGGTCATATGTTAAAGAGGTTATCAGTGCATGGCCTGATGAAGAAATTGCTAATATATGTGAAGATCAAAATAATGCACAAAATGTTGTTCTTGGTAAGAATAATAGTGCATACATTGGACTTTTCAAAGTAAATAATTATATGTTCAGACCAGCCTTGTATGATAATGTATCACTGTATGACTGGATACGTCTTGCCACTATGGAACCAAATAAAAGACGCACCAAATCAAAAATCAAAAGAGCGAGAAAAGAACCAGTGCAAAACCATATTTATGACAATCTAGGCTGTGATGATTTGTCTGACTCTTTCACTGAACCTACTAATGTTGAATATTCCAGTGATGACAACTTGTCTGATGTCGTTGACAATGATATACTCATGGAGATAGATGAAATTCCAAAACCTGATAGTTTAAATAGAAATGCAGGTTCAGAAATAGCTGATAAAACAAATGAAGTTGATCTCAATAAATTGACAAAAATTGAAAATGATTATACTTTACATCCCAATCATCCACAGTATCTTACACACCATGCCAAAATGAAAGGGAATGATCCTTTTATAGTTCCTAATTTTATTCCAAACACTTTGCCAAGGGCTGACCATGGTGATCGAGAATATTATTGTTGTACAATGTTAACATTTTTCAAGCCATGGAGAAGTGGCAAAGAACTCAAATGTAAATTACAAACATGGGATAATGCTTTCATAGACCATGAGTTTTCTAAAAGAGAAGTGGAGATCATGAAATACTTTGGTCTGCGGTATGAGTGTTTGGATGCAAGAGATGATTTCTCTGCTAAATGTCAGAAGAATAATACTGCAGATATAAGATATTCATAGGCAACTTCAAACGGTCTTGATGAACTAGATGACATGCACAATGTTGAATTAGCTGTTAATGGAGATGACTTCAACAATAATATTAATGAAGACAATAATGACACAGAAATACTTCTGAAACTTGGCCATAAAGAACGAAAAAGGAAGGATCAAATGCTAATAGCTGAAAGAACTTTGAAAAGGTCAGGGTGGCTCGATGATCGTATTGATGGTACCCCAGATATAGGATCGTTGATACCTATAGAACCACCTGTAGTACAATCAGTGAAATTATGGAGAGCTGCAGTCCTTGCACAGAAAAAAGAAATCATTGATGACAGAAATAAGAATTTACCAACAAAGACAACAACCATAGATAAATTGGCAAATTTTCAATATAATGATGTCAAAATAGTGGATGCATCATACATCAACCATATATTTATTCCTACAAACAGAACTGATCATCATCTTATTGATGTAACTATCAATGATTACAAGTTGAATACTAACCAAAAGAGAGCATTTCATATCATTGCCAATCACTCTACCTTGATTAACAGTTCTGATAAGCTACACATGTATCTTGGTGGGATGGCTGGCACAGGGAAATCACAAGTCATCAAAGCATTGACTAGTTTTTTTGGTAAACACAACGAAAATCATTGATTTGTGGTTTTTGCACCAACCGGTGGTAGGCAACTGCATGAATCATCCACAGGTGCCGAATTTGGTATCCATATCCGTATCCGCCACTATCCGTATCCGAGCCACGGATACGGATATGATATGGTATTTACCTCGCATTCGCCGTGCCAACATCAATTGACGTTGCGGCGTGCTCGCGTGAGGTAACTGAGGCCGAGGACAGGTCTGCACCATGCTCGGGGCACAATGCAGATGTGTCATGGTGCAATGGGAGGTCGGCCACGTGGTGGCTGAGGCAGCGGTGATGGCCGGTCATCGTGGTGGTGTGCAAGTGAGTTGGGGGTGCTCGAAAATGGATGGGAAACGGGTGCCGTGGGTGTTGACCAAGTGGGGGTGGGGTTTGGGGCAAAAGGCGGTGAGGTGACGTATTTGGGCTCCCCGTTGTCCCGGTCTTAATGCGAATGCAATGCAGGGGGTGGGTTGGCCACGACCAGGTGGTGGGCACACCACCATCCTCCTGGTTACCTCGCGGTTGCAGCGCCAACGTCGATTGACGTGACAGTGCGCATCCGCGAGGTATGTTGGTGGTGGGATGGCCATGGCCTTCGTCGCGGTCGCGGTCGTGGTCATGGTCGTGGTCGTGCTAGTGGTCGTGCTAGTGGTCGTGGTCGTGGTCACTGTGGTGGTTGTGGTGGTCGTTGCTGCCGTCGTCGTCGTTTGTGTAATTATTAGCTAAGAAAAAAAACCAAAAAAAAACATACCTACTGCAATGGGAGGTGGGTGCACTGCCCCCCCGCTGCCCTTCTCCCCATGTCCCATCGTTGTCCATCGTTCTTGTTGTTGTTCTCGTTGTTGTTGTCGCCGTGGCTGTGGTTGTGGCCGTGGTTGGTGATGTTGATGTGTGACGCGGGTACCATGACACTACCCAAATAGGGACCGGTTACGGATACACGGGTGCACGGATCGAAAAATCTTGATCCGGACCCGTATCCGAGGCGATCCGTATCCATGATCTGCGCTGATCCGCCCAATCCGTGCATTTGCCTAACCGGTGGTGCTGCTGCCCTTGTAAATGGATCCACATATCACTCCATTCTTCGAATTAATCAGGGAGGATCAACTCGTTCCCTTGCACAAGTCCATGCCAATCTTGACGGTGTGGATTACATTTTTATTGATGAGGTGTCAATGTTACCTTGCAGAGATATGTATAAAATCAGTGCTCAGTGTGCAAAAGCATGTGGTGTTTATGATGAACCCTTTGGTGGCATTAATATGATATTTGCAGGAGATTTTGGCCAACTTCCACCGGCTATGAGTGGTGCTCCTTTGTACTCTGGAACTGTTGGTGTCCAAATCAATTCCAGTCAAACTATAGCAAATCAGGAAGTGGCTATAGGCAAAGCTCTTTGGCATCAAATTACAACAGTTGTTATATTACGTGAAAATATGAGACAAACCAATCAGTCAGAAGAAGATGTCCAACTGAGGCTTGCTTTGGAAAACATGAGGTACAAAGCATGTACTCCCAAAGATATTGCATTTCTTCGTACTCGTGTTGCAGGAAAAGGTCCAAATGATCCAAAATTAGCCCAAAAGAAATTCAGGAATGTGTTAGTTATAACTGCATTGAATGCACAAAAAGACAAAATCAATGAACTTGGTATTCAACATTTTGTTGCTGAAAATAGGAGACCATTAACATCATTCTATTCCATAGACAGATGGAATGATCCTACTAGTTCCAATAGCAAAAGAAAATCTCATCACATGTCAACAATTTTGGATCCTATTTGACACACAAAGATATTGGAACCTTCACTCCAAAAGCTACTTTGGAGCCAACCACATGCATCATCCTCTGATCATATACCAGGAAGATTGGACTTATGTGTATGCATGCCAGTGATGCTGAGAAACAATGATGCAACAGAGTGCTGCATTACCAAAGGAGCAGAGGGCATAGTGGTGGGTTGGCAGAGTGCAATAGGTCCTGAGCAACAAACTGTACTGGACACTTTATTTGTCAGATTATTGAATCCTCCAAAAAGAATTAACATAGAAGGACTTCCTGAAAATGTGGTGCCAATTACAAAACATGTCACTTCCACCATGTGCTCATTACCCAATGATGATGTGATATCTTTGTCAAGAGAACAAGTGTTGGTACTGCCTAATTTTGCAATGACTGATTATGCATATCAAGGACGTACTCGTCCTAACAATGTAGTTGACCTCAGTAGTTGTAGAAACCACCAATCCTATTATACTTGCTTATCAAGAAGTGCTTCTGCAGCAGGAACTATTATCATGCAAGGCTTTGATCCTAAAGTAATTACTGGTGGTGCTTCTGGATATCTCAGGCAAGAATTCAGAGAATTGGAACTGCTTGATGAGATTACCAAACTGAAATATCAAGGACTCTTACCAGACCATGTCAGGGGAGATCAGTGAAATTCTATCATTGATCAATTTAGAAAATGGAAGGGAAAGTCATATATTCCAAAAAACATTCATCATGCTATTGCATGGAAAGCCACAGAACAACTCAATCAATACACAGCACAGCCCTCTCCATGGCAATTAATTAAACCTATGAACAAAAATCCAAGGCAGATTTCAGAAACCTCAACTTTGTTCCTGCAAAAGGAACTGTTCCAATGACTGTTGCTCATAAAAATTCCACAGCCAATATATTGCACAATAAAAAACAAAAATTAGAACAAGTTGTAAGTTCATCTTCCATAGTGAAAAAAAGACGAAAAACAAGTACTATTGAATTCAATGAACCAAAAGGGTTTATATGGGATGCTCAAAATTGGAGCTGTGCTTATGATTCACTCTTTACAATATTACTAGCAATATGGAATGAAGATCCATCAAGTTGGAAAAAAAGATTCAATAGCATCAATGAAATATTAAAGATTTTGAGCTTAGGATTCAAACAATCAAAGAATAACACAACAGATTTAGAAACAGTTAGAAATACAATCAGACATTTATTGCATCAAGATAAACCCGAAATATTTCCTTATGGTCAAGTTGGCATTGCCATAAGTGATTTGGCCCATTATATAATGAAAGCAAATGAACCAATGACTTCAACTTGTCTTAAATGTATGAATTGTAAAAACATAACCATTCTGGAAAATGATAGATGTGATGCCATCTTTCACTGTTCATATTCATTTTCTGGAACAATCTCAGCATGTCTTGCTCAAATTATAGTTAATAGACAATGGCACAGATGTCAATTGTGTTGGGGAGAGATTACTAAATTTATTGCATTTAACAAAATTCCACCTCTAATCATGTTTACACTTGACTCTATTGAGAATTTAATAGTTAGTCAAATTATAAACTTGTCAATTGATGACATATCCACTGCTTTCACATTGAGAGGAATTGTGTACTTTGGTGATGCACATTTTACTGCCCATATATTCATCGACAGTATGGTATGGTTTCATGATGGTATATCAACCAGATCAATTTGTATTAATGAAGGTGATATAGATGACTTTTCAAATATTAATTTATTGTCATGTAATGGTAATAATGCTGTACTGTGTATATATGCTCAATCTTAACATTTGTTCTCTTGCTAAAAAAAGGGACGAGTAACCTGCCATGCAAAGCAATGGCCCACACCCCACTAGTCTCATCTGTTCATCCATGCTTGTGAGTAAAATACAACAGAGTGCAACACACTTCTCTTAGACGCATGAGAGGTTCCTGAAGCAAGTTGTTCTTTTAGCCTGTATCGCCCAGCTATCCGAACAATTTCCATTTACAATTACGCAAGACTAAGGGTGGACACATCATATGAGGCTAGGGTTGACCACAGGTCTCGGACGGGTTGGCTCGGCTAACACCGCACCTGCACCCGCCAAAACCGCACCCCCAACGGGTTCAACCCATACCCATCTCCTCTAACCGTGGTGGTGCTGCGGTGGTATTACCACTACCTCGCCCTGACCACACTGATGTCAATTGACACCAGTTGGGGTGCGCGAGGTGGAGTGACCGTGAATACGACCAACCTGTGTCTCAAACACAGGTTGGTCGTGTTGTACGCATCCTGTCGCGTCGTCGTCACGTCTTCGGGGCGTGTCGTTGTTAGCGAGAGCCGGGGCATTAATGAGAGGTGGGAGACGTTGCCGAGGGGTGCCAAGTTATTGACGTGAGAGTGGGAGACGTTGACGAGGGGGTCAGTGGGAGACCGAGAGGCCGAGATGTTGACGAAGGGGCGAGGGGGTAGGAGATGTTGACGATGGGGTGCCAAGATGCGGTGAGGGCGTTGTTGTTGTTGTTGTCGTGTTGTTGTCGTAGTTTACAAAAGAAAATAATGAAACTACAAAGAATGGCATCAGCAATGATATAATGACAAAAGACACTGAGACGTACCTGACAGCCAGAGGGTGGGTGCACCACCTCTCTGGCTGGCTTCTTTCCTGCCTTCCCATTGTGTTGTGGTTGTTGTTGTCGTCAGGGTGTTAATGAGAGGGCCAGGATGTCAACGAGTGGGGCCGAGATGGCCTCTCGTGGTGCGGTGACATGTCGTGCTCGAGTCAGTGTTGTTGTTACCTGAAAAAAAGGATTAGAATAGTGTTAAATGATGAAAGAAACATACCTGAGGGTGTATGGCCCTATCGTTGTTGCTAACCCGTTGAAAACCGTGAAACCGCGGGTACGGGTCATGGTTTGGTCATGGGTGCTGTATTTGGCAACCTTACCCGTACCCGTGCAACCCGTTTCGGAAATACCGCGGGTTGACCCGTACCCGTGGTCAACCTTATATGAGGCAGAGCACATATAGATTGACCATCAGACATTACTCACAACAGAGGGACAGGGGAAGAGGTTCATTCAAAAGAGAATGTGGTAGTGGTGGATGAACCATGGAAAACTATTTACGTTGTTTACAAACACACCAAAATCTTTTTAATCGAATTATTGATACAACAAACAAAACACACTTTGAGTCTCATACTCAGTCTTCATCATCATCGTGATTAATGGCCTGAATAACATGGTCCAAACCATTTTGAAAATTGTTCTAAAGTAATTTGCTAAGCAAGTCGTCATCTGGATCATCATCAATCATGTGCTTCTCCGGAGTTATCCAAGACGATGTGAAGTCAAGTCATTCATCTTTTAAGTGAAACTTAAGCATTTGCAATGCCTCCATGAGGAGGGGACTAATCTGGTTGTGCCATTTGGTATCTGTTTCTGTGCTTGATGAAAAGACACGTTCAGAGGGGATGGCAGATGCTTGAATCGGAAGGTAGTCCATAGCCATACTGAAAAGGGTCGGATAGGTTGCTTGATTTGCCTGTAACGTCATGAGGTCACATTGAAGCATCACCAATGAGAACACATACCTCCCAAAATTTGAGGATATCGGTGTGCTTTGGTGAGACTGGTGCTGTGGCATATGCATCGTACTCCTGGTCAATCATTTGTTTGTTGTTTTGGCTAGACTCTCCTATCTCCATGTCCAAATCAAGGCCATATTGTTCTGCAAGCGACATATACTTCGGTGTTTGTTCGGTACCAGCATTGGCCTCATCATCACTGTGTGTGGTCGCTGTGGTGTCCTGAGTGTGGTATTCAAGCATCTCAAGCCAAATCAGGTTACTCCAACTCAAGACTATAATAAAAATAACTCACTGTTTCTTTAACTTTTGTTTTGGCCAATGTGACATAATGATGATCCCATTGCTTGTTGATCCATGACATGCAAATGACAGGGTTCAGAACTATTGACAATTGTGAGATAAATCACTTGCATTAAGAAAATGACTCACACATAGCAACAATATAGGTGCAGGTCTGGTCCATGTGGCGATAATATTTATACGCCCATTCGAGGCCAGGTTTAATGTAGCGATTGAACTCGGGGTGCTCTGTCACGATTTTCTCCCATGCCATCATGAAAGTTTTGAATGCAGGAATCGTGCCACTGAGGATGGGAGTTTTCTCACTAGACATTGTCTGCTGAACACGGTGTGGCATCTGTTGGCGGGATCATAGGTCAGGATGTGTTTCACTGGGCTTTCCACAACTAACACTTAAAAACTAGCTTAATGTCCTGCATCGCAGACCAATTGTGAGGCAAAATTTGGTACCTTGCCCACTCCCTGTTGTTTGGAAGTGCGAGAAAATGATCAACTGCCTGTTAAATTGATTGAAGTTAGTTTAAATTTGGTCAACAAAAGAGAAATCATACTGGGCGCAACATGTGAAGTCGATTGAGCATGTAATAGACAGAATCCCACCATGTGCATATATCACACAAAAGCTCCAGAGATTTGACCTTGACAACCATGGGAGGCTGTCCTTCCTTGAACCAGCCCTTGTCATTACCATTTGTGATGACTTCCTGGAAGGCATCACGACACAATCCAGAACCTTGAATAGCTCATACCACTTGGCGAGCGAGTATGATGGGGTTAGGCCCCTGGGATTCACCTTCTGGATTGTCAGATGAAGAGGTATCGTCGTCGTCCTCAGCTGTATTGACCACACTGTTTACTACCCACCCGGAAGTAAGGTCGATAATATGACTGAAGCACATTATCTTGCAATCAACAGCATCAAGGGATATGTCACGCTCCACCAGCGATATTTTGAGCATCTTCAACATCGTGTCATTGTTGGTTGCATTGTTGAGCGTAAAATGTCCAACCTTGAGAGAGAAAATATATCATTTGGTTTGAGTCTCGACTCCTGCAGATCTTACCTTTGCAGTGATGCCAGCCCTATCGAGCAAGGGCAGAACCATCTTACCGAGCACCTCACTGTTGTGAGTCCACGAAGACGGTGGAACGTGATGAGGGCCTTCTTGAACTGAAGTGTGGTTGTTCCTTCAAGTCGCCCGATCCAATGCACCATAATCGCTAGGAAGGACTGGAGAATTTGGCTCGACCAGATGTCTGTTGTAAATGAAATGTGCCCCATTGCATTCTGAATGAATGAGCAAGCAATGCACCATCAAATGAGCAATTGGATACGTACTGCAAGTTCTTTCTGTAAGGTCTGGAAATACATCCGCCAAGCTTGAATAATCAGTTCGCATGTTTTAGTTCGATGGGGTATCATGGTGGCTTTGAGGTCGTTCCATAAGAGAAGAAGGAGTCGCCTAAATTCAGGACACTCTATGACCCAGAGTGACTTGCGAATAATAATAAAATCAGCATAGCAGCAAATTATATATATATATAGATATATACCTGGTCATCGGCAACAATGAAATTCACCAAGTGCTTGTGAATAGGCAACTGCATGGATCATCTGTGGGTGCCGAATTTGGTATCCATATCTGTATCCGTCAATATCTGTACCCAAGCCACGGATACAGATATGATATGGTATTTACCTCGCGTTCGCCGCGCCAATGTCAATTGATGTTGCGGTGTGCTCATGCAAGGTAACTGAGGCCAAGGACAGGTCTGCACCGTGCTCGGGGCACAATGCAGACGTGTTGTGGTGCAATGGGAGGTCGGCTGCGTGGTGGCCGAGGCAGCGGTGATGGCCGGTCATTGTGGTGGTGTGCAAGTGAGTTGGGGGTGCTCGAAAATGGATGGGAAACGGGTGCCGTGGGTGTTGACCAAGTGGGGGTGGGGTTTGGGGCAAAATGCGGCGAGGTGACGTATTTGGGCTCCCCGTTGTCCCGGTCTTAATGCGAATGCAATGCGGGGGGTGGGTTGGCCGCGACCAGGTGGTGGGCACACCACCATCCTCCTGGTTACCTCGCGGTTGCAGCGCCAATGTCGATTGACATGACCGTGCACATCCGCGAGGTATGTTGGTGGTGGGATGGCTGTGGCCTGGTCGTGGTCGTGGTCATGGTCGTGGTTGTGCTAGTGGTTGTGCTAGTGGTCGTGGTCATGGTGGTCGTTGTTGTTGTTGTTGTTGTTGTTGTTGTCCTATTTGGAGGGATGTAGGTTGTCGTCGTCATGGTGGTGGCCGCCATTGTCACCCTCATCCTCGCCGCCTGTCGTCCTCGTCAGGTGTGTGGTGTTTGTGTTGTTGGTACTGCCGTCATCGTCGTTTGTGTAATTATTAGCTAACAAAAAAAACAAAAAAAAACATACCTACTGCAACGGGAGGTGGGTGCACCGCCCCCCCACTGCCCTTCTCCCCATGTCCCATCATTGTCCGTCATTGTTGTTGTCATTCTCGTTGTTGTTGTTGCTGTGGCTGTGGTTGTGGCCGTGGTTGGTGGTGATGTTGATGTGTGACACGGGTACCGTGACACTACCCAAATAGGGACCGGTTACAGATACACGGGTGTATGGATCGGGAAATCTTGATCTGGACCTGTATCTGAGGCGATCCGTATCCATTATCTGCGCTGATCCACCCAATCTGTGCATTTGCCTACTTGTGAAAAGTATCCTGATTGAAGTTGTTGATCTGTTCAATGGTTGCTACCTCGCTAGTGGCTTGTGATTGAGCCTGCAACACAAGACCGGGCAACTGAATCTTCCATTTGTTCTCCTTCACTAAGGTCATGAATAAATCATGGTGATATTTTTCGATATGAGGTCGTAAGGACGTGTTTGACGTTTTGTGTGAATATTCATAGCAGATCGTTGAAGACCAATTGGAAGGATTTTCATCTCTAGCTTTCCTATACATTTATTTCACCAAGTTAAAGAATCAAGCCCATCAATCAGGGGCTACATTTGTAGGCAACTATAATGACGAGGATGAAGATAAAACGGTTGGATGTTTTAAAAGGCAGCGAGTCAAGTCGTCATCCTGGAGTCAGGGATGGGACCGAGCTGTTGGATACAGGTCATTAGTGGGTAGTTCAGTGAATCAGGCACCCTCGCCAGCTCGCGGCTATAGGCCATTGCAATTTTCGAGTCGCCCACCTATCACAAGTTCTGGAGGCACTGTTGCCCTGTTGCCTACCCCACCTCCCCAGCTTGTTGACAGCGAAGTGACATGGTCATCTTTATCTGAAATCTCTGCAATGATGTCTTCCTGGGCCTATAGTGAAGTACCTTGCAAGCCCACAAGTTCTGGAAGTACTGTTGCCCTGTGGCCTACCCCATCTCCCCAGCTCGTCGACAGCAAAGTGACATGGTTATCTTCATCCGAAATCTCCGCAACGATGTCTTCCTGGGCCAATAGTGAAGCACCTTGCAAGCCCTGGAGTCAATGGCCCATTGCCCTACCTCCTTCGACTTCCGATGGTGACATATGCCATTCATCAAATCGCTCATCCATTGTCACACCTCTCGATGAAGTTGAACTAGCCCCCGGACAGGTACCATGGGTTCATCCTCCTCTTGTTGCCACAGTAGGCGATGGACACTAGTCATTGGGTCGATGAGATTGACATCAATGATGGTTCCCCCTATCTTTATTGTGTTTCGAAGGTACATCAATTCTATGGCCCCCCTGCTGAGTCTGAACTGACAACTTTTGACTCAAAGAAATCGCCATTACTGGCGGACTGCACCCATGTTTTCTGTGATCAAGTGCACCGGAGAGTTCTCCATATGAATGACAACCCAGCATTCCATCCTGGTTTGAGGCCCAATCCCAAGGAGTTTGGGATGCCTGCTCCACATATGAAATACTTCAAAATGGTTTTAGAGAAGCCCATGCTGACCACCCCATCACATTGGATGTATACGAGCAAATTCCCAATGAAGGGCTATGTTGGTCAGACTGCACCAACACCATCTATCAAGGATTTGCAAATGAAGGATGAAAAGGTCACCAGCTTCACGAATCATGACATTGAGCCATTTGAAGCAGATGAATACAAAGAATTTCTTGAACCGACTAAGGTGCCATCCCAAGATTCACCGCATGAGAATCCCACAACCCCCCCAATCACTCTCACTCCCTCCTTCGTAACTGGTCTCAAGGAAGACCTGCCACTGTCGGCTGAACCTGTGGCTGAAATAGCTCCAAAACAAGGCAGTGTATGTCCCATCACTATATTTACCATTCCATACTTATTGTTTGTTCCATATAGGCTCCAAGTGAATGCCAAGTTGTCAACATCGAGAAAATATCCAATGATATGCACTCACCCGCGCTGACCACCAAATTGATGAATTGAACAGGTTCTAGCTATCCTTCAAAACAAGCCCGACATGTTGCGACTTCGCGATGGCTCGTGACCACTCATGTGACCTCTCGATTGTATCACAAACATCTCCGACGAAGTCGGGGACCAAGAAAGAAAACCTTCGAATTGGATCGAATCCTGGACTCTCACATAATCATTCGCCTTTCATACAGCAATGCCCCGTTTCAGCTTAGATAGACTAACCCGTTTAGAACACTTATTCCCTTTCTCCCACCAGACTCCTTTGTTCTTCCTTTGTTACAAGACTATCTTCATCCTCCTTTTAGGACCGTTTTTGGCTACATTTTCATGTGATTCATACATATTCCTTTCTTTCGACCCCTATTAGAGTAAAGTTTCTTTCTTTCCACAACTTTTCACTTCTCCTCCAATCTCTGACCATCAACATATAAAATAGCTATGTAGATTACGCTTAATCACAAGAGAGAGCACGTTGTTCCCCCCTTCCCACTTCATTATCTCCCTCGAAAATCATCACGATATTACTTTCTTCAAGCTCAACTATCACCGACTTTAGTTCAATACCGCGACCTTTTATTGCTGTCGTGACTTTAATCGCTAAGTCACACTATCGATCGCAATTGTCACGATACTTGTAGAAGCTAAAATCCTTCACTTACTCATAATTGAACCAGTTGTAGAGTGTTGTTGTTTAGTGCACAGCACCACGACTACACCACAAACACGGTTCAGGGTTCGCTGAGCCATTTGCCAGATAAGGTTTCACAATCCCAGCTCAGACGATCATTGATGGCCAATTTGGCGCCGGGCTGGGCTTGTCGAAGAAGCCTGATGGAAGCTTAGCGAATGGCCCTCCTTGAAACATTTATTTTAATGGTCATATAAATGCCATCGCAAGATCATCAAAGTATAAATATAGCGATGAGCCAAGGCAAGTTGCAGAACATCGAGAAGACATTGGTTGTCAGGGCTATAAGCGACTTGGAATGCGAAGGTTTTTCCAGGGCTCACACCAAGGTTTTTCCAGGGTTCGTGCTAAGGTTTTTCCAGCACACCGGAAGAATAAAATAGTGTCGGGAAATCAACCGAATAAATATACAATATTTTCATCCATGGCTTTGCGACATGCGACATGAATCATGGTATATGGTATATTGTACTCTACAAACACTACGTACTTTAACACACCCCGTATAAAGTGCTATCAAAAGATATAAACAAAAAAAAGGATGTTTGTAATGGCTTACAGAGTCGCCAACAAGTGTTGAAATTTAGCCCAGATCCCAGCAAGAATGCGCTGCTCCTCAACAGCAGAAAATACAGGTTCATCGTCGTCGTTGTCATCATAGAGGCCATCATCAACATTGGAGTGAGCCCGCTCCATCCATGACTGTATAAATTGACCTTTGATCGCAATCTTCGGATTCCACTTTCGCCAGTCACCGAACGGGAATGATGGATGCGCAGCTGTAAAGCTCATCCAAAATGCTTCAGAACCCCAAAGCCACTCAGGCGAGTCTCGATCGACAACAACACCGATGAGCCATTCTTCAATTGCAACCGAGAGTGTGGCCCAGCTGGAAGTACAGAGCAGATTGAAGGTTGCGTCAAGAGGAAGAAAAGTAATGGGGGGACGCTACCCAAATCTGAAGGTGAAAACAATATTGAAACTTCAGTGGAAAAAATGTACTTCAATTTGGAAGAGCTCCATGAGTTCAGCACAGCCCGAAATTTGGGGGTTGTTGACTGAGGCGTGTATGACAGGTAGAGTGAAATGACCATATTCTTCGGGAACTGATACGGAAATCTGCAATGGCTGCAAAATAACTGAATAAGCAACAAATTTTGTGACGAAAAGACTCATACAATGGTGTGTTCGGCCAGGCTGGCAGGAAGGCTACCCAGGAATTTGACAGAAACAGAAAACGGAAGGAGGCCACAATGGGTTGAAGCCTTTTGAAGTGGATCTGGGAACACAATAGAGGTGGTGATGGTGGACATCGATGTGTTTCGAATCATGGAGTTGAAGAACAAACGGTGGAATCAACGAAGTCACATGTACACGCGACTTGAGTCTCGTCAAGTCGACAATTGCAACAATGTCACAGTCCTGCTCCGACAAATTGGACAGGCGAAGTGAGTACATTAATTCTGTTGCTTTTAACTCTACTTATTCTATTGGAAAATTTCAGTTTTCCAACGTCTTGCTGGCAATCTCGTAATGTGCCTTGTCTGCCCTGTAACGAATGGCACACGACCGACAATGAAGCCAAGCCATGTGTCATCTCACGAAGGCACTGAAAAGCATAAACGACATGTCGACAGGTACTTTGAACGCCTACAACCACCGGAAATGGTCACAAACCCTCTTCCTTATCGACCAAACCCTGTCTTGCTGAACATTCCACTATCGGAGACCCCTCCAATCCCCAAACGCCAAAAGACCACCATCGAAGACATACCTGAAGGCGTAGCTGAAGACCTGGAATTTCAGGACATCGATGACACACCAGTTTCCATCAGCGAGCTCGGCAACTGAACATTTCGGCTGGATAGGCGGGTGGATTATTTTCAGGAGGTGTTGCAGAGCGTTACTGGCGCACATAGTCCATTATTTACCCTGTCAAGGGCAGAAGAGCTCGGCATTGAAATCGAGGAAGGTGTCGAGGTTGAGGAAGATGAAGAAAGTGATGAAGACCCTGAATCTGACCTTCCGGGAGTCCATACTCGTTGTATGTTATCTATTTTGATCAATATCCTGTCTAACATGACTTCAGATCATCAACAAGGCTTGGATTTGCCGACATACCCATGGCCTTCGAAGGAGGTGAGTCGAAGCTCTGAGCCAGCTATTTGTCCACTAACAATCTAGTTTTAGTTGTTTTTGACAGACCTCTTATTTAGTTCACCACGACTCCGTTTTTCTGAGCAGCAAAAATGTGCTGTCCTGGGATGGGCAAAGGACCTTGGTGCACCCAAAGTCCCTACACTCAGCGGTCTCAAACGCTGTCAAAAACACATCCAAAACCTTATCGGGGACCCAACTGAGAAAGTAATCACAGCTTCTGGCACTGTATTCTATCTCAACGCAGTTGGGAATGCCATCTCGATGGTATATATTTTTGAACGCGAACTTCTCGTCCAGCTGATCTAATGGTAAAATTCATATAGGATTATTCAAATCCTCTCACGCGCATATGTATGTACGACTACCCTATTGATGGCGGCAAGGCCATTGTGGATCACTTCAGTGGTGATAAGCTGCTCTTTGAAGTCCCTGTTGAGCTCGCCAGTCCTACTGTCCGTGTCGATGGAGAAATATATTTCGTCAACAAACTTCTTCAATTGAACACTGGGGGTTATTTTATACCACAACGTTTTCTCTACGCCAAGCCAGGATCTGGAACGACGGATACAAACATGTTGGAGGAGTTAATTCTGGTGGCGCTAGGTCACAAGGCGGAAAGATGCGAGGTAAATTTGTTTCTCAAATTCAACATATTTTGTATTCGCTGCCGCAGTTGAATAAACTGTACACTTGTCTTCGTGGTCATTGATGCAAACTTGCTATTATGAAGATCGGCTTCGCAGTGGACAATGAACCAGTGGTGATAAAGATATCAGACTTCGCTTGGACATTTGAGGAGATCACCAGCAGTTCAGGCGAGTTCTCTTGTGGGTTCACAGGTAGGAGATGATTGTTCGGTGGACACAAAAGACAAATTGACACAATTTGTACAGATAGCTCTTCAGCATGGGCGACAAAAATGCCCCATCCTCTCCGAAAGCATGCTAATGGACGCATGGTGTTTTCAGTCCCATTGATAATTTTCATGGACGATGTATCCAGCAACATCTCAAAGCAATGGAATAAACACCATGTCATTTATATGTCGAATGCAAACCTTCCCCGAAATATGATTGAAAAGGAGTTTTGTGTCCGATTTGTTTCCTCATCCCCACATGCCACGCCAATGGAGCTCATGACTGGCATGAAAGATTCAATTGAGTACGTGGAAATCATGTATATTATTCCTCTGAACTCACTTGCCCTCAGAAAAGCGGCCGAATCAGGCATCATTTCATATGACGCAAAACTCCGTGAAGAAGTGCTCCTTGTACCATATGGTTATTTTTTTGCAGGAGACAATCCCATGCAGGCTGAAGAATGCAGTCACGCTGGCCTCAAATGCAATTTCTTCTGTCGTACTTGCAAAGTGGGGGGTAATAAAAAGTTCAAGGAATCAGATGAGGGATTCATGAGCTTGTTCGAGGTACTTAAATCATCTTTGTTGTTGATTGGAAAAATTAACGCTGATTTACTCAGTCTGCTGAGTTACGGACACCTTCCGAGACAGCCGCTGAGGCGCTTAAACAATTCCAGCTTTCAAAGTTATCTGGGGGAACTGAAAAGGTCAAGAATGCGGTGAGCGAAACTGGTATACGTGACTCTGCCACCACTGCAATCGTAAACACTTTACTTGAGCTCGGAAAACGCCTTCGAAAAAGACAGGAAGGAAAGGAAAAATTGCCGGAGGCTCAAGTCCAGGAAGCGTTGGAGAAGGAAGTTGAGAAGATGCTTCAAGACAAGACTATTGTGGACGCCATCAACCCATTGCTTCGAATGAGAGGTGCATTCCAACCTTACAACCTTTGCTACTGATTTTCAAATTGCACAGGAGTTAACATCCATTTGGATACCCCAACGGAGATTCTACATACAGTTTTACTTGGCGTTGTCAAATATTACTGGGGGCAAACCATGTTTCTGTTGGAGAAGTCAAAATCACTTCGCGACTTTCAAATGCGACTTGATTCAGTCAATTCCAATGGCCTCCATGCTCCGCATCTGAACGCTGAATACATATGTCAGTATAAGGGAAGTCTGATCGGAAAACACTTCAAGAGCCTAGCACAAGTTATGCCGTTTCTCATTTATAACCTGGTTCCGCAAACCGTTGTCGATGCCTGGACCATCATTGGGCAGCTTGTCGTACTGCTTTGGCATACAGAAGTTGAAGACCGAGAAGCGTATCTGGTGCATTCAAAGTTCTATCTAATTCACGAAATGCAGCTGAGAGTTCTCTTGAACAGGCCACTTTGTCACGGGTGATTGACGACTTTCTGAACATCACGGCTCAATGTGCGCCGAGCATTCTCATCAGCAAACCGAAGTTTCACTTTCTTCTGCACATCCTCAAATTCATTCAACGATTCGGGCTCGTGATCATATTCTCTACTGAGCGCTACGAGGCATTCAATTACATCTTTCGACTTTGCTGTATATATAGTAACCGACAAGCCCCAAGTCATGACACGTGTCAGGCATTTGCCTCACAGGATCGGGTCAAACACATTGCGTTTGGAGGATTCTGGAAAGATCTGATGGCGAAACGTTGGGTTCGTGCAGGATGAGCGATTCTCGACTACATGGATGAGCACCCAAAGTGTGCTCATTTTCTCGGATACCATGCCGATGCTGTCCAAAAGCCAGGTGGGCAAGTCATCCGCTTCTCAGTCATCACTAATGTCCTATGCCTCAGGACAAGTCAAGCTCTCGCATAAAAAGGGACAGCAACCAAAACCTTGTCAATGGAAGAAGACGCGATGCTCAGCAGTTTACCTGCAGAACCGCAACAAACCCTCAGACAATGAACTTTTTTTTCTGGCAGACTCGTTCACAGCAGCACATGGCAATATCATCCGAAAAGGTCAGAGTGGAATATTTCGCGGTACAGCAGATACAAGGGTGAGTTTTTTTAGGAGCGCAAATACATTCAATTAAGTCTTGTCTCTAGCCCTTCATTGCCAAAGTCAACGAGATTCTGGTTCCAGAAAGCAATACTAATGACCCTGGCCATCTTGCCGTGCAGGCATATCACTTCCTGCCTTCCCTTCATCATTTACTTCACCTCCCATGTCTGGAGTTACAGCCTGTCGAAACTGAAATCATCATGAGAACAACGGTACGACAATTGATCAAGTTCTTCGTATATTTTGAATTCTTATAATTTTTTTGTAGGATGCGCTCTGTCTCGTTAATATCCAGCATGATTGCGCAACCTCTATGTGCAATGAGACCACGAGGACACAGGTCCGCCAAGAGCGGCACGAAACCACAAGAACACGGCTCACGGTTTCTCACTCCCCAACAAATCGATATATAATCAACTCGTTTTCAATTCACAATTACCAGTACATCAATACAGTCATCCCGCCAGAACTTCATATGCCATTCCCCTATGTTACTGATGTCGAGCAACTCCGGAAGACTGCTGCGAGACAAGTACGTGAAAAAGTACAAGCGGGGACAGATTTAAACGCGGACGTCACTGTTGGGGAGAATACTGCGCCTACCACTGCCCCAGCGTTCAATAAGGCCAAAAAGAAAACTTCCAGCTCAAAACCGGTCAGATCTCGAAAACGCAAGTGGCCGGAAATAGCAGAACGGCCAGAATTGTCATTAGTCAATCAAGATTTCGCAGCAATGATGCATACCTTTGAAGTTGGTACTGCTGGGCCTTCAAGTTAGGGAATTTGACGAGCAGCGATGGTGGGCGTCTATCACCAGGTGGTTTACATGCCAGGCAACCGACCTCGACATGACGGAGCAGCCTCAAGTCGTCATCTTTCTCTCGGGGTGGAAGGTGCATTGTTCCTCAGTATCTTGTGAAACCACGCTGTCCTCTATTCCATTCCCCTTTACTCGGCCGCTTCCACGAATCGACACATGGACGCTTATATTGGATTCATCTGTTCTTTTCCATTTACCTTTTTTCACTATTTTCATTTCCTTGCCCTTTTTATTTTTTTCTTGCAACAGGACACAGACGACTCAGAGGAGGACAACGTCCAAGGTTATATCTATCAAACTCGCGCTCAAGACGACAATTCCAAAGCTTCATTCTCTACGTCAAAATCTGCTACCTTACACAAGCCACAGCGTTCCAGTCGAGAGCCACCTTCCTCTAGTCCACACAAGCAAGCCCATTCCAAAGGTTCTCCTCAACATTCTCCGTTACATTCTGGCTCTCCCTCGAAAGTTACTCATGCCCTACCTCCAAAACCAGTAGTTGCCAGTGTCCCTTTCATGCACCCTTCTCACCCTTCTCTCATCGAGGCGACGGCTATGTCACGGGGCCGTCCTGGTAGAGAGAAAAAGCTCAACGGCAGTGCCAAACCTGTTTCCTCTGGCGATACGGACCTGCTCCCTCCAGACTGGGAAGAAGTGGGGGTCGGGCGGTCTATTATTATGACACACGAACTCACGAATGCACGTGGACCCTTCCCGTGAGCAGCGTCAAGTCGTCATCTTTCTCCAGAGACAAGGATCAAGGCAAAATGCACCCGCCAGAGTCGCGTTCTGGTGGTAAACTATTGTTTGACGGCACAGATACTAAAGGTGCCGAACCGTCTACTGTCTCCCGTCTCAGTAGACCTGAGCCCGAGTCGCAAGTCATATCTGCCAACCTTTCATATGAAGATCGTCACTATCGTCCAGGACCAGATAATGCGCAGAAACCAAGCCAGGAAGCTAACCGTCGCGATGATCGGCAACTCCAGAATACCTCATATTCTGGTAACTCATACACACCTCCAGCTTCTCCGAAACTAGAGCCGGTTCGGACATCTTGGTTGCGTGATCGTGAACGACAAGACCGCCATCAACCTTATCGGCAATCGTCGCCTCATGAAACATTAGGTAACGACGCTCAACCAAGAGAGTCTCAAGGCAGTCTATCCCATTCAGAATGTCATTGGGACTCCTCCCTTGACCTACCTTCGGAGGCGGCTTCACGCCGTAGGCCAGTTTCGTCCACAAGTTATCAACAGGAGGTTGGCGGCGTGGCAGAGCCAGAGTCCCCTGTGTTTGAAGGTCCACGCAATGACGCTGTTTGGTCGTCGTCACCTAGTATGTTATCCGCATCCCCTCTCCTCACCTCATCTGCCTGGTGCTTTGGCTCCTCTCGGGGTGGAGGGTGCATTGTTCCTCAGTGTCTCGCGAAGCCTCGGGAGTTGAGCTGCGCTGTCCTCTATTCCCTTCTCCTTTACTCGGCTCCTTCCCCGAATCGACACATGGACGCTCATATTGGATTCATCTGTTCTTTTCCATTTACCTTTTTTCACTATTTTTCATTTCCTTGCCCTTCGTATTTTTTTCCCACTCTTTCTTGCAACAGGACACAGATCCCCACCGCCGCATTTTCGCGTATCCCGGCCACCCCAAACCTCGCAGCTAATCATGTCTGTTCCGACCCCGACAGCGACTGCTCCCAGACAGAAAACTCGCTTTGATCAGCTTGACAAATCTTCTCAACCATCTCTTCGTTCGCACGAACATGACGTCTACGCCACAGATACTTTCTGGCAATGGGATCAGCCTCCCGGGGCAATATCTGAGCAGGGTGTGGATCATGCTGCGAAGGGACTGCAGCCAGATGATTTTGCTACCAATGTCATTTCAAATTACAGAACTTCCCCAGCAGGTCCCCCTCGTTAAGCTGCATCCCATTCTGAGAGGTCAGCTTCAGTCTCACCACTCCCTGCCGCGACGCAGTTGGAACAGTCACGTACGTACACTTCAGCCTTCCTTTGACTGCGTCTCTGCCGTTTATTCCCCTTCGCGCAGGCACCCGAAAGAGACAGCCTTTAACACTGCAAAGCAAACGCTTCCGTGACAGGTCGATGATACCTCAGTCAGAGCAAGTGTTACCTGCCACGACGGCGCCAAATAGTCATAGGGATGGCGGTATTAACTCACACCGACCTACTTACATTGGCAGTGTCCCCTCCGGCCCACGTTTACTGCCACAGCTCGGTGGCACTCGAGACCCCAACCATCCGGATCTCTCGCAAGCATCAAGACTGCCTTCTGGACCTTCTACGACATCTGCTCCTAGAGCTCGACATTCACATGATATGCCGTTTACTCCCAATGAGTTTCCAGCATTAAGAGATCAAAATGTAATGGATGTTGATACTCTCCCTGCGTCTAGAACATCGTTCGGATCAAATGACGTGCCCATTCGGGCAGGTTCTGGGATGTATGCTGATCAAGAGCACAATACCGATTTACCGAAGGGTCCCAGGGCAATGTCAAGCAAATCGTCGACAGCCATGTTGTATCCACCACCCCCAGTCTCTCCTTCTGTTTCCCATCGCCGTGCCCAATCAAGATCGTCCAGCCTACAGATTACAAGATCGATCAACACCGCACCTGGGAAATAGTGAGAGATGGGAGCAGCATCGTGATGCACAGGAAAGATTACCACGATCTGACGGCGGGACAGCGAGAGAGGATGCTCTGGCGTGGAGACCAGAACACCAGAGTGTAGACGACTCTTCGGGTAGGCGCGAATTACTTCCGCAAGATGTAGATGGGAATCAGGTATGGCTTCCAACTTTTTCGGCTGTGTGACAGTCATTGAGGCCATATGACAATCTCAACGAGAGTCATTCTTGAATTTGACCCGGCACACGGAATTTTTTCGACACTTTCCTCCCAATCCCCAGCCAAAGGCCCTTGGAACTAACAATACTCCTGTCAGAAACAGAAAAGCTCATCACACTGGAACTGGTCCCCAGTCATCCCCGGCGTTTAGGGATAATCGGTACATTCCACCAGGCGCCGGGAATTCGGAGCCCTTCCAGAATAGAGTACCTCGCATCGACACTCGATCCAGAGAGTCGTATGAACATTCGGTTTGTGCATCTCCTGAAACATAATTTGTAGACGCAATTTAGGGCCAGGGGTGTATCGCCAGTATATAGCTGTCGCCCTCCTGTTGCCGCTTCTGGTCAACACCGAAGAGGAGGGGGTGCTGGTGTTGGTGGAGGAGGAAATGCTCACGCGGTTGGTTCTGTTTGTGTTCGGATAATCAATCCATTCACATATTTGCTTAGGGCTTCGAAGGCCGTCCCCCGACTCCCTTGAACACATACCAGACCAACCCGACACCAGCTCGTCCTCGACGAGACTCGATTCGTACCGATGTAGAACCTGTAAGTCTGCTTTGAAATTGTTTTATGACTCATTGACGAATGTATCTAGCAGCCTCGTTTCGAACAACCTAGTCAAGAAAAAAACAGACTTGCTACATCGTTGGATTCCTAGTCAGTCTTCACCCGGTGCTCCTGCTATTCGCCCCAGTTTTAGTGGGGAGAACGTTTATCAACCTGCATCACCTTTTCCACCTCCTCAGGAACCACCCAGCGTATCACCAGTTTGGGATGCCTCTTTTGGAACAATGCCTCGCCCAGCAGGTCGGCAGCATGACAATACCCGCCAGCAAAATCAGTATGAAAATGCTTCCCGCCAAGCCAACATGGATGGTGATTCCATTCACAGGCGTCAGGTTTCTCTGACAGATCGGGACAAGGAGAGAGTTGCAGACCAACGTATCAACAACGTTGTGGTTGGCCTCGAGAGTCGTCTCGGCGAGGGATTTGATGATCGATACCCCTCATTGCGCCGTGATCACGAGGGGTACGCTGAGGATGTGCCTCATCAAACTGATCATCGTGGTCGGCCTCATGCCCTCAGTGCAGGACGCCCCAGCGCAGGCTGGATGGAACAAGGGAGACCAAGGAATCCCAGTCCTATTCCCGCTTCAGATGCCTATTCTGACCGTTTTCCTGGTGCCCAAGCCCTTACGCCGTCCCACGATGGTGTTCCCTCCCGAACTTCCAAGCCCAGCCGAGCCCGTCGGTTTGGACCCGCCACTCAATCAAGATCAGACGCGATACATACGGAAGTAGTGGTTGACATGATGTCGGGCGGTGGCCGTGCAGTAAATCGGGGCGTAGACAAAGAGTTACCACGCTCTAGTCACAATCACGATCATCCGACCACCCTACGACGAGGAGGTTCGTTGTTGGACCGACTGTCTCTTGACAACTCGACAACTAGTGGTTCGGTTGCGATGGCTTCAGCATCTTTGCGTGAGAGGTGCCAATCCCCTCGAAGAGAGATCGCGAAGAGATGATGAGTGGAGGCGATTTGCCTTCAATAGAAACTTTATTCGATGTTGACGACGGTGCTGATTCAGACAATCATATCATCTCGGACAGTTGTACTCTCAAATTATTCTCATTAATTTTTCATGTTTAATTTTTCATGTTTAATTCAAATCGCAAACACAAACAAACAAACACTTGTTTTACACTCATTCCACTTTTTTTTCAATGCATCGTGATGAACAACCTCTTGTTGCGTTATCATACCTCTAGAGATGCAGCACGTCCAGCACCAGTGTCTCATGGACTACCTGACCCTCCAAGGACCACCAGATTAGCTGATCCTGCACATATACCACCGGCTTCAGATGTTTTTGAATCAAGCTTTCAAACACCGGCTCCAAGGCAAACTAGTAGATCTGGGATGCAATCTTCTCTTCCGTCGCCTATACCTACAGCAATATTTTCCCCTGGCCCAATTAGACGCCGTGGCGCTGAGGCTGACCTTGGTGATGAAAGAGAGCGGAAGCGGTTCAAGGTACATGCTAGGAAACAATGTCTAAGATACAACCTAGAGGAAAACTCTCTCGACGCATTTTATCAAGTGTGTATCATTGTTTTACTCTACCACTATACCTGATTATTCTCTACCAAAGCACTCAGATTCGAAACTCATGCTCATCGATATCATGGCCTACATGATGGGTCATCAGCAGAATGAGAAAGATGAAAAGACAAAGGACTTGCTAAAGTCCCTGGAATTCCGGGTATCATTTATTTGTCGTGGATATTGGCTAGTGGTGCCGACCTTCTGTCACAGAAATATCTGCAAGATCGGCTTCTCGCTTGTCTTCTCTCCCCCAACTTAACAGCATATGTTACTGATCTTGCGGAGCATATTCTTGTAAGCATGATCACATACTTTCGTTCCAAGACTTCTTATTCGTATCTATGGTAGGATTTGATCCGCGATGACCCTGGCATCTTCAAAGTACCCTCTGAAGCTCTCGAAGACCCTGAACTAGCTCAAATACTGTTGACACTCGTGAAAGAACTACTGACTAATTTACGCAGCTCGATCAAGCAAAAGGTATGCCTCATTGTGCATCACATTCGTTTTAACTGTGCTAATGCTAAAATGAGATTGCATTCTCTACTGCCACCAAACTTAAAAATGGAAAAGACAAGAGGCCGCAGCATATTGGCGCGTTATCAAAAGCACTGACCCCACCTGGAATGGAAGTAACGGCGCTCCACTGGGCACGTATATCATATTTGGTATGCTTCATGAACTCATCGCTCTACTTTTCATCATGTTTGATTCTAGAGAGGCTGTTATGTCCACTTCGAAACCAAGTTTGGCAGTGGCAGGCCCACACCCAATGGTCCTAGCTCCACATCTAGTCACCGCCCTGGTAATGTCGACGAAGACAGAAGTGATGGTGGCCAAGGAGGTGATTTTGATTTCAGCACTCTCGATGACCACGATTTCGGTGGAATTGCCCATGCGACAAACGGTGGCTCAGGAGAAGGCCCTGAAGCAGATGGAAATCAAGATTGGGTTCCTGTGGACGAATGAAGCTATGGTCCGGGGAAATTTTGGATGTTTGTCGATGACTTATTACAAGAAGCCCGTCTGAAAATTCAGGCAAGTGCGCCAACGGTGGAAGATGAGAATATCGAGTGGACAGCGTGAGTTTCTTTATTTGCGTGTCTCGTTACGAGTATTAACCCTTGTTATTAATGAAAGGATTTTTACGCTAGCTTTCCAAGACGACCTCAAGAAGTATCCTGGACACAAGCAGGGGAAACAAACTACCACAACTCCGTCGGTTGTCTGGCAACAAAAGATTGAAAAGGCTCTGATGTGGTGATTCTGCACGACTATGTTGCTGTCGTGATATCATGTTGTCGCTCTCTTTCATACAGTCGTTTTTACATTCATTTAATGGCCTATTGTATATTCCAGTATTTTGCAATACAGCGCTTTTCGTATGTTATAGCCAAGCCAGGGTTTACTGCCTATCAATCTGTGGTGAAGCCTCAGGCCTCAGGGACCATCAGTCAAAGGTTTGTCGAGGGTTCGCAGGGACTGTTTGAATGTGCCTGCTAAACTAGGCTTGAAATGGTGCTGAAATTTTGTATTAAAAATTGGTCTAGCAGAACCCTCTCGGATCCATCACTTCGGGTTTGAGCAACCTCCACGTCAAAGGCTTCCAGAACGCCTTCCAGAATCACTAAGACAGTAAACGCCATAAAAGGTTCAGATCCAGCCACTTCCGACGATTACCAAAGGGTGGGAACTTCGAACCCTGAGCTAGCCCTGAGCTGTGCTCATGGTGTAGCGTATCACCGAAACACCCATGATTCACACTGCAGATGATTTGCTGGTAGCCCCTGAACCAGAGGCGCAAATGGATATAGAATCTACTGGCGACAGCATACATACATCAACGATTGACCATGAGGAAGATGATATAGCACAGATGCCGGTGCGTACTATCTAGACAACCTCACCTGAGGGGCACAATCAAGCTTACTAATTAGTAACATGACCAGGCCCCCTAACCTCTTATTAATTAGGCAGCTTCATCTAAATAGCTGTTGTCCGGCATTTGGTTCAGTGTTCAGCTGTTGACTTATCCCAACCAACACTCCTCTCCACCAAGATAATGGCCAACCTGTTATCTATAGATTAGATATTCCCATTTCCTTTTATGCACTAGTGTCATATCCCATGCAGCTCCGCCGGATTCCGACGAACTCCGCTCCGGACTTTTCCGCCGACTTATCTTATCTTATCTTATCTTATCTTCTCGCGTACGTTATTGTTCTTCTCTTGTTAATTACTATTCTTCCCCATCTCCGTTTACTCCGACCTCCTTTTCTCTTCCTCCCCTTTGTTTACTTGTCACCGTACATAGCAACCTTTTATCCCTTTTATTTTCTTCCGAACTCCGGTCCTCTTTCCGGAGTTCATATTGTCTTCACGTCTCCAAGGACATGACAATTAGTCTACCAAGTATATAAACTAGAACTACAATGTCCTGTAACTCCGTTCAGAAAATTAACTTGAGTTCCTTATTTCTTACCCACTCTCAAACTTAAGGCTTTCCCTTAAGCTCATTAGTTATCTTAGTACTTAGTCCGGAACTCCGGACTAACCCCGCTCCGTCCACGTCTTCTCAATACGACTTAAGGAAGTAGTGAACCTACTTCAAGAGTTGACGTCTCCGCTCCTCCGAAGAACTCCGATCCTTCCGGAGTTGCACGCCTCTAACAACTAGTCAGTAACGTGTCTCAGTGTTGTCAGGTTGCCATCCGGCTACCATGCCCATCATCCGGCTACTGCGCCCATCATTGCCGCTTACATCATCATCCTCACATGCCAGTCATGCTGCCACTTCGAGCTCATCGTTGCCAATGATGAGCTCATGTATCTCCTTCATTTCTTCATGTATTGCTTTGTTTCTTTTTGTAACCACAACCAATGTCATTATGCAACATGATCCATGAAATCATCAAAGCAGAGGACCTCCTCACACAGACCATCATCTTCATCAACCAAGATTTTGGGTTCATCCTCAACATTTCCTGGAGTATCCACAATGATGTTTTCCTGTTGTCCCATGAGAGGGATATAAGGTCCAGAGCCTGAGTAACCTTTTAATCGATAGATAGCTGCAAGGTACATGCGGTGTTTTTTGTTGACACGGTGACATTCATTAAAGAGGCAATGTATCTCTGCCGCAATCAGCAGATCAGAGTTCTCCAGCTGGTGTGATGCAGAGATGAGAGTGTGACCTTCATTATGAATCTATGCATTAAGTCGACAGATTTCAATGTTGAGTCGATGTATCTCCCTGTGAGCTCTGATAATCTTGAAATATTTGGCCACTACTTCCCGATTAGCAGGGACCGACCACGGCTTTTGAAGGATTTCCGTTCGAGAATGCTTCAACAACTCAAAATTGCCAAGCAAACTATACTATGCTATATTTGCATAATCAAGGGTGGGCAGCGGGGGATCTTGCAAGGGAGCCATTGCATTGTACTTCTCAAGAGCTGTGCGAATGGCAGCAGATCTCTTTGTGATGGCTTTTTAGATATGTTTTCGCAGCTTGTAGCCTGTGGAAATTAGAAGCTGCTATCTGATCTAGTGTTGCTGAAGTTCAGTTCGGACCAGTTCTGACCTTTTTTGGTGGAACCATGAACTGAACTTCGGGTCTGGTTTGGTGCATGGCCAAACCTGGACCCAGATGGCGTCGAACCGTCTTGCTGCGTTCGGTCTGGGTTCAGATGCGGTCTGAAACCCAGACCAAGGTGGGCTCCCATGAGCTCCATTCTCCTCGTGAATGGCAGGCATGTATCAATAGATACGGCGCTGCACATTGCGAGGTAGATGGGTGTGGGGGAGCCCTCCGGTGTCCCCAAGGGATGTGGAGGGATGGGGGGTCTTGTCCCATGGTGCCTGGCATTGCCGGCATTGCTGCTGCTGGCGCTGGCGCTGCAACTGCTGCTGCTGCCGTTGCTGCCAGCGCTGCTGGTTCCATTGCTGCTGCTGCTGCTGCCGTTGCAGTTGCTGCCGGCGCTGCTGCTGCTGTTGCTGTTGCTGTTGCCGGTGGTGGTGGTGGTGGTGGTGATGTTGCGGCTGTCCCGTGGGTGGTGTTGCTGTCATGGCTGCTGCTGCTGGCATTGCTGCTGCTGCCAGCATTGCTGTGTTGCTGCTGTTGCCGGCGCTGCTGCTGCTGCTGGCTGTTGCAATTGTCATTGTTGCCATTGCCGTTGTCGTTGTTGCCATTGCAATTGCCATCGTCGTTGTTGACGTTGACGTTGCCGTTGCCACCAGTGGTGGTGGTGGCGGTGGTGTTGCGGCTGTCCTGCATTCGTTGGCATTGCATTGGCATTGGGATCCATTTTGTGCCGTGGTGGTGTGCTCACAATGTGGTCGCGGTCGAGTTTCCTGTAACAAATAATATTAGTAAAGTTAAGATAAATGATGAGACTTACCTGTGTCCATGAATGCGACATTGTGTTGCGTTCATTGGCCTTGTGTTGTTGTTGTTGGTGAAGAAACCTTCATGTAATGGTCACATGATACCGTTTAACACAAAAAAGTAAGTAAAGAAATACGAAAAACAAATGAAATAAATACCTTAAAAATATCCGTGTTTGTGGTTTGGACGCGGTTTGCAGCCATTCAGGAAATCTGGCAGCCTCGAAACCCTGAACCGAACCTGCGGTCCAATTCAGCATTTGGCCGAACTTAGACTGAACCCCAGGTTTGGTTCAGGGTTTGAACCGGGTTTGGCTAGGTTCGGAACTGAACTATGGCAACACTAGCAAAGTCGGCCAGCGTGTACGACAGGAACCCAACTGTGGACAAGCAAGCATATGTAGCCCTTGTGACACCTATCAGGACAGAATATAACATTACATAGAAGAAGCACATACTCCACTTTTTTCAAGGCCTCTAGAGCTTCGACATAGGCAATGACTTGAACATCATATTCAGGCTCCGAGACGAGGTTCTCAAGATAGTGAATTTCTTCCTCATGCCAAGCTTTAAAGTCTTCATTGGTAAGACCAGGTTGCGTCTTCTTGAGAGCCTCAATATCATGACTGTATTCCTTTATGATGCTCAACAATTGTCAGTAGTTGTTGTACAGGAATTTGCCTGTCGCAAGGAGAGTTACGACGGTAGAAACTAATGTTCGAAAATGAACCTACCGAGCTCTGCGTATTTGTCCTTGTCCCACTGATCAAAGTGCAAGTCAAGAAACTGCAGCCAGTGAAAGTAGGATGCATGCTGAATCAGGCGAGCGGCAGTATTGGATGATGCGAAGATTCATTCGCATGTTGCAAGATCCTCAATTCAGAACCCCTTGAGGTACAGTGGAATATGGCACAATTGGCAAAGATGGTTGTGGACATGTCTGTGAAATGCATCCACAGCAAATTGTAAACCGAGATCCTTGGCTTTTCGACCAATAGAACTCGCCGCCACTGTGACTTCATGTGAGCACCCGATATCGTAACCAATGCCCTGATGAAACCCGAAGACATTGAGAATCTCATTCACCGTGGCAAGCCCATACTTTGCCCTTCATCTCACAACATCAGTGTTACGTTTTTCAACTCCGCAACTCCAATTCTGACTCTGTTACCCACCATGACGATTCCGCTTTATCACACCTTCCTTTTTCGTTTCCTTTTACCTTTTGTCTTCTTTTGGACATCATTGTTTATTCTTGTCCTTGTTCTCTTTTCTTCCTTTCTTCTAGAACAATCTAGACCGACTATGGACACATCCCCACGTTACCTTGCTGTACCCGAATAGTCTCCTTACCGACGGATATCATCGCTATTGTCTTTTTCCTTGCCCTGACATATTGTTGACTTCATCCCACAACAAACCGATTCACAATGGCTGTACTCCCGACACAGCTAATTACCGTAATCATCATTGGCAGCATCGCCATCACCTTCCTTATCAGTTTCTACTTTGTTATGATCTATCTTTGGCATCGGCACCAAAACCCTTCCACCATTGATACACCCGACTTCCACCTTGACAATATATCGACATGTAATTAACAATTGCCATTCTTGGATATTTGGTTTCCATATTCATACCCTGTGCCTACCATTATCCTCCCTGACGATCTGACGACATTCCTCACCTGCATGCATGCCCTGAACAATCCTCGATCACAGGACATTTCACTGTTCCCTCCAATCTGACCATCGCCGAAATACATACCTTCAGACTTCAACCACAGACCATACAACTTCCCAATACAGTGAACTGACCCCTATCGTTTATTGTTCACATGACATTGCTTCAATGCAGTACCCAACGTCTTATTCCCACAGCTTGTCACTCGTGCCATGACTTGAAACCTGGACCCACATTCATTTATCCTTTTCCATCCATACCCTTGATACCTCCCACACTCACTTACAACAATACCCTTTCTTGGACAAATACTGACATCAGGTGGACCATGTTGTTCTACACACAGGACAAGACATCACCCCTCGATACGTCATTGATACACACATTGTCATCCGGTACAGCTTATGCTGTTCACATGTCTGACCTCGACTAGCCCACTGTATTAGTTGGTTTTTCCTCTATACATTCCTTTATTTTCTTTCATACCAACCTTGCCACTATATCCACACTACCTCAAGACACTCCCTTCACCAATCCCACACTGGACGATACCCTTCTTTGACCCGACCGTGCATCACACTTGTCAGACTGCACATTTGCCCATTACAGCAAGTGTAGACCCAGAATAGGCAATTCTGCACATCACATGATCTGATGACAAATCATCCGAGTTATCCGGACCTCTTCCATCCTCAATGACACCTGGGCCTCCAGTTGGATCACGAGAACATCGACATGAGGACGCCTCATGTCTGTCTCATGGTGAACACATGGTATAGTTGGACATGTTGTAGCTTCATGGTTGCATTTCTATTTACCTCCCCTCAAGACCAGTCACTATATATACTGTTCTTGTTGTTGGTTCGGACTTTTTCTTCTTTCTTTTCCTTACGTTTAGTCTTGTTCTTGGGGCAGACTCATCTTGTTTTGGGTAACCCCAGCGGCTTGCAATGACATTAGACCTTGACCCCTCCCTTCTTAGCAGTGTTGTCTTAGCTGTAAGCAACAATTAAAACTGCTCTTCTCTCCTCTGGAAACCGCCCCCCAGTTAAGTTGATTGTTGCCGGAGCCCACTGCAGAAGCGATCCGTAACAATCAGCACAAGACTTTTTATTGTTAGATGTATCTTATAGTTCCCCACTCTTTCACATTTCCACCAAAGTCTCAATGATTGCATGATGGCAGGAGCATAAAAACCTGCCAGTCTGCTGAAACACTTCAATTGTGCCTTCCGTCACTGAATTGGCAGCCATCCAATTGTTGGTACAAACTGTTTTCTGGTTGCTGATAGGGAGCGGAGCATCAGTCTTGGTGCCCGGCTGAGTCCAGATGTCATCCTTAAAAAGATCCACCTTATCAGGATGAATGAGGTAGTTACTGATGAAGATATGTTCATCAGCATGGCCAGAACTGTCAACATGTTTCATGGAATTATTTCCATCCATTGTATGTAGGCATGACGGGATGAGTTCTGGTTCATCAGGAAGCTAGAAGGTATGTTAGGATTAGCCAGATGTCAAGCCACCAGAGCGAATAAGTACCTTATAACCACACGGCGGACATGCATAATGAATACGCCAACCCACACCATGGCCAAGTGCTTCATTAACCTTTCCCTGAACATGCCAGAGGATGTTGAGATAGGCATCAAATGCCACAGCAAACTGGTTGCGCAGGGACTGATAATATGTGATCTAGAGGAACTTTTAATTAGTTAGAATAGATGTACTTACAAACAGACATGTACATTATGTAGTGCACACAATACCTTTACCATGGTTTGTATACTGAAGTTAGCTTGCCGTTGGCGGATCTGGTGGTAGAGTTCCAGACACTCGAGAGTGACAGCAACAGTTGGTTGGGTTGGTGATGCCCCTAGAGGTCCTGCTTGAATAAGGGCAACATTCACCTCCTTGTTGATGTGCTGCGGAAGAGCCTTTCGAATAACATGCTCTACGGTCAACATTTGTATCAACAATCAGCACAGGAACTGTTGATGTCATACCTCGCACACCAAAGACATCCACCTGGAACTCATGCAAACCAGACTCATCCATTGTAACATTCTCGACTGCTACATCCTGATGTTTGTATGATAGGTAAGCAGAAATGAGGGCCAGCATTTGTGCTGTCCAAGAGGCATGAAGTTGCTTGTTTCGTTCTCGTTACGTACGTACTTCACGACAATGTATCGGTTTCTTAATGTTAACCCTGTTCAATATTAGTTCGAGCTGATAGAAAAGTGATTGAAACTTTTACCGATGGATGGCATGAGCTCTGGCCTTGTCAATGGTGTCTGATGGGTGACTTTGTTCTCTGTCATCCTCTTCATCATCAGACCAATCGCAATCTGGTGGTGTTATGAAGTGTTGGTCTTGCTCGATGAAGCGTTGGTCGTTGTAGTCTATGGGATTTGCGCCAGCTTCCAAGCCAGCCTCTGCAATGAGCTGATGTGCAGTGCCAGTCATCTCTGTTGAACCATTCAGCATCAGTATTAAGACAGCAAATTGCCATCAACTGACTTGACAATTTTTCTATGTGCTCTCTCTCATAAGCGATGCGATCCGTGCGGATTCGGCTGAGAGGAACTTTGCTAGACTGAAGACCAGAGGGTCCAAGTATCGACAATTTGATGCACTGTGATGTGGATTTATGCATAGTACATCGACTTTAGTTGGTTGTCAAGAGGCGAGAAGGGTGAGAATATTTATGGCATGTTGAACATTTTCAACATGTAGTCAACGTGTAGTCACAGGTCCTAAGTCACTGGCACCGTCCTGTGACAAAAGATGTGAGGATGTCTGACCTTCGATCAATCATCAAATAATACACATGAACCAAGCATCCTTCATCTTAGGCCTGCAAGTCCCTGGCAACTTGTGTTCTGCATGGAATTTTGTATGACAAGACAATAAATACCCAGATTTTAAATAATCATTTTGAAGCAAATGAACTATGAGTGACAATACTATATTTCACCGTGACCCTACCTCAAATTCAAAGTACTTTAACCCTTCATCGCGTTCAGCATAAAATACTAATGGCATAGATTTTGGGACAAGAGAAAGTAACTACTAGGCAATAGCATGGGTAATCTGTGGATCTAACATTTCTGATCCATACTCATATCCATGCAAATCCATATCCATGCATCCATCAGGCACAGATTTTCCCATGGATGTAAAACTCACGGGTATGGAGCAGACAATGGGTTCGGATACATTATCCACAGGTAGACTCGGGGATACGTTAGCACTACATAGGTTTATATATGAGGTCCCATCCATCCTCCAGCTGATCGTCAGCCTCCTCAATATCTTGCAACTGCAACACAGCTTTGACATCACTATCCTTAATCAAACCCAACTTGCTCCAGGGTCCAAGGCACAAGACGGCATGGGTGGTCTGGGTTGCCAAACGACTCCAGGTATGACTGAGTACCAGACGGCCACGGCTGAATGCCCGTTCCACTTCAACGGATGTAGCTGACTCAGACAACACCATTAACACTGCTGAATTAGACTCAAAACAAGACTCACCAGGAATAGTTAAGTAGTTGAGAGCCATCTAAGGCATGTCACGAGTGCACTCATGGGTGATCCAGATCCAAACTCGCGAGTTTTTTTCATCAAAATTTACATACCCAGATCTGTGTGGGTTTTTCAATCCACTAGACTCGGATCCACGGGTCGGCTACCTGTGGATCCATGGGTACTCGCAGGTGACCTGGGGCTCGACACGCTTTGGACCGCGAACCATCCTCCACCCTCAAATTTCCTCGCAAGCCACAGTGCCACGTCAACTGACGTGGGCCTGGGGTTGCGAGGAGTTGGGAGGAGTGGGGAGGAGGGGGGACCTTTCAGTGGCACCATGCCACCGCCGCAGCTGTTGCTGTTGCGTTGCTGCCGGTGCTGTTGCTGCTGTGTTGCTGCCGGTGCTGTTGTTGCTGCCATTGTTGCTGCCGCTATTGCTGCCGTTCCCGCTGCTGCCGTTCCCGCTGCTGCTGTTCCCGCTGCTGCTGTTGTTGCTGCATTGCTGCTGTTCCTGCTGTTGCTGTTCCCGCTGCTGCTGTTCCCACTGTCACCGTTCCCGCTGCTGCCATTCCCACTGCTGCCATTGCTGCCGTTCCCACTGCTGCTGCCGCTGTAGCGGTTGTTGCTGCCATAGCTGCTGTGGTTGCCGTGGGCTGCTGCCACATCCATGCTTGTGGGCATCATGGAACTGTGGGGGGTAAGTATAGATAAATAAAATAGATGACAACTTATCTTAGCAGCGGGGGTGGATGCACCACTCCCCGCTGTGTCCTTGTGTTGCTACCATCCCCGGTTCCCATCGTGAGTGTGGTGTTGGTGTGGGCATGGTGTTGGCATGGGTGTTGGCAGGCATTGGTGTGGGCATTGGTGGTGCTGCCGCTGCCGCTGCTGTTGCCAGCTGTCCTCATCATGATTCTCTGTGTAATAAAATGTCAGTAAAGTGAAGCTTCTGTGAAAGCTTACTGTTTTGTCTTGTGAGTGTTGCTGTTATTGTTGAGTCGACGTTTCGTGTCGTTGTTTAAGATCACATGATCTAAGTGCCCATGATTTCGTACACACAACAATTAAACATTTGAGTATCTACAGAGAATGAGTCTTGGCTGTGACCCGCGAGTACTCACACAGGTACCTGAGAGATAATACGTGACACCCAGATCTGTGAGTATTTCAGACAACGGGTAAATGGTACTCACGAGTAAGATACCCACAAGTTTTCCCAGGGGTAAACCCATTGTGACCCGCGGGTTACCCAGAGTCGTGACATGCCTTAGAGCCATCCTAGATAACACCGGGAACATTGCTTTCCATTCTGTCCACCACATCACAGCATTGCGGACATCTTCAATGTCAGTGCTAAAATAACGATCCAGTTCATCATGCAGATCGGAGGCTTTGGGCTTTGTGAGAGCTTCAATATTGTCGAACATGTTTTCCGTTGTTTCCTGAGTCAATAAATATTTAGTATTGGTGTCCAACACATAAACGACTCACCTTTATGCTTGCACTCTGGGTCTGATTATCATCAGGCTCACTCGCAGATTCTGCGTATGATCGCTTGAACACATCATGGACAAGAGCTTCTGCAGCTGCAATCCAGTCTGCTTGCCAGCTGGCTTTCTTGAAGTACACCAGCTTATGCCATGGGTAGAGAACTGACAAGCCAGTGAGTAGGCATAGAGACATGTCAAACTCGCTCACCCATGGCAATGCAGTACACCTCCGAGAGATCAGTCTTTGCGTAGTACTTGTTCATTGCTGTCTTGCTGATGCTGATCGCTGCACAGATCGGGGCACTGAGACTGTGTTTGAGAGAGTCAGTAGCTAGACACTCATTGATGAGGTCCATCGCTGGGATAACAGTAGCTAGATTAGGTGTCCCTCGAGAAAAGAAAAGTGTAGCATCTTTGAATACCTGCAAAAAGGTCAGGATACAATATTGAGCAAGAGTGCGGCCTCACTTTCAGAGTATCACGCAGCTGCTTTGCAATTTCCCAGTCTGAGTTATGGAGCTCAAAGGCTTGCAGCTCCATTGTCCTGTCCCCCATCAATTTGTTGATAGCATCCTTGTGTTCAATCTCGAAGTTGAGCATATTGAAAGTGGAGTTCAATCATGTTGCGATGTTGCGTGGCATGATACGATCAGGTAGGTCAAGCTGTTTGAGGATTGTGTGCCACACAGGCAAGACGATGGTCGTAGAATGAATGATCTTGAAGGCGAGTTTCCAGAGCTTTGTAGTGTCAGAGTGTGGGATGATGTAGAACGGCAAGTACACACCTTGACCAGAAGAAGCCAGATTGGGCAAACCTGGCTCTGAAGATGCTCATGTTCAGCGGTGTTGAGCTCAGACTCCCACTCATCCCCAATGTCCTCATCATCTTCCTCGTCATCCTCACGTTCCAGCATCGTTTGCAGTTCTTCCTCCTCAATCCCTTCAGCAAGTTTGGAGAGTTCATCATCGAGTGCATCAACCGGATCATCGCCTTTCTTCTTCAGTGCGTCGAATTGTTTGATGATTGTCCTTGCAACTATGCTCACAATGTGCAAGAAGCAGCATACATTACCTGCTTTGCCTGCGTAGTTCTCCACCATATACACGAGTTCTTCAATCATCCGATCATTGGCCAAAGCGTTGTCGCAACTTATACACAGGAGCTTAATATCAATCAAAGGCCCGTGAATTCTCCATTTTTGTGTAGACATTTGTACTCACCTTGTGTTTGATCCCAAAATCATCAAGGATTTCCATGAACATGGCAGCACCAGTGTGTGACTGCGTGCAATTGAGCATTCGAAGAACGTTGGCAACAGTCACCATCCCGCACCTTCGCAACCTTGACAAAATCCAACAAAAACGTGAGCGGCACTCCATTCTGTTCAAGGTGAACTGTCACAGCTATGTAAGCCTTGTGATTTGGGGAAGTCCACGCATCAGTCGAGAAGTTCAGTTTTCCTTCATATTCCTTGTGGCTGTGAGCATTTTCTCCACCAACTAATCAATGATTTAATTCTACCTGTAGCATCTTTGCAATCCGAGTACGTGTACAAGCAAAAACCTGTCTAACATCTCGAGAAACAGTGCTGCATGAGGGCAGATAGTAGCCCGGGCGACCAGTTTTCATCAAGGACTGGAAACCACGATCATCGACAATGCTGAATGGGTGGTTACTTTCAGTGACCCATCGGACTATCTCCGCTCTATCAGGAATATCAGGGAGAACTCTGCAGGTGCGTGGACATGACAAACCTTGTCTCCACTTTGGTGTGCTGATGGTGCAAAAAGGTCAGATTTTCTCGATCTTTCCTTTCAAAGATGGCCATCAAAGAGCCATCCCTCAAGATGCTCCCAACAATCTTTTCGTGAACCTCTTGCGCATTCTTGGCGGTACTCGCAGCCTTCACGGTATCATCGCCAAAACATTTCTTGGTGTGCTTGATCAAATTACTGGTCGACAAGTCATGGTCCACAAAGCAGCGGACAGCGCCATTGCATCCCTTGGCAAAGCAATGGACAACATGGCTATGCCACTTGTCCTTGTACTCAATTTCTGGTATGGGCCTGAAAAACCTGTATATAGGTGCATGCCATTTTTTTTTCATTCGCGCTGTTTCTGACTTTAGCAAGCAGATATGGGCAGGCACGGGATATTACCAAGTTCAGCTTTGGAATTCTCACTCTCCAGGTCATCCATCTCATTCCCATTGACATCAACTTCTATTATGTCATCATCCTCATCGGGAACAACGGTAACAGTAGTGCTACCGGCACAACTCGTGGCAACTGAAGGAGCATGACTTGTGGCAATGGAAGCAGTAGTGTGAGGTGAGATGGCTGACGGTGCTGCATCGGCAGCCTGGGGAGGTGCAGGGGGGGTTTTCTTCTGGCGTTTGGTGCTGGAAATGCCAGCGGTGCTGGTGGAGCTTTTCCTTTTGGGTGGCATGACTTGGACTATTGGACTGACAGAAAGTCGTGAAGTATTTTTACTATTTAAATGTTTAGTATTCACAATGTGGCTGTAGTATCCATAATGTGGCCGTGGCCGTGGATGTTTAGTATAATTCATAAAGTGGCTGTCTCGCATTTTTGGCATTCAAATGTGATAATGAGACTTGTATCCGGGGATAAAGTTATCCACAGATCCACAGATCAGGCTAGCCTGATCCATACTCGTATCTGTAAGGGTACGGATAGTCAAGGATACGGATTTACCTGTATCCTTGGTATTGCCTAGTAACTACACAAAAGAAGCTGGAGTAATCAATGCTTTAATACAATATATATAAAAAGTTCTTGTGCCATGAGTCTGATTCAAACAGTTCCATTAATCCCCCACAAATTGGAAGCCTGCCCTGAACATCCCTGGTGAGGTGAAGTTTCCATGCCACTATGTTGGCACCGGTTGCAAGTAGGGGTGAGAATCGGAACTAGAGCAAAAGATTGTGTGTTGGGAGGGAAAGTCCTCCATGCCATTTGCAGGCTAAGTGGAGACCCCAGGAAAACTGCGCCGCCTGTATGGTAGCCATGAGGTGATCTTGCTATCATTGAGTGATGGATTGGGTTATATGGTGGTGGTGATAAGCCAGCATTTCTCCAAATCGGCGTGCTGGGAGGACTTGCATGGATGAAATAGTCTGGGATGAATTCGAAGGCTGAACTTGCATGATCTTCAGCGGCCGGGGATGTTGAGTAGACGGGTGGATGAGGCGGAGTGACGTGGCACACGAGTGGAGCCCTGAGAATGGCAGGGGCAGCTGGTATGGACTTGCGAGGGATGCTGGGAGGTGCTGGGAGGCTGTACGAGGTGGCGGGATGTCCAACAAAGGGGGGCAAGGCCAGGGACGTCGAATATGCAGGGTTGTGAGGCAGGGTGACGTGGCACGGCATTGAGGGTTCGAATGCGGCTGGGGCGGCTTGCACGGACCCGGGAGTGGTCCTGTGGGGCTCTGGGATGCAGTACAATGCGTCGGGTGATCCAACAGAAGTGGTATAGGCTGGGGACGTCGAATACGTGGGGTCACGAGGCTGGGTGACCTGGAACACGGCCGGATCACTGTAAACACGCGGGACCAAATTGTTTGGGATGTTTGAGGTGCACGGGGGGGCTGTATGAATGCATAGGGGATGGTCTGCAGGGTGGTATGAAGCCGGGGAACGCGGGAGATGTGGGGTCATGTTTCTGATGTTGTAGGGCCTGGGACTCGACGGACTGGGTCCACCACGGCGACGACGTCATGCATGGGGGTGCTGGGGCCTGTGCGGACACGTAAAACGCGGTTTGTGGGGGTAGGACACGTGGTGACATGGGTGCCGGACTGGGTATGTGGGTTCATTGATGGTGACATGGCACGTTGGTGGGGTGTCCAAACCTGGGCTGGATTTGCTCGTTTGGGACGGTGAAGGCAAACGGGGGGTGTTGGGACACGAGACGGGGACATGGGACATTGAACGGAGGTGTGTGGGGAGCCCAAGTGTTGTCTGGCGGGACCGGAACGGGTTGGCGGTGGGTTCGACTGGTTTGGATATGCTTTCCCACGCGGGTACCTCTAAGACAACTAGTCGGCACATACTTTCATCCACAGACACAGATTTCTTCACGATTCTTCCCTTTCTCAACTAATTCAACGTGTTCTTCTTGAACCTGACTCGTTTTGGGTGCTTGCACAACATTTTGGACATTTTGGGTGTTTTTGGGGGCATCGAGGGCTGTAGTCAGTTGGAAGATGAAGAGATGGAGGTGGACTATAAGGTAGAAGATGAATATATATGAAAACGAGAGACTGAGACTGAGGAAAAGTGATAACAAGAGAATGTCGGGTGCATCGGCATGTGACGATTCCGTGACTCTAAAACTCGCGAGAGGGAAGAGCTGCCATCGGAGAGGCATGAGAAAGGTATAGATAAGCAAGTCAAGTACTGAGAACATCTTGGGGAAGCTGTGAAGCTATGAAGTGTCGACGTCGGGGCGCAGGTAGTCTTTTGTTGCCGAAAAAGGGGGGTGTTGATGTGAAAAATGGCAAAAACAAGATAAAAACAGAAAGAGAGAAGAGACTTGACAGTCTTCGCAGTGGGCTCCAGTTGTAGAGAGAGCAGCCTTTGTAGGCGCATAATCTCAGTGTTTTGCGAGTTTTGTCAATGGGGTAAAAACCCAAGAATCTCTTGTTGTTTGTAACTATGGACACAAGCCACTATATAGGTACTATATAGTATCTATAACAAGAAACAAGGGGGAGAACTGGGAGAGGTGATTGGAAAGTGAGAAGAGCAAACTGAAGGAATGTAGAATAGAGGAAATAGAGGGAATACATGCCCAGGGAGATACCAGTCTCTACACCGCAAGTAGTGTTGCCGAAGTTCAGTTCGGTCTGGTTCCGACCCTTTTTGGTGGAACCGCGAACTGAACTTCGAGTCCGGTTTGGCGCATGGCCAAACCCGGACCCAGACGGCATCGAACCATCTCTCCGCGTTCGTCTGAAACCCAGACCGAGGTGGGCTCACCCCATCCGTTCTCCTCGCGAATGGCAGGCACATATCAATAGATACGGCGCTGCACTTCGCGAGGTAGATGGGTGCTGGGGAGCCCTCCAGTGTCCCTGAGGGATGTGGAGGAACGGGGGGTCTTGTCCCATGGTCCCTGCCTGGCATTGCCGGCGCTGCTGCTGCCAACCGTTGTCATGACCCCAAGTGTTTTTGGGTGTAATGTCATGGGTTTACCATCGGACCACGGACTTAGATATTTAAGTGCAACACTATGGATGCACACCTACACTCATTAGTACCCATTCTATGCCTTTCCACATTACGCATGCTAGTGAACAGACACAGATAGCATATATGCTTACCTTTATATCATTTATTATGGCTTCACTAGCAATGCCCAGACTTAGCCGTTTATGTATGGTGCACAGAGGCACATCCCCCACTCATTAGTATTTATTATATATTTCTCTGTATTGCACGTGCAAGGAGACAAGCCCAACTAGCATTCTTACCTATATTAGCAGTAATGGATTGATTACAAATCTTGTTTACTTGTATTGATCAAAAGCGGCTCAGCTAGATAATGGGAAATGCTTAGATAAGATGTGAACAAGAGGATGATAAGATAATGATAAGATAGGATGCATCAGAGAGTGATTGTGATAGTCTGCTTACATAAAGACAATGGTCTATTGTTCTGAGCAGGCTATTGTTCTAAACAGTCCAAATGGAGATAGAGCCCAGGCTCCTACCAAACCGGTCTTCAGAGGGTGAGAGGCAGTATCCCACTGCATGGGCAAGCATATGGACAAGGCATCTTCTGAAAAATTTGGTCTCCGAAGGTATCATATTTAAACTCAGTACTCTTAATCCTCTCGACCCTCTTCAGTACTGCTGCTGAGAGGGTTGAGAGGATTAAGAGTTCTGACTTTGAATTTAAAAATGGCGGAGACATAAATTTCGGAAGTTGCCTGGCCCGTGCATTGCCATGCCCATGCAGTGGGAAATTTAAACCGCCTCTCACCCTCTCAGTGTCGGCTTGGTAGGAGCCTGGATAGAGCTCATTGTTCACAGCCTCTTTGATGCCATCCATTGTTCTCATGACTCAGTCCTATTGTTCTCACTTTCCCATTGTTCTCAGTCCCCCATTGTTCTCCAACAGTATAAATAGGGCCCCCAAATTCCAGTAGTCAGTAGGATTTCCCCCCTCACCACTCAGTAGTCACTCTCAGTTGGGTTCACACAGTGTGATCCCTCATTCTCTTAGTGCTAGTAGTTACTCATTGTAGTAGCTAGTGCTTGCAATCCAGTCTAGTTCACTCTTATTCTATCATTCTCTGAGTTCCCCTTGTCATCAAGGAGAATTCACCCAGTTCACTCAGTCCAATCAATTCATTAGTCAGCATTAGTCAGCTAGATACACTTATAAGGTTAAGGTTTCATCCTAAACAAAACAGAGTATTCAAAAGGTATTAAAGATATCCCTGAACTAGTAGCCAATGTGCGTTTGAAGCTTCGGATTTAAGTCAGATATTATAATACCCAGAGATACTCTTAATTGAATAGGCCCTGTAACCAAAACCATCCATATTCAACTGGTGAATATTGTTATCAGTATTCATTAGTTCATATTTTATATTCCAGTAGTGAATATTAGTATTTTCAGTACATCACACACCCAATTACTATTCATACCTACTCAAAGTCTCAATTCTTAATTGAAGAGACCTCACTATTACATTCTATTGATTCATATAGTACATATACCCACACACCCCTTCCTGATAGGTTATTTAGATATTAGAAACCCACGAACAACAAGAAGATACCTGAACAAAGTCAACTCCGGTAATTCTTGGTGAAACAAACATTCACATAACACCGTTGTCCTCATCGGGGTGGGGGTATGGTTGTGGTGGTGTTGCTGCCATGGCTGCTGCTGCTGCTGCTGCTGCTGCTGCTGCTGTCGCCGTTGCCATGGCTGCTGTTGCTGCTGCTGCTGGCCATCGCCGTCGCCGTTGCCTTGCTGCCGCTGCTGCTGTTGTCGCTGTTGCCGCTGCCGCTGTTGCTGCTGCTGCTGCTGCTGCTGCTGGCCATTGCCGTTGTCGTTGCCTTGCCGCCGCTGGTGGTGGTGGTGTTGCGGCTGTCTCGTGTCCGTTGGCATTGGATGGCTTAGCAGCAGCTGCTGCTGTCGGCACTTCTCTTTGGGTGGTGGTATGGTCACGGTGGTGTTCCTGCCACGGCTGCTGCTGCCAGCATTGCTGCTGCTGCTGTTGCAGGCGCTTCTGCTGCTGCCGGCACTGCTGATGGCCGTTGCCATCGTCGTCGTTGCCGTTGCCGTTGCCATCATTGTTGTTGAAGTTGCCATTGCCGTCGTTGTTGTTGGCATTGGGATCCATGTTGTGCCGGGTGGTGTGCTCGCGATGTGGTCGCGGTCAAGTTTCCTGTAACAGATAATATCAGTAAAGTTAAAGAAAATATTGAAACTTACCTTGGTGAACACAACACAATGTTGGCGATGTTGTGTTCAACCCACGTTGATGTTGCCGCGACCGTGTTGCGTGAAAGCTACAATGGTCACATGATACCGTTTAACACGAAATAGTAAATAAAGAAATATGAAAAACAAATGAAATAAATACCTTAAAAATATCCGCGTTCGCGGTTTGGATGCGGTTTGGAGCCGTTCAGGAAATCCGGCGGGCCTCAAAACCCGGAACTGAACCTGCGGTCCGGTTCAGCATTTGGCTGAACTTAGACTGAACCCCGGGTTCAGTTCGGGGTTGAACCGGGTTCGGCTAGGTTCAGAACCGAACTACGGCAACACTAACCGCAAGGCAATAGCACCCCTAAACCCAAGGCCAGACGCGTGAAAACTCGGAGGTGGGGGTGCAGGGTGGGTGTACGGGAGAAGCTACATCAGGAAGGAAACATATTGCAAAGTCTGGCTGAACTCAAGTTGCAATAGTCTACTCCATCACATAATGCCTCTATTCCAGTTTGTATATATTACCATTACTATTAGATTACACGATTAAACAACTTATGAGCCACTCAGAAAAACATAGGTCCTGAAATACATTTTGAAATCAAGACAAGCACTGGCAAGATGCACTGGCAAGACAATTCAAGAAAAAGTAGCTTTTCCTGATGTACTGATGTATATTGTAAGACTCCGAAAATTTGGTATTTCACAGGAATAATTACATGTTTATCATAATGTATGGGCAAGCTTTTATAAGACTGTAAAAAAATGGGATTGCAGAGGAATAATTAGGTGTATATGGTAGCCCCTTATATACAGCAGTCAATTGTCAAGTGCTTGAATGCATTTATTTGGCCAGATAAGACATTGCAAGTCTGCTTATCAATTATCAACTCCGCCTGAATATACCGGTGCCTCCCCGATTTCCTGATGAGGTATCTATCTACTATGAGTATATGGGAGTCCTTTTTATACTACAGAGGTCATAGCATCCTGGGTGTGTAGGCATGTGAATGCAACTGATATTATGGGTGCCCAGTGATTGGACAGAGAGGGGTTGGCGCATTTGGGTCTGCATTCAGTTCCAGACTTGTTTGGAATTGATGAGTAATAACAGTTGGATTAGGATAGAGTGCATGGATGAGTGGTAGAATGTGCATTATGGTGGATTTCTGTGGCTACAGAGGCTGTACCCTCTACAACATGACCATGACCTGTGATATCTCCTTCTTCCTTTGTCATGGCTTTATGCTTATCTTTTTTTTCTTACTCATATGTCCTTTTTCTTTCTGCTTACATTATATCTATTCCTCATAGGACCTTCTTCTGCTTATGTAGTCTATATGACACAACCCTCTTTCTTCTTATTGGCTTCTTTCCTTTTCTACCTAGCTACACAGCCACATCTCAAAATGTACAGAAGTAGTCTACATTTGGTGATGTAACCCTGTAACTTAACTTGTTAAAGACCTGCTTCTGCACTTCATGATTTAACACCTTTTGTCTAAACTCTGTCTTCTAACTGAAGTAAAACCTTCTGTTTGTCACATCACATGACAGATAGAATAATGAAGGTCTGAACATGTACATGTAATCTGAGTCCCACCTAGGGTTGGGGAGCTGAACCAGAACCAGAATGACTGGAACTCGAACTCGAACTGATATGGAAGTTGGCGGAAGCGTTGTGTAATTCATTGTTGGGCACACAGGGGAGTGGTAATTCCAATGTGCTCACCAAGGCCATCGTCAACTTGGGGTGGATCACTGGGTCCCATACAAAATCCCTTGCGTATTTAGGTTGGTTAGCCCAACGACTAAACCTTCTGGATGGTTGTTGAGGGACAATCTGTCGATCAGTGGCTGGTGTTATTACATTTTGCGCATACGTGCGCATAGTTACATTTGGCCCCATTGTTTGGGCATTTTCTCTCGTTCCAGCAGTGGCACGGGTCGCACTTGTGGAAAGGTTGCTGTTTGCTTTTGATGTCACCTTGACGGCCTCGTAGTCCATCCCAGGACTGGATCCAGTGCAGTTGAAGGTCGGCAAACTCATGGACATCGGTAAGCATGAGGTCCCATCATTGCGCGACTCTAACACGGATTCCTTTATCGAAATGGATGATCCATTGATGCTGGTCAACTGGGAGGGCTGCGAAGAGCCCAGAGATATACTTTCCATACTTGTGGAGCTCACTGTGTCGCAGTGGGAATACATAGATCGTAGCTTTGACGGTGGGTTCCCAGGCTGTAATCCTTTCCCCATGGGATGTGACACTTTTGGCAGCTGTCGTGTTCCCAATGGAGATCTCAAGGGAACTGATACGTTTGCGTCGCTTGGGGTCTGAAACTGAAAAGAGTCCGGAGATGATGTGGTTGAGATCAACAGATCTGCCTGAAATGAGGTTTGTCCATTCCGAGACTGGAAATTGTGGGCAGTCCGGTGATACGCAGTCTCTCCCTTTGGGCACAGAATCTCTCATAGGATCCAATTCTACTTTCCCTACGACTCTTCCGCGTCCCGCGTACATGCGAAACATCAGCGCGCCGCCCGCGACTTGCGCGACTTACGCCGATCGACGCATGCGTGACTGCGACATCTTCGCTGTATCTTAACCGCGCAACCCGGTCTCAATACGCTGAAACACGACCGTTAAACACGTTCTATACGTTCGGACACCGAGTCCGATACCAGAAATGTAATTCATCCAGTTTATCTTCGTCTTTTTGCCGACTTTCATGTGATATTCGCCGTTATTTCAAATCCTTCGCTATTCCATTCCCGTTTCGTCGCTTTCATGCAATATTTCGCTGCATTTCTATTTCACTCATCCACCCTTAAACCCCTATCCCTTTAGAGTATAAAAAATGTCCTGTAGTAGAAAATAAACGACGAAGAACCCAGTTCTCCCCTCCCCATTAGTTTGCGTCTTAAGTTTAAAAATCCAGTCATTCCCATTCCAATCTGCGTCTTTTCTCATTGCGCACTCTCCACTATCGCGACCCAAGTTGTAGCGTAGAACCCTCGTCTCGTCGCATCATCGCTGCGTATCGCGCTGTCATCTAGGACACCCAGCTAAGCCTTCTGATTCTTGTTTATCACTGCATTGCGATATCGCGTTACCTCGCGACCCTCCACGTTTGTTTATTTGATCGCACATATTATCACGCATTATCGCGTTATTGTTGGGAGTGTTCCAAGTCCCGTTCGCACCTTTGCGACATTTTCATCTTTTATTATCTCTTTATCCGGGGTTATAGACGTGGAAACCGCATCACCGGGGAGTTGAGGATGGAGTTAATGGTGAATTTGACATCTCTTGTGTAGTTTTCGATGGAGGTTCTCACTTCTTGGAGCGAAACAGGGAGTTCCATAGGATGGATCGATTGCCTGATGACCCACGGAAGTAGAGAGACATTGACTCGCCGTTTTGGAGCATGAGTGTTTTCTTCATCTTCGTCATCATCTGTTCCAAGGGTGTGCTTAGTTGCTCTAGCAGGCTCCCTCAATTGGGAAGGCTGGTCATGCTCACCGAAAAATTCAGGCGAGATGGTTCAGTTGGCTCGTGAAGCCTGGTTTTCAGTCTCTTGGAACTCATCATCAAGTTCAGCCAACGGGTTTGTGGGTTTGCCCCTTGCTGCGTAATTTGTCAAAGTCGTCAAGCATCCTGCAGTAGGATCTAAAGGCTTGTCTTGATGCATAGTTGTCCTCTTGGTTGAAAGGCAGAATGAGCATGAGGTCAAGGATGGCTGAGATTTTGTCTTGACTTCTGCTTCTGTATTCCTGCACAATTCTGTTGCAGTCATTTCTGACCTTTGCAGAGGCAGTAGTGGTTCCTCCGTTATAAGATGAGCTTTGCGTTTGCGTTTGTACCTTGACAGATTCTTCATTATTAGTCATGAAATTTATTGATGGGAGGCTCAACAATGAAGAACGTGAAACGGCAGGCAACTGAAAAATAGGACATAAAAAAAGGAAAAAGAAAATGGAGGAAAGACAGCTTACTCGAGGTGAGGCTGAGAGGTCCTGAGAACAGGAGTATACCTCAAGAAGTGTTTATATAATGTGAAAGGGGTAAGTAAGATAAAGGGGGTTAAGTGAGACAAAGGTCGAGGTGCCAAAGAAAAAAGGGGGCACAGGCTCAAGATGAAGAGGGAGTACACATGGGCTCTGAGTCAAGCAGTGGGGTCCCCCCAAAGCTCTTTCAAGCATGATTAGACTATAGTAAATATTTTTATTTAAAAACAATTATTTACAAAATGCATATATTGATGACTGCTAAGATTACTGAAAATGGCAATAATAACATCTCCGGGTCACTCCCTGTCGAGAATTTTGAGCTGATCAGTCCCTGTTGCCATACCTAACGAAGCTCCACCTACCAACTGACTTCCGGGGATGCCGCCTTCGCTTTCGCCGCAACTTTCGCAACTTGCACCCCAACTCCTTTTATTTTCGCTTTTATTTGCTCCCCAAATTGTCTTATTTTCGCCCCTTTTAAGATTGTTTTAGAAACACGCTGTTTTCGTCGGTTACCGCCTTGGTTGTCGCGGTCCGGATTCGCAGCAGAAGGTCCAGCCTCAGGATCGATCAAGGCGACATCAGATGAATCAGATCGCGTCTGGAAAGGAAGAGATGAGAGGAGACGAACACTGAGTTCGTAGTATGTGCGTTACCTGCAAATCATGCACAGAATCTCCTCTCCTCTGGAGAGTATCTGGGATTAAGCTCTGGGATTAATATGCAAGACTATGCGTTACTTACATCCAGTTTGTTCAAGATTGACCGCTTCGTCAAGCGCGAGATGTTGTCGTCGGCAAGGACGCTCGTTGGGTTTTAAAATGTTAGTGCATGTGAGGGGTGACGTGGTGAAAGGGCTCACCTCCTTCGCGAGTTGCTAAGAATCTGGTTTGTATGGATTTCTCTAACCTACACAGCATGGGAGTGAAGATCAGTCGGAAGGAAATCTGCCTGAAGAACAGATGGGCTGCCATACCTTGAGGGGCGCAGAGACTGCGAGGGTCAAACCAACGGCGAGAACAGCGATGAGCGAAGCGAAGCGCATGGTGATTGTGTGCAAAAGATATAGATGGGTTCGTGAGGATGTCGTGAGTGTGTCGATATTATGTGGGAGACCAGCTCTGGGGAATTCCAGAGATTGCGAAGTGGCTTTTATACCCAGCGCATAGAAATCGGGTCCAAGTCTGTGCTGATCGCATGCCAACGGTGAGAGATAGGGATGACACTGTGGCACAGGGAAATCATTTCCCGGAAATGGAGGCAAATTCGAACGGGAAGGGCTCCTTAACTCCAGGCCGTCAGGCCGTCGGTCGTCGAGATGAGGTTCACCTACCGCAAAAATGTGTGTTGAATGTTCAATAATCCACACGATGAAAGATACGCCGGAAGACTTCAAGCTTCACGCTTCACGATTCAGTTGATGTGGCCCATCAGCAAAATACGAAAATCGCAATATGTTTGTTAGATGATCGATGACCTCTGGTATGGCAACGCAACTGAGGCCCAATGCAAGGGTCTGACAAATTGCAAACAGGATTCTACCCTATCAAACCTCGATACAGTCAAACCCCTCTTACCCCATACCCCTTTGGTCACCCCCCAAGGCTATGGGGTATGGGGGAGTATGGAGGCATTTGGGTGAGATATGTAACTTGGTAACTCCAAATTCCTATGTAAGGGAGTATGGATTATGAGGGGTATGGGTTATTAAAGAGGGGTTTGAGTGTATAGGCTCGGACAAAAAATTGGATTTTCACGTCGGCTTCGCTAACGGATGGCACGGTGGCCTTATTATTTTCCCCCATAACGCTGTATACGAAGTAGGACGGGTACAGAATCTGTGATAGTCATATGGACTCGAGCTCACCCACATCCTCATCTCCATTTTTGCGTTTGCACCGTCGAATGGTAACACTACTCCAAGTCACTTGAAGTCGCTGTGCAAAGCAACATACTTCGTGTAACATTTATCGCTCGCTGTTCCAAGCCACATGTATACTTAAACCGCAAACGAAACACTACGCTTCATCATATCAACCATCTCTTGATTCTGTAGGCAAATCGAGTCAACACAGCCCTCAAGCTGCACCTGGTACCACTTCCCGCTTTCTTTCGAAGATCCGACACCAACAACTTCATATAACAGTCCTTCGGATTCTGTGGATTCTGCGTCCCCCGTAGAGTGAAGGATAAATTGCTTGCCGATGAGCTGGAATGGGTCACGGGCAAATGAGTTTAGCTCGTCGGTTGTGACACGATGTTTAGCCGCGGTTATAGAGGGCTTGTTTGACTTAGCAGCTCAGGTACGAGTTGAAAAGATTGGTAGAGATATTGATTCGAACGCACTAGTTTGGAAGAAGCCTGTCGGCTTCAAAGTAGCCAGGTTATGGTAAGCAGCGCATGCAAGATAACTTGAGTTGCATACTGGAGATCAGCAGCTCTCTTCGAAATCTGGTGTTGAACTTCGGTCGGTAGCTGGCCCATCTCGAACAGCACGATGTACATTAGAATGCCATGAGCTGCAAACGATATCCAGATACGACTGGGGAAGTCTGAGCCATTTCTTCAACGATTCGATTGTAGCGAGCCGTAAGCGGTGGCATCGGTATCGTCGAGTCCTCAAAACTTATACAGTCGGAGTTACAACCTGAGTGTTGATAATTATCGTGGGAAACCAGAGCTCTGAACAGGCACAGCGCTCACAATTTCAGGTTCGACTGGCATGTCTGACCAAACTCCCCCGCCCAAACCAAAACCTGGATCCCTCCGCGACAGAATTGCCGCCTTCGAGAACAAACCATCCCCCTCCCCACCCAACAACCCACTACCTCGCCCAAAACCAGCCGGTCTCACATGGAAACCAAAAGCCCCCTCCCCGCCAGAATCCCCAGGCTCGGGCTCAGGCTCAGGCACAGGTTCAGCGTCAGTCGACCGTAGCCCAGTCTCCCCCGGGAGAGCCCACCCTGGAGGCATGTCTGCGTCAGATGCCCGCGAGAGCATCGGTAAGGCGGGGAGCTTGCGTGACCGCATGGCCGCACTTCAAGGCAAGGGTGCTTTCGGCACACCTGCCCCGCCCCTTGCACCCAAACCCGCGACAGACAAGCCAAAGTGGAAGCCCCCTCCCCCTGTCGTCTCGCCCTCTCCTGCGGACGACAAACACGAGGCACCGGCAGCACATGATCCTCATCCGCAGTCTGACAGTCCCACTGTCGCTGCGGAAGCCCAAGTGGAGAGTTCTGGGATCGTAGAATCCACACCTACAGAGCGCACAGATGCTCCTGAGAATGACCCAGAGGAAGAGGAAAGGCAACGGCGGGCGGCGATAGCGGCCCGCATGGCCCGTCTAGGTGGTGCTCGAGTTGGCATGGCGCCACCTGTGTTCGGCAAGAAACCATCTATACCTAAGGTAGAAACTCCAAAGGAAGGGATTTCTTTAGTGCATGACGAAAATCCCTCTGCACACATTCTTACAGCCGAGCGCACTAGTGACGGTGAGTGCTTATCATTGCACTACTATAACACCGCTATATTGCCTTTGCATAAAGAACCGTCCGTCATACAACCCCTGCCCAGTGAAGGGTCACCTGTTGCAAGCCAGGACCACACAGGTAAAAAAACATAATCAGACCTCTTCAGCCTTCTGTAACCAACTACATTCTCATAGACCGTGTTCCCACACGCAAGGACTCCGAGTCTGCATCCATTCACTCTCTCGACTCCGTCTCACATGCAGCTCGCACCCCGGCATCAATGCCTGTACCCTCTGTCCCGCGCAGGGCAGCCCCTCCTAGAAAGAAAGCCGTCAGTTCTCCCTCTCCCAGCACGGAAGCTGCGCCTGAGGTCCACCAGAAAATACCGCGTGAGAACCCTGACACTATTATCACAGGACCCATCGGACGTGCAGAGGGACAGCAGGATGATGGTGTTAAAGCGGTCGCCACAGCAGTTGTAGAGATCAAACCCCCGGCTGAGCCGCACACCCAAGAAGCGCCCTTGCACGATAGCCCCGAAATCCATGCAACCAAGGAACCCAGCTCCGTCACACTGTCAGAACGTGAGGACGAACCATTATTGCCTCCCTCTCCTCAATTTCAAGAATCTGTCCATGACAATGAAATCCACGATAAGCATCTACCCCCCGTGTTAGTGCACGATTTTGCTGAGCACGAGGAGAAGCCATTCGTTGACGAGCCCCTGTCCATTCCTACCGTCCCCGAAGCGGCCGCCGCAGTGGAGACCTCCGGGGAGGAAACAACTGCCGAGCCAGATGACGATGACGAAGCTGCACGTCGACTACGCGTTGCCGAGCGCCTCACGAAGATGGGCGCCTTCAATCCATTTTCGCTACCTGCTCGACGCCAGAGCTCCGCTGTGTCTCTCGAGGAGCCGATTAATACCACAAGTGCGATTCTCCAGGAACCTGCTATCCCTGTACCGACGTCGCATCCGCTTGGCCGCGGCGACACTTCGGCGGCTAGTATACCTCAGAGCCCTGAACCACTCCAGACGATTTTGCATAACGTCCAGTCTGCTGAAAGTCAAGAAGGCGCCACGTCGGCTGAGTTGGATGCTGGTGACGCTGAAGAGAAGGGAGAAGCTCAGGATGGTAAATATTGACAGTCTAGCCTTTTCATCTCTCCATTCATTCGTTTTGTCATTCGTTCTTCACCCATTCGTTCATTGTCTCCCTTCTCCCCTGAATTAAATCGTGTAACAATTTCGTTGATTGGTATTCTCTACTGCAGAAAGACTTCATGATCGTGCTCTCGCCGGACATGGCATGGTGGGTGAAGCGGCGTACGAACCGGAAGGTGAAGAAGATCAAGATGAGACGTACCCTGAGGTTCATAGTGATGTTCCTGCGAGACGGTCAGCGCTTGGTGTCGATCCAGAACATCAAGTAACTGAGGATGACGACTCATATGAGTCGCTAGACCATCTTTCTGCTGAACAGGAAGCAGAGGGGTCATTGGGAGGGGATTTTCAAGAGTCGTACGAGATCGAGGAAACGGGTAATGGTGCAAGACACAATGTAGGAGACGACCACGACAAGTCCAGGATGGTACCCCCTCGTGTGTCACGGCCCATACCTCCAGGCGTACCCCCCAAACAGGATTCAATTCATTACATCCTACCACCGCCACCGCCATCCAGACCGCCGCCTCCTCCGCGCAGAGAGGAACAGACGAGGGCGCCAGAGGCCACGGCTGTGTCGTCAAACATGATTTTCTCTCCTCCTCCTCCGCCGCCGCCACCACCCCCGCGTCTAGTTTCACAGTCTTGGCAGGGTGAAGATGATGGAGAGCTGGTGCATGTGCATGTGCCGTCTCCACCTCAAAGCAGGATGTTTTTCCCACCGCCAGCACCTCCGAGTCTGGTTTTACATGCTGAAAACGATCCGGTATCGGCACCGCCGATCCCGTTGCCCCCACCTCGACGCTTCTCTGTACCGCCGCCTCCACCACTCCTAACTAGATCTGATACCGTAGAAAGGGTACCTGTGCATGATATGGTGGACGACGAGGGTGAGGGGGAAGAGGAGATTTTACCAACGCCTCCCCCGCGGAGATCGGTTCCTCCTCCTCCTCCCCCACCTCCTCCGACGGCGACGGGTCCTTACGGTGGCGGGGACACGCTGGAGGCCAGGTATCACCCTAAGATTCCATCTTTACCACCACCCGTCCCACCCCCTGATCGCCGACCCCTGTCGTCTGCATACGCCCACACGCCCATTGAAGGTCTCCCTTCCGCCATCACCCTCACCACTGCAGATGTGGAATCACCATTTGGGCTGGTGTTGCCATCAGTTTCGGTTCCAGTCTCGCGTGAGGTTCTGGCGGAAGAGGAAGGAGGTGTGTATCATCCATCTGTTTGTCTGGTGTGAGGTGAATGGTAAACGCGTTCCTACTTATCAACAACAGATCCGATTGATCCTGGATTTCACACTCCTAGCAGGAGGGCGTCGCTGTCAGCCCCAGCGCCGACGCCGACGCTTCCTGAGGACGCAACTGCACGCTCAGTTTCACTACAGGACCAGGAAGCGATGGGTGACAGATCACTGGAGGGTGCGGAGCAAGCGCGGCCTCGGACGATTGCCGAGCGGATGGCGAAATTGGGAGGGATCCAGTTTGGTGCGCCGCCTCTAGCTAGACCAAGTCATCAACATCAGCATCAGCAACAACCGCGCTCCCCACGAACTGAAGAAGGTACTGCAGAGGGGTTGACCCCGACGCATGAAGAGGAGACTCCGCAGGTGACGGATCAGACTGAGGAAGATGAGGAGCAGGCGCGCAAGCAGAGGATCGCTGCCAGGATGGCCGTGATGGGTGGAATGCGGGTGGGAATGCTCCCGCTTGGTGTTGGAAGTACACGAGTCAGGCGAGAAGGCAGCGGGGATGGAGCAGAGCCTGGGCAATCTCCATCCCGCCCCGTTCCTCCTCCAAGACATCTGCCGCCGCCGCCGCCACCTCAAGACCTTGATTCCGAACAAGAAAGCGTATCGACATCCGAGGATGGCGTCAAAGTCGAGGCTGAGGAGAGTGAGATGGAGGAGGTCAATTACGAGGACGCGGTGGAGCAAGAAGAGGCACCGCCCCCACCTATACCTCCTCGTATCAGTAAGCAGATACCTAGCTTTGTACCTCCCCCGCCACTGCACGACGAACCGTCTTCCCCTCGAGTACAACCCCCCATCCCTGGCGGTCGCCCGCCTGTTCCTGTGCTTCCACCGATCCGCAGGTCGAGTGGGGCCGGGATGAGAAAAGTTTCTGGGGATCGCACCACCAACAGCCCTCCGTCTTTCGTGATGGTGGATAAGCCCGAAGCTTACGAAGTGGAAGAAGCAGCGCCGTCACCCCCTCCGAGACCGACGGGTCGTGTTCCTCCTGCTCGCGCAGCCCCGCCGCCGCCGCCGCCACCGCCTACAGAATCGTCCGAAACCACCTCACAATGGGAGCTGCCGTCTATTCCAACGTCATCTCTGGACTTCGGAGGAAATTCTGATGATTTATCCGCGTCTGTGTGGTCTGAAGTCAGCCACTCAGGGGCATCGTCATTCAGTGCTCCCTTGTCGCCGACTAAAAGGGGGTCGGTGTCTGTTAAAGCGCCCGCGGGAGAGTTACACCTGTCCACGGACGAGTTGATGGCGGCGTGGGGACGGGTGGGTGTCCAGATCTGCGAAGTCGCCACAACGTTGTTTGAGCAGTCCAAGAAGTCGCTGGTCGGGGACGGGTCGTTCCAAGGGTTCCTGGATGCGGTTTTGAGCCAGGTCCCCAACGCTGTTATGCCTTCCCCGCCCTCGTACGGTTACATGATATACTCACAGAGTGGCTCGACGGTGCAGAGGCGGGTTAGCGATATCTTGCCGGGTGATATAATGCTACTTTCGAATGCGAAATTCAAGGGCCACAAGGGGATACAGACGTACAGCCAGATTGTTGGCGTGGACGAACCTGTTGTGGGTGTTGTGAGTGAGTTTGAGGCGAAAAAGTCTAAAATTAGGGTGTTTGAGGCAAATCAGCATGTTGGGCAGCAGGTTAGTATACGTTGTTGCTAGGCATCGAGGATGACCGTATCTTCCGAGCTGACGAGATTGGTTTATAGACTGTAGAGTCTGTTAGCTATCGTTTGGACGATATGAAGGGTGGCACTATAAAGGTGAGTCGAACAATGTCTGTCCATTCATCAGTTTGATTTTCGGCCTCATTGCTGTGCCGTAGATTTTCCGTGTATTGGATAAAACAGTTTGAGGAACAATTGTTTGGAGTGCGTTTGAATTTCCCAGATTTTGATATTGGAGACACTTGGATGTCAGTTGAAGTGCGGAATAAAAATTGCCATTGTTTGGTATACATGCACTAACAGGGAGGCTAGCGACAAAATAGCATAATTAAAATAATGCTAGTGAAGAGTCTATGATATTAGTATTGGATTCTGAAGAGGCGCCGAAGAGCCCTGCACAACGATCTGATGAACTCACGAACAAGTGGTGAAATGACTACTACTTCACAAGCGGTCTTACGCCGATCCCGTTGTCCTTCAGACTTCGACCAGCGTAACTCTGGACCTGCTTTTCGTAATCAGCTGTAGCCGGATGGGGGTAAGTGTGTGTCAGTATGGATCGATTGAGAAAAAGCAGGGAGGGGGAAGAGGAAGACACACTCAGAGCCGCGTTATCAGACTTCGCCTTCTTGGTCGGTGGGTTTTCTGTTGCAGCTGGGCTGGCACTTTCTTCGGGAGAACGACGCTTGCCTCGCTTTTTCTGGGCAGCCATCAATGAGTAAGACGAGAAATAGAATAGGTGCGGGTTGTGCGGAGCGAGGTGAACTCACAAATCGGTTATCAAAGTTGCGTTTCCTGATTCGAAAATACAGAGGAGATCAGGAAAATATTTTGCGAAAAACAAGATAAGGAATTAACGATGCGATTTGGAAGAATCATTTATTGACCTGACTAGGGCGTCTTCTTCTTTCTTCTTCTCGTCCTCTTCCTGCGGGTGCACTCGTCCCGTTAGAACCACACCATAAAAACAAGACAGCAAGATCCGAAACTGCGGGGCAGCAGGGGATAGGCATGAAAGAGAGTCAAGGAACTGACTTACCTTCTTGGTGCGCTGGAAACGCTCAAGGAAAGATCCGTCGTTAGTGAATACGTTGGTAGGCTTGGGCGTGGACTTCGGATTTGGTTTGGATATGGATCCTGCTGTGGTCGATGATGATGTTGGGGGCGCTGGTGCTGGCGATGGGTACCCGCTAGAGTGTTGTGGGGTCGAGTTGCTTGACATAATGAGAAACCCAGTTGCACGTGCCAGCAATTCACCTCTCCTGCCAGGGTTTCCAAGTCATTCAAGGCTATTTTCTTTTGTCATAAAACCCCAGACCGGTCAAGTTACGTCTCCACTTGAAAGTTGAACGTTTTTTTGCACGACTTGATGTTGGGATTTTACAGCCATTTACTAGCAGGTCAAGTAGCTAATTGTTGAGCGCCAAGTTACATCCAGTGCGATCAATTGAGTACTATCCTTTACCTGCGTTGACTCTTACCTCTAATCTTCGCCTCTATCCATAACCTCTCCTTTTGTCCCCTTTCGGTCCGCAGAGCCGCCATCCGCCGATGCCGGGAATGGTACTGGGCAATCTCACTCTTCCCAACACAATCTCGCAACACCTGCGAGAGCTTTTGCTTCCCCCAGCACCGGCCACTCAAAAAATCAACCTTTTGAAAGAACTCAGGCCAGGAGGAGACGGCGTAGATGCCCTTGATCGTCTCGACCATTGCCTGCTCAATAGGTTTGTCAGTTGGCTTTGTTCGGACAGGAAACCCGTAGGAATCAGCCAGACGGGTGGGCTCCGCGATGTGCGAGGCCACAAAAGAGGATAAAAATGCGACCTGGAACATGGTGAGCCTATCGCACGGTTATCAGTAACATTCCGTGATGCAAACGGAGATATATATATAAACATACCTCAAAGCCGTTTTTGCCGCCTGGAACGTCTTCTCCAGTCTATAATCACTCAATCCAGTCTCCATGATCTCAAGCTCCGGGTAGTCCTGCAAGGTCCACCTCACATTCCTCACAAACACTTCCTCAAGCAGTGGGCCATTGAGGTGGTGCTTCCAGGTGATCTGCTCCACGGGTTCAGATCCCAGCACGAGACTGGCCATGACAATCAACTCCCCCATGTCTGGCACATACGTTTTTGACCTGAACTTCGGGCTGGAAAGAAATTGCCGGAGTTTGGCAGTCGCTTCCCCGATGATTTCCGGCTTGGAGGCGGCGAGAGAAGTAAGCAGGTGGTAGAGCTGGCAGTATGAAACTACGGCGCGCTCTGATGCCAGCAGCAGTGTGGTGTCCTTACTTCGTCCCAACGGATCGTCCAAGACAGCATTCGTAGATTGCATAAGCGAAACAACGACATTATTCATGAACTGATAGATCACCCGCACGGACTGGTAAGGTTGAACTCTCAACATCCTCGTCGCGAACCTCCGCCTGGGAGTCGTCCTCTGGATTTCATCGTCAATGATTGCAAGACGGCTCCAGATCGATGCCTCGACGCGCGTAAAATGGGCCCGGCTGAATGCCAGTGGTAGAAAGAATCCAAAGGCCTGTTTTCGGATGCTCCTCCGCACCCAGAAGGCATCGAAGGCATGCTGTGACAGCCAGTCGAAATCCGAGCTCAACGAGAGAGTACGCTCGTCAAAATGTACTCCAATGCCGAGGATACAGTCGACGAGAGGCCGGCGAAGGAAGAAACACCGGAGTTCGCGAAGGAGGAGGATGTGGAACCGACTCATCAGGTCGTGCGCGCGGGGGAATGCCGAGCAGAACGAGAGGAGTGACTGACTGGGTAGAGCGCTCAGTACCTCGTATAAGGTATCGTCGTTCAGCATTGGCAGGAGACATTTCGACGGTGGTTTCATGTATGGTTGGACGGTTGACCGGTGGCGGGCCGACACCAGTTTGGGGAGATCCTTACACAGGATTGCATTGGATTCAATACCCTTTGGCACCAAGGACCGCACAAATCCGGAAGGCGTGGCATTACGCAAGGCTCGAAGCTTTTCCCTGCCTTCTGGAGTAGGATCCGCGTCGACAAGGTGGGAGACGACATATCCATAGCCGCATTTAGAGCACCGAAAACACGAAGAACTGGTGCAAGTTGTTTGCCAGCGCCAGTTACGATGTGGGACGGTTACCCAACTGTCATGTACCTTGGTCTGCGTCACCACCCATTCCTCGCCAAGCGTGACCCAATCCCCGTAATCTTGCTCCACCTATACGGAATCTTGATCATTAGATAGGTAACAGAGGGCCATGGACGACAGACCCTCTCGCTTGAAAAGAACGTTAGGAATTGCATAAATAAGCCTCGGAGGGTAAGCGCAGGTGTATAACTACAAGATCTTTGTGAGACCAGATTAGATAGATAAATTGTGTTCTCACCCTCCAGTATAACCAGCAGGGAGTTCATGGAACTCCTTAAGCAAGTCACAACATATCCACGAGCCGTACACCTATAGATACACAGTGAGCAAACGTTCCCGCAAAGGTATGCAATGTAAGCACATTAGGATGATCAATATTAGTACTACTTTGTACTTTTGGCGGTCTGGATGGCCACTACCACACTTGTGAGCTCTTCTCGAAGGGTCAAAGTAGAAAAAAGAGACTTACTTTATCAGGCAACTCGACATCAAAATGTAGACGTAGTCCTCTATACGGCCCTGAATCGGGGCATAGGTGCAAGCAGAACTTGTACATGTTAGAGTCGTCCAGGTGAATGGACACGCCAGGGTACGGCGATGAAAGCAGCTCTGAGAAGTCCAGTCTCAGGCGTGCAAGGCGTGATTGGGTGCAAGATGGCATACGAGCAGCAGGTGTCAGTGAAGACATGGCTCGCTTTGAGAGATTCAGCACTGAGAGACAGCTTTATATGAGTGCGATAGGAGTCTCGAGTCAGACAGTTCGAGAATGAATCACCATACGAGCGGCCCCGTCCATTGGCATTTTGGAGTCATAGTGACAAGACCCGCTAAAGCAGCGACCGGGGATGAGTGGTGTGACCTACCTCCAGCAATATTAATGCGGCATTGGCACCGCCCATATCCGAGTCATTGGACATCGAGTATGTCTTTCCCTCGTCACCAACTCAGACTATAACGCCTGGACAGCTTCCCTCGTCGTACCCTTCTTCCTAAGCATCAGAAGAGTTACATGTCCGCTTTTGGGTGCTTATTCAGCTTTTTTAAGCACGAAAAGCACGAAAAGCCATAAGCTGGGCCAGCTTATATTAGCGGGGTCGATCCGCTATTAAAAGCTGGGGCCCGCTTATTTGAAGACACTAAAAGCACGAATAGGTCAATAAGCTAGGTGTCTTTTGTGGAAGCACTGTGTACTTTTTAATTTCAAGGTAGGCTTTTCGTCACTTCAGTAGGGGGTATCAAAACAGCTTATATTATTTGCAGCAGGGGGGCACAGGGAGGCACAGGAATACGAAGCATGTAACTACGGCAGACAGACGGAGACGAGACGGCGCATTTTGCGCGGCGGAGTTGCCAATCGTGATTAGGCTGCACAAATATGTCAGTACCTGTATGAACTTAGCCCGGGAACACTCACCTGCTTCGCCATCGGAATCTGACTGGACTAGTAAAAATCCATCATTGTCACTGGTATTGCCAGACATGGGCTCGCCTGAGGACTCGCTCCGGGTGTCGAAGGCAAATTGCCTTGCCGCCGTTATGATCTCAAACCACTGTTTCAAATTCAAAAAGCTCGAGCAACCTAGGGCAGCTACGAGTTAGGACCCAACCGAATAGGTTATTAGCTTTCTTACTGCTTGGATCGATAAACCGAGGGCGCCTACTGGCCGTGCATCCCAATAGTAGCGGTCCGTCGAGTACTTTGTGTCCTTGAGATGCGAGGAGAGAGTGTAAGTTATAACGTCAGTTTGGAAGAGCTAGAAAACAAATAAGTCAGTGGTCAGCATCCGTTCACCTCAACGCACTAATTTTTTCCATGGCATGGTGCTGGGGCTGCTGACACGGTCGTCACCTGCCAGCACCAACTTGGTGCTGTGCTAGCATCGTCATTGCTGGTGTTGATGCTGTGCTGGGGCTCCAGTGCTGGTTTTGGCCACCGGTGTTGGTGCTGTCGCAGGTGTCTGTGTTGATGTTGGGCTGGTACTGGTGTGGCTGCCGGCACCATTCTCCTAGTGTCAGTGTACACGCTAGTGCTAGAGTTGAAACTTGTCCTTACCTTGTTGAGGTCGCTGCCATTTTTACTGCCGTATCCCCGCTGTTGTCATTCCGTCGTTTTCATTGCCCTCGCCATCTTCATCGTCCTTGCCGTTGCCACTGCCCTGCCCTGAAAATGAAATTTGGCACTGTACCGCACTGCTACTTACTAGTGTCGGTCCAAGGTTCAACGGGTGTTCGTGTTGGTGCTAAGGCAAAGTTGAACATGGACCAAACAAAGGTAAAGTATGGACTTCACTGATTTTTTTGACATCGCTCCAACTCCGCCGTCATGCTCTCCCTTTTCCTCTCATGCTATCCCTCTCATGCTCTCCCTCTCCACACTTGCCAACATCCCCACACTTGACTCACCCACAACATCACGAACAACCCAATATGAAATAGCACCAAGGTGAGTGTTATTATCATTTTTATCTATCGTTATTATTTGATATCATACAGGTCATTTGTAACTACTGCAACGAAACAAGGGCTGAAATGAAGACACAACCAAACGTGAACGGCTGCGAAGAGGACGACCCAACAACGGTAATGGCGACGGCAGCAGAGGCCAAAGTGAAGTGAGACCGGGGGAGTGGTGCACCCACCCCGGTCGCCAGGTGAGTTCTCTCCCGCGCCCATGCGCGAAGACACCCACCTCCAATGCCACCTCGCATCCACATGGCATTGCTTCAATTGACGCACGTCCCGCGCCACGAGGTCAATGGTGGGTATGGGCGTGTGTATGAAGGGGCAGGCCCGCAAGTATGCATTGGCAGACACGCGAACTATGGTTTCTCGTGGGTACGAGTACAGATTGCGCCCGGAATACCTGTGTCATTAGCAACGGTACTGATTCTAATGCACACTCGTCACAGTAGTTTTGCAGATATAACATTACATATATATAAGAATAAGCTGCCGGAATAAAAAAAAAGCCTAGTCAGAAAAGCAGAAGATGGAATGAAAAAGGAGAAAGCACTGAAAAGCACTGAAAAGTTCTGGGCTAAAAGCGCAAGTTCGAGCGAAAAAGGTAAAAGCTTATTTAAGCATATGTAAATCTACTGATGTTGAATGGAGACATGCAAGAATTATAGCCAAAGCTACTTCCGGGAGGCGGTTGTGCTGCCGCTGCGCAATAGCAGCATCTGAGACAGGGTTATGAACAGGACTTGAGGGTGTGGGCGAGGGTGCCGCAGAAGGAGACGGGATGCATCAGCAAAAGTGCGCAAACCATGCATGGCCTGTTACCGGATTTCACCGGTGGCAAACTCTCATAGGTCTGTCACTGAGATACATCCCCAAGTACGTATTGTACCACTCTCGTGCTAGGTATGACATGTTTGTACCGGAATGGAGTTAGTAAACGAGCCTGTTATCATACTTGGCATCTACAGAATAGAATTACAGCTTGAATGTCAATATCATACCGGTTTGGGGTCCCTTCCCCGCATCAGAAGAGTTACATGTCCGCTTTTGGGTGCTTATTCAGCTTTTTTAAGCACGAAAAGCACGAAAAGCCATAAGCTGGGCCAGCTTATATTAGCGGGGTCGATCCGCTATTAAAAGCTGGGGCCCGCTTATTTGAAGACACTAAAAGCACGAATAGGTCAATAAGCTAGGTGTCTTTTGTGGAAGCACCGTGTACTTTTTAATTTCAAGGTAGGCTTTTCGTCACTTCAGTAGGGGGTATCAAAACAGCTTATATTATTTGCAGCAGGGGGGCACAGGGAGGCACAGGAATACGAAGCATGTAACTACGGCAGACAGATGGAGACGAGACGGCGCATTTTGCACGGCGGAGTTGCCAATCGTGATTAGGCTGCACAAATATGTCAGTACCTGTATGAACTTAGCCCGGGAACACTCACCTGCTTTGCCATCGGAATCTGACTGGGCTAGTAAAAATCCATCATTGTCACTGGTATTGCCAGACATGGGCTCGCCTGAGGACTCGCTCCGGGTGTCACGCTGGTTTTGGCCACCGGTGTTGGTGCTGTCGCAGGTGTCTGTGTTGATGTTGGGCTGGTACTGGTGTGGCTGCCAGCACCATTCTCCTAGTGTCAGTGTACACGCTAGTGCTAGAGTTGAAACTTGTCCTTACCTTATCGAGGTCGCTGCCATTTTTACTGCCTTATCCCCGCTGTTGTCGTTCCATCGTTTTCGTTGCCCTCGCCATCTTCATTGTCCTTGCCGTTGCCACTGTCCTGCCCTGAAAATGAAATTTAGCACTGTACCGCACTGCTACTTACTAGTGTCGGTCCAAGGTTCAACGGGTGTTCGTGTTGGTGCTAAGGCAAAGTTGAACATGGACCAAACAAAGGTAAAGTATGGACTTCACTGATTTTTTTGACATCGCTCCAACTCCGCCGTCATGGTCTCCCTTTTCCTCTCATGCTATCCCTCCCTCTCATGCTCTCCCTCTCCACACTTGCCAACATCCCCACACTTGACTCACCCACGACATCACGAACAACCCAATATGGAATAGCACAAAGGTGAGTGTTATTATCATTTTTATCTACCGTTATTATTTGATATTATACAGGTCGTTTGTAACTACTGCAACGAAACAAGGGCTGAAATGAAGACACAACCAAACGTGAACGGCTGCGAAGAGGACGACCCAACAATGGTAACGGCGACGGCAGCAGAGGCCAAAGTGAAGTGAGACTGGGGGAGTGGTGCACCCACCCCGGTCGCCAGGTGAGTTCTCTCCCGCGCCCATGCGCAAAGACACCCACCCCCAATGCCACCTCGCATCCACATGGCATTGCTTCAATTGACGCACGTCCCGCGCCGCGAGGTCAATGGTGGGTATGGGCGTGTGTATGAAGGGGCAGGCCCGCAAGTATGCATCGGCAGACACGCGAACTATGGTTTCTCGTGGGTATGAGTACAGATTGCGCCCGGAATATCTGTGTCATTAGCAATGATACTGATTCTAATGCACACTCGTCACAGTAGTTTTGCAAATATAATATATAAGAATAAGCTGCCGGAATTAAAAAAAAGCCTAGTCAGAAAAGCAGAAGATGGAATGAAAAAGGAGAAAGCACTGAAAAGCACTGAAAAGTTCTGGGCTAAAAGCGCAAGTTCGAGCGAAAAAGGTAAAAGCTTATTTAAGCATATGTAAATCTTCTGATGCGGTCTGCTATAACAATTGGCAAGTATATCCAAGACTTGTAGTGTTCATCAGTCTGGTATATGAGTTGTCAAGTGTGGTACAAATATGTTGCAGAGACTGTCCAGTAGCTGAATGGTCATAAAAGAATTCTATTCAGAGTGCACGACATTTTATAGGGCGCCGTAACCTTCCATGCCCTCTGCATCGTCAGGGGGACCTTCCCCATCCTCCGGGTCAAGTCCGTCGTCGTCGTCGTCATCACCGTCGCCTTCTTCCTCATCCTCTACATCCTCTACCTCCTCCTCGGCATCCCTATCTGGTTCAACCAGCTTTCCACTTACATGTTTACGTAGTAGAAGAGGATGCACTGGGTACGTAATACCACCCATTTTGAAAGCGAAGTTAACTTCTTGGTTACAAGGTAGTGTGTAAATTTCGCTGAGGCCGGTAATGTTAACAAGTGCAGCTGACCCGTAGAATGCATCCGCAACGGCCCTGCCAAATGATGAAATGTCTATCAGCGAGGACCAACAGATGACATGGAGACATACCGTGGAACCTGAGGGAGAGTAAAACCGCTGTCGAAAACTGCCGTAAGTCGTTTAGGGTTGGTTGTGTCAGCAACTTCACTAGTAGCGGGAACAGGTTGTCCATCGGGTTCAATGATGCCGTCCTCGTCAAGTAGCACCTGCCAATGCTGATTTCCAAAGTTGGTGAGCGAGACCACAGTTACATTGAGTTGGGGTTGGGACATAATGTTTTCGTAGCCAGGGAGTATCTCACCCACAGTCAAATCGCCCGGGAACGGATTGCCAGGTTTGTCGGCGCGACCAAGAAGGATGGAAAGAAAATTGGGAGGTCTTGGAGAAAGATGCTGTCCAGGGGTGTATTTCCAACTGAACTATTCAGAGTCAAGAGAATATTGGAACCAGAGGATGGACCGAGGCCAATGAGACCTGTACTGTCCGAGTTGGTATTGCCTGCCATCACAAAAACTGTCAAAAGTTAGTACTTCAATGTATGGACAAAAAGCTGAACGTCGTACTGAATGCTTGATGTGAACGTTGTGATCAGAAAACTCTAAAGCGGCAAGTTCAATTGGGCCTGGGTGGATGCGTTAGGGTGTTACCATCTTAGGAGCTGATTCAGAATCAGCATACCTTTTACTTCACCAACAGCACACTAGACGCCACCAACTGAACACCTTGACAATCCGTGCTTTCCAGGAAATGTCTCACGAAAATTGAACGTAGTGCGCATCTAGATACGATCCCTGGAATTGGGTTTGAGGATGCGACCCAAAGGTCAGCGCTAAACACGATGAAATTGACGTTTGGACCTCTACTGCACACAACCGGGTCGCCTCACCTTCCTGTGTCTATGAGGACGAGATCCTTTGGTGTAATAAGACTTTAGCATGCACGTGACGAGTGCACGGACCCAAGACATGCATATATAGGACAGACCCTGATTGGAAATATTCCCCCGCTCTTGATCAGCCCCGTCACAATCGATACTGGCCTTGCCTCCTTGTCGTTCCCAGTCTCCCCTTGGCTGTGGACGAGGATTATTGTCCCCTTCAGTTGGAGAGAGCTTGGACCGAAGCCCAGCAACTCTAAGATTAACAACAGCTAAGTGTATGCTCTCTGTGTTCTTCTCCCCCAACCCCTTGTTCCCTCCCACTCCCACTGCCGCTCCCTGGGCAGGTCCTGAGGGGGGGCCTCAGCCTCACCGGCTCTTTTGTAAGTGGTCAATTCTACGAAGAATGGAGATTCCCTGACGCCGCTACCCTCCTCCAGATGCTTCAGGTGAGCGGTGCATCTTCCAAGTTGTGCTCACTAGTCCTGGGTTGTTCTCCGCTAGTCTCTTGGTGTGTTCTTGTTGTTCAATCAGTTGCATTTGTCTCTGCATGCTCTATGTTGTACTTGCCACTGTCCTTCATTGTAATTTGTTGTTGCATTCTGTTACCTGCAGTAATCAAATGATGGTTTTCAAACTTGCAATCCCAATACAATCCTTGTAAGCTTGAGAAAGTTTGGCCATAGACTTGTACAGACTTGTACTAAGTGGCCAACTCGTGCACTCTGTTTCTACCGTGGCAACTTGTACAATTCTGGCAGTATCTGGTAAAAAAAGGACTTGCTAACATGGCGATGTAAGGCTGGTTACCAGAATTGTACAACTTTTACAGGAATGTACAATATTTATTAGATTTTAGGCCGATACATGGCCATGTCATCTTTCCACACTTTTGCTGATGTGGGAAATGTTGGCGAGCTAAGATCTGCATTCACCAGCAGGTACTGCCCAACTTCCACGCTCCTCCATATACTGCAAATTCCATGTAAGTCGTCTCCGCCGCACTTGTATGGCAACAGGGACTGGTCAGCCCTAAAAATGGAATGAGATAAGCGTGCCGTTCACACTTCCAACGCGGCATTGCATTAGGACCCAGGACACTACTCCTCTATCAATTAGTTTAGATATTCCTATGCCTGTTGGCGACAGTGGGCTTGCCCAGTATCTTTTTCATACTTTTTCATACTATATATATTATATATTCATCAATAATAGACTACGATACATGATAAACTGAGTGGAAAGGATAAAATGGGTGGGGTACAGTTGAAACCACTAAGAAAGGTGAGGTAGCATGGTAATAGGATTTAGCGAGGGTAGCAGGATGTACCTGAGGGGCAGGGGGTAGCGGAACACACCCAGGAGTAGCGGGATGTGCCCAAGGGGCAGCAGGGTAGCAGGACAGACCTGAGGGGCCGTGGGGGTAGCAGGACATGCCCAGGGGGCAGCAGAGGGTAGCGGGAGGGTGATGAGACGTACCTGCAAAGTGGCGAAGTGAAGGTGAGAGGGGCCCGCAGGTCGGGGCACTCTGAGGGGTCGGGGAGTGGTAGGAGGGTACTTACTCGGGTGATTTGGCCCAGTTCCATCGTCAGAGACAATGGCCTCGCCCGCGATATCCTTACCCCCATCCGAGGCGGCCCATCGTCATCGTCGTTGCTGCTGTCGTCGTCCGCTTCTGCATTCGTCGTCGTTGCTGCCGCCGGTTCCTGGCCCCGGCACCCTTGCCCCCACCCGAGGCAGCCCACCGTCATCGTTGTTGCTGCTGCCATCTGCTTCTACTTTCGTTGTCGTTGCTGCCATCGGTTTCTGGCCCTGTCCTCGGCATCCTTACCCCAATCCGAGGCGGCCTATGGTAGTCCACCCTGCAATGGAGAGCATTCAGACCTCCAATCACGGTTGTTGAGTTTAGGGAAGATTGCAGCCATGGACGGCGTTTGATGCCATCCTGCTATCATCTCGTCGTCGTTCCGAGGTATTGCCCCACCCATCTCCGTTGATGTACACTGGCCCGCTTAAGGTGGTTCAATCGAATCCCCGGCCACCGTGGTCGTTGTAGCAGCAATACATGTATAGCAGCCAGTTAGCATCGTGACAAGGCAAGTGACTGAGCAAGTGACACGTGTTCGTGCTTTCAACGATGTCTCACTCGAACCAACACAAACCATTGCGTACATGTTACATTTTCCAACTCCGCAACTCCGATTCCGACTCCGCTACCCACAATGACGATTCCACTTTACCATACCTTCCTTTTTTGTTCCCCTTTACCTTTTGTCTTCTTTTGGACATTGTTGTTTCTTCTTGTCCTTGTTCTCTTTTCTTTCTTCTTCTAGAACAATCCAGACTGACCATGGACACATCCCCACGTTACCTTGCTGTACCCGAATAGTCTCCTTGCCGATGGACATCATCGCTATTGTCTTTTCCCTCGCCCTGACATATTGTTGACTTCATCCCACGACAAACCGATTCACAATGGCTGTACTCCCGACACAGCTCATTACCGTAATTGTTATTGGCAGCATTGCCATCACCTTCCTTATCGGTTTCTACATTGTTATGATCTATCTTTGGCATCGGCACCGAAACCCTTCCGCCATTGATACTTCCGACTTCCACCTCGACAATATCTCACCACGTAATTGACAATTGCCATACCTGGATATATGGTTTCCACTTTCGTATTCCATGCCTACCATTATCCTCCCTGATTATCCGACGACATTCCTCACCTGCACGCATGCCCTGAACAATCCCCGATCACAAGACATTTCACTGTTCCCTCCAATCCGACCATCGCCGAAGCGCATACCTTCAGACTTCGACCACAGACCATACGACTTCCAAATACAGTGAACCAACCCCTATCGTATATTGTTCACACGACATCGCTTCAATGCAGCAACCAACATCTTATTCCCACAGCTTTTCACTCGTGCCATAACTCGAAACCTGGACCCACATTCATTTATCCTTTTCCATCCATAACCTTGATACCTCCCACACTCGTTTACAGCAATGCCCTTTCTTGGACGAATACTGACATCAGGTGGACTGCATTGTTCCACAGACAGGACAAGACATTGCTCCTCGATATGTTATCAACACAGACATCATCATCCGGTACAGCTTATGCTGTTCACATGTCTAACCTCGACTATCCCCATCCTAGTTGGTTTTTCCTCCATACATTCCTTTATTTTCTTTCATACCACCAACCTTGCCATTACAAGACACTCCCTTCACCAATCCAACACTGGACGATACCCCTCTTCGACCCGACTGTGCATTGCACTTGCCAGACTGTGCACTTGCCTGCTACAGCAAGTGTAGACCCCGAATAGGCAATTCTGCACATCACATGATCCGATGACAAATCATCCGAGTCATCCGGACCCCCTCTATTCCTCAATGACACCTGGGCCTCCAGTTTGATCGCGAGAACATCGACATGAGGATGCCTCATGTCTGCCTCATGGTGAAAACATGGTGTAGTTGGACATGTTGTAGCTTCATGGTTGGATTCCCATTTACCTCCCCTCAAGTCCATTCACTATATCTACTGTCCTTGTTGTTGGTTCGGACTTTTTCTTCTTTCTTTTCCTTACGTTTAGTCTGGTTCTTGGGGCAGACCCCCTTATCTTGGGTAACCCCCACGGTTCGCAATGACATTGTACCATGAATCCCCCCTCTTAGCAGTGTTGTCTTAGTAGTAAGCAACAATGAAAGCTGCTCTTCTCTCCTCTGGAAACCGATCCCCTGTTAAGTTGATTGTTGCCGGAGCCCGCTGCAGAAGCGATCCGTAACAGTACGTACAGGCAAGAGTCACCCGTCCATGAATCTCATGCCACATTCTACCTCCTGAGCAGGTCTTAGAGCCATTTGTTCGCCACTACTGGTCTCTCGGTTTGCCTGACACAGCCATCCTCAGACATGTTCAGGACCATTACGATTCAGCCATCTATGGGCTTAGGTACCGTGTTTTGTATCATTCTAGATTAGCTGACTTGGATATCTTGTTCTGCCAGCCTCAAATTCCTCAAACGACTCCAAAAGAAATGGGGGCTATTGAGTACATGGCAGCAGCAACATTCACCTGAGACTATTGCACCCTTTGTTGCCGAAATTCGCTCGTGGTTTCCAACCATGGGAGCCCACCAGATGGTATCTGTTTTGAGGCAAGACCACAATATAAAGGTTGCTGAGTGCGTTTAGTTTTTTTCTTAAAATCACCGTCGACTTCCAATACTGATAGTTCACAAGGAAAACACTTTTGGATTGGCTCAACTTAGTGGAACGTGATGCTGTCAAGCAGCGCTTGAAATGTCGGTTTAAGAGAAAGCGATTTTGGGCAGCTGGAGTAATGGATCTTCTTGTGTTTGATCAACATGACAAATGGAAACACTTTGGACTGTGGTTGCACATGGGCCTTGACCCATTTTCTGGCCGGTTGGCATGGTTGAAGATCTGGTGGACTAATCGTAATCCTTGTCTCATCACAAGTTATTATCTGGAAGCAGGACGAGCGTTGGGCGGTATGGCCTTCTTTTCAAATTATTTGTGGCTGACCCTTTACTATCAGGTGTTCCACTCATCACACAGAGTGATCTGGGCTCGGAAAACTATGGCATTGCAAATTGCCACACTCTCATCCGCCACCGCCTTGATCCTGCCCTCTCTGACACTATTCAACATCATTGGAAACGGGATAAGATGAATGTTAAGCCTGAAGCAGGCTGGTCTCAGTTACGGCGCCAGTTTACACCTGGATTTGAGGACATATTAGATTCTGGCTTTAATAGTGGCTTATATAATGCCGATGACCCTCTTGAGCGGTGAGTACGGTTATTTTCTTAAGTGAATCTAATGTACTTTTATGAGAATAGACTTATCTTCTGTTGGCTTGCCATCCCCTGGCTTCAAGCTGAGCTTGATGCCTGGATGCAACAGTTCAATTCAACACCTCGATGAGCTGACAAGAATAAAGTTTTACCTTGTGGAATCCCTGACCTCATTGCTGCCAAACCGCATCTGTATGGCACATGTGATTTTAAGGTAGTGTCTTCTACATCACATGAAATATAAACTGAATTACTTTGGCAAGATTATCGTGCCCCTGGAGTTGTTTGACGAGATGGAAAGGGAATGGGCCAATCCAAACAATCCTGTCTTTTTACTTGTTCCAACGGCCTTCGAAGCATGTGTGGTTCCCATCTATAATGGCATTGGACGGCCAGGAGTTACTTCGACAACATTTTGGGACATATATGCCGCAATACTGGCTGGATTCCGAAATATTCCAGACAACCCATTGCTGGATGAATCTCTACGTGACGTACAAGCCAAAGTCGATGAAATTGAGCTTCTTTCAGGCCTACGGGATTTACCTCATGGCGACGGTAATGTTGGTGAGCTTGGCTATTGTTACATGGGTGGATTAGCCAATCCTCCTACCATGGATGTGGAGGGTAATATAGACATGCGGGAATACGCCTACTTCATGCCATCTGAAGATTCCTCATAGTTTCTTATGACAATAAAAAAAATCTTTTTAACCGAGGGAAATTACCAATGTGTGAAAATTTGACTGGATTTTGGCTTCATTTTATCATCATGTATGCTGCATGCTTCACTAATCCTGACTCAACCCAAGCCGTTATTTGTGGTCGGAAGGAATGCCGAGTAAGGGTCTTCCCACCAGGCACCAGTCTCGAGTATCTGTACAGTGCCGATCCTACTCGTCCTGGAAGAGCTGTTTGCAGTGAATGTTATTCTTATTATGTTAAAAAGACAACCACAATACGTAGAGGTCTGTATCTGTCATTCAATTCTCTAAATCTTCTTCACCCTTCCTGTCATTCTAGATGAAGATCAGAATGGGTTGCAAATTTAAAAAAAAGAGGTTCACACCCAGGTTGCACAAGCACAATGAGGAGGTATATCTTTTCAATCCGTTCCTTACCCTTTCTCCAAATTGAATCAAATTTCAGGGCCGTCTCACCCTGTGCAAGCCATTGGAGATCCTCGTCTGCTGATGCCTCCCCCGGCTCTTCCGTTCATTCAGCAATATCACGCTCCCCAGAAAAGTAGCGGGACATACCCTACCATACAGTTGCCAGGACAGCAACCATCATTTGTTCCGGCGATGTCAAAAGTTTTGCCAGCTGGATATACGAGTAACCATGCTGTCTATGCCTTGTTGCGAGATAAGATGGCAAAGCAGGCATACGCAAATAATGCCGGTGAGGTAGTGACAGTGGAATGCCGATTAGTGCACATTCCTCTCAGAAAGACGACAAAAGTCTTACTTGGTGTATGTCATAACTTTTCGAGCAATTACCCTCCTCACGCTGAATAACAGGGAATTTTTGAAGCAATCGACAATATTCCAGTTCATATTGGAGCAAAAGACTTGAAAGATATGGCGTTCATGGCGATAGAGTGGCTATGGATGGATTTTTCAAAGGGTTTCCCCTTGCACAGTGCCGATGTTATATTGCGTAACAAAGACTGGGTGCCTTTAACCCAGGAGAGAGGTGCCATTTCTACCCAATTTTTTAGACAAGCAAAGAACGGTGCACCAAAATTCCGCACTGGGAAATGTTTGATCTATCTCCATGTGCCAGACAAGATATTTTCCGACTTCAAAGTATGGAGTGATGCGCTTGAAAATGACAAAGATGTATGTGTAATCAGTTATACCTCATGTGGATGCTTGCTTACCGCAAGTATGAGAATAGGCTGCCGAAAAAAGCCCTAACATACCAGGTGACAAGTACCCGGATCCGGCACTGGCGACTACAGCACGTCAGGAAAACATACTGAGTCAACCTGCATTGGCACAGGATGAGCCTCTTTTTCTTCCTGAGGCAACTGGACCGGATTTGCAAAGCTATAACAAATGCTGCAGGACAATCTCCCACCCCACAGAGGTATCCACTCAAAGTTCTCCGAAGACGCCTTCACAAAAGCGATTCCGATATGTAGGGGACAACTCTCCAGACCTAGTGTCCCCTGATAAGACAGTCCTCCAATCAGCCCTTCGTGCTCAGCATCGTCCTTCAAAGAAGGAGATTCGGCAGCTTTGTAAGTTTCAAGCCTTCAGCGTACATTTGCACATCATTCTGACAAAATGAACAGTGGACATGAAATCAATACCAGTCTGTCTTTATTTCGTCAAGCAAAAGAATCTTGAGGAACTCATGAAAGAATCCCACTACTGGGACAATTTGGACTGGAATCGGCCAAAGCAGGTTTACCTGCACCTAAATATGAGTCCTGGGCAACAGTTATCAGGAGGTTTCAAAATGGCTTATCTTGGAACAGCGAGCGAAACTGTATTTGGGGAGAGTGTGGATGTTTGCATTAAGCAGATATTCACATCAAAAAAGAAGGAAGTGGTCAACTCATTTGGATGTCGTGTCTTCATTGAACAGAAGATTGCCGTTGATAGCCATTTACAACTGAGGGACCTCACCACCGAAATCACTTGTTTCATTTGGGCCCATGCCTTGTTAGAATTGGTTTACCGATTTATCGATAAGCAGATTGCAATCTGTGGAAAACCACCAATGTCAATCCCTGATATGCGGTTCGTTCAGTCAGCACTAGCCTATGAGCAGGGAGGGGAAAAGAGGGTTTTCCTTGTTGAAGAAGTTGTCGCAGCTGAGACTGAAGGACCGTTTCGAAAGTACATTCATAATGGATCAGCATCTCCGCTCTTCTTTGGCCACAATGAGGATGTCGAGCGGGCAGAATTTCTTGCATTTTCCCAGCATGTTCAGTACTGGAAGACAAGCAAACTCGTGTTTGTGACAGACTATCAGGGTGCGTGTGTATTTTTTCAACAGTTTTGAGCATGCTCACACTCCATTGTCCCTGGCAGGAGGCGATCATCTGTTGTCAGATCCACAAATCATGACGGACAGGTGAGTATTTGTTAACTTTATCTTGAATATGCTTGACCGAGATCTGCTAGTTCCCTTGGCATGCTGTTTGCATCTGGAAATCTCGCTGAAGCACACGATCAGTTCAAGAACGATCATTTTTGTAACAAATTTTGTCACTATTTCGACTTGCCTACCAAATACACCGAGTCCACAGTGGCTGCACCCGAAGGTCCCAAACCCACTGGTGATGTTCAGAAGGGGTACGAGACTTCAGGCTCTTCATTGATGAACATACCGGTAGGACAACCCAGATCCGGTAGAGTCTTAATTGACCCAGGCCTTGAAACTCGCGAAATGTCAATCTCAGCTATATCCATTCATCCTAGCCAAACCACCTAATGGTGATTCCTACTAATAATGTGAGTTCGTACCCTTGCTGTTTCGGAAAAGATCTCAAACTTGTTTTGACAGCATCCAGACAGAATTGCGGCCAGTTTGCAGCCATTGACCATGCTCCGGAATCATCGTTTTGGACCTCCTTTTGGTGCACTATACCCTGGTTATTCCATTGCCCTGTCTGCTACGACACTCACTCATTTGGACTCGTTTTCTCGATAATTGCCGTAGTCATTCCTTTGTCGTGTCATCTAACATTATTTAAAATCGTCCATATAAAATCGTCTGTCGCCCTTTCCTAATCTGTTTGTTTGTTTGGGCGCACTGTCCAAGCAGTCCATCCAAATAATGTACAAACATCATTGTCATTACAAAGCGACTTAGCAATTGTCATGACGGTCACTCTAAGCAGAAAACTAGCCCACCACGCCACACTTTTTGAAACCATAGTGAGTGCATCTATTAGTGAAAGCGGACGGAAAAACTCACGCCTGTTCCATAACTGACTCCGTTGCAGAGTGAACTACTGTAGTCTGCCTCGGATGGGGGTAAGGATGCCGAGGACAGAAACCGACGGCAGCAACGACAACGAAGTCAGAAGCGGACGGCAGCAGCAACGACGATGACGATGGGCTGCCTCGGATGGGGGCAAGGATGCCGAGGCCAGAAACTGACGGCAGCAACGACAACGAAAGTAGAAGCGGATGGCAGCAGCAACGACGATGATGGTGGGCCGCCTCGGGTGGGGGCAAGGGTGCCGGGGCCAGGAACCGGCAGCAGCAACGACGACGAATGCAGAAGCGGACGACGACAGCAGCAACGACGATGACGATGGGCCGCCTCGGATGGGGGTAAGGATATCGCAGGCGAGGCCATTGTCTCTGACGATGGAACCGGGCCAAATCACCCGAGTAAGTACCCTCCTACCACTCCCCGACCCCTCAGAGTGCCCCGACCTGCGGGCCCCTCTCACCTTCACTTCGCCACTTTGCAGGTACGTCTCATCACCCTCCCGCTACCCTCTGCTGCCCCCTGGGCATGTCCTGCTACCCCCACGGCCCCTCAGGTCTGTCCTGCTACCCTGCTGCCCCTTGGGCACATCCCGCTACTCCTGGGTGTGTTCCGCTACCCCCTGCCCCTCAGGTACATCCTGCTACCCTCGCTAAATCCTATTACCATGCTACCTCACCTTTCTTAGTGGTTTCAACTGTACCCCACCCATTTTATCCTTTCCACTCAGTTTATCATGTATCGTAGTCTATTATTGATGAATATATAATATATATAGTATGAAAAAGTATGAAAAAGATACTGGGCAAGCCCACTGTCGCCAACAGGCATAGGAATATCTAAACTAATTGATAGAGGAGTAGTGTCCTGGGTCCTAATGCAATGCCGCATTGGAAGTGTGAACGGCACGCTTATCTCATTCCATTTGTAGGGCTGACCAGTCCCTGTTGCCATACACTTGAGCATGTATTCATCAACATTGCACACATCTACATTGATGTACTGAACAGACACCAATCGACAACCAGCAACCCCAAACATAGCGCGATGCCGTTGTCATATGCAAGTGCGGGCCAATTGTCCAGGACAGCTGTTCCGATGTTTGACGAGTTGAGGGAGGCCATGCCGTCCCCATGGAAGATCTGCACACGGTATGTGCCCTTTGGTCCAACATATGCACCGCAGGGAGGGGACCCGTTGATTCCACACCCGATGGCATTATTGATCTTTACACACTGGGTCAGCCCATTGTATGGACTATAGCATCCCCCGGTGTAGTTGGGCAGTCTTAGTCAGTAGATCACGTGACTCTTAGTTGATTTCCCGATTAGTCAGTAGACTTAGTCCAGTCTGTCTTAGATAGAGCTATAGCAGGATCGTCCCCAGGCTCGTGACTAGCTAGGGACCCTCAGCCCCTGCTACACCTGGTGATGAGAGCTTGATTCGACCCATTCCCAGCTTACTGTCTCCAGCACTACTTTCCCCTTTCAGCTGATATACCAGAGTTATCATCAGCCATCAAACAGGAGTCAAAGTCACATCAAACATGAGCCACACCCCAACGCGAGAGTTTTCCCCTACAAGCCATCACCAAACACAAGTCACCGAGTCCCTACACGAGAGTTTTCACCCGAGCCGCCATCAAACACAAGTTTTCACCCAGGATTCCGACACAAAAGCCTTCCCTTACACGAGTTTTCCCCAACACATGAGTTCCTTACCAAGAGTAGCCCTCATACGCCAGTCTTCTCTACAAAATCACGCGAGCCCCGTATTTATTTTGCAATCTCAACTATGCCTACTTGGCCCATCATCATGCCAGGCCCCAGCAATAAGAAGAAAATCCCCAAAAAAGCTATGAGAACCACTACGCAACAACAGCATAACGCGACCACAGAGACTATGGCAAAAGCGACACCTATGGAGGTGACCAAAGACTCTGAGCAACTTGACAGCGAAGGCATTAAAAACTTACCCGAGGACGGCACAATTATGTGCATCAAGGACTTACAAACCCTTATGCTGTCAGTCTTCGAGGACGGCAGGTGCGCAGGATTTGAGAAGGGACAAGAAGCCGGCTTCAACGCTGGACAATGAATCGGTCTCAAGGAAGGAAAAAACCTCAGTCGCAGTGCTGCTGAAGAAGACATAAAACGGGCCTACAGACGAGGAGAGTTCAATGGCGAGCGAAACGAGAGAAGGAAAGTGGCCAAGCAATGTGACAACGCCCCACGCACCTACAGTTCCACGTCGACCCAAACAACGCCGTCTACCCACATATCCACATCAATACAGACAGTGGCCCCCATTACAGTGTACACAGCCACCACCACGCAGACAGAAACCGTGTCGAAACCACGCATATCAACTTCGACTCAGACAACACCATCCAACCACGTACACACAACAGCGCAGACAGACACGGCACCAGCAACAGCACATACAGCAGCCCAAACAGAACCACGTACCCACATATGTGAGTCAACACAAACACCAACCACCAATTCCGCAGCAACCCAGTACCAACCATCCACCATCCCCGCATCCATCCTTTCGCCCACACCCATGCAAACGATGAACGTATCACTAACCCAGAGCACGACCAATACACACATGCCGAAAATGACGCCCAACCGCGCCACGTCATTGTCAAGCACCCAAACGGCACCAGTTCCGCAGGAAAACGTGTCGAGACCAACCACCCTTCGTGTCCCAATGCCCACCCAAACGGCCCCATTCTCGCATGAAAATGCACCCAGACACACTCAAACGCGCTCTCCATCACCCACAGCAGCACGACCAACACTCAACACATGAATATCAACCCGAAACCCCATGCCCCTACAACAAAACACGTCCAAACGCGTCCCAGACCGCGAATCCACCATGCCGGCACCAATGCCTAACAAGTCCACACCCACGCCCGCCCAAAACCACGACGTTGCTGCTGAGACACCCCAAGTGAGAACCCCAAGGCCTAACAACGTCGAGACATGAGCCAACGTGCACAAGAGGCCTGAGGAGGCGAAAGACATGAATACAAACGACGCAACAAGGGAGGCGGAGACGATTGAGCAAGACGAGACGATGACAAATGTGGAGATGCATCAGAACGGGGAGAAAACACAACGAGAGCCCAAGAACGGCTCAGAATCCCATACCCGAAGCCCCATACTTGCACCCACGCGAATTGACTGGGCCGAAGACACCGCTACCATCCCACTCCACCCTGTTTTCGCAACCACATACCCACCCCGCAATCTTTCGGCCCTCCGTTCCAACTCACCACGACCATTCGCCACTTTACAGCACCGTATTCGATGACCACGACCACAGACCCATCCTCGATGTGTTTTCATCGCCCCCACAAGCCCCATCATGACACGAAGCCATCCAGCTGGCATTGCGCCTGGACAGCCAATCATCACCAAGCCCCTTGGCACGGTCAATTCAACCCCACGTCATTCCGAGCACCTTGACTGGGATCACGATCCCCGACTTGGTGACTTGAGCAGAGCACTTCAGGCCCTGGGATGGACCAGGCCAGTTTAGCTTTGTTCTTTTTGTTTTGTTTTTGTTTTTGTTTTTGTTTTTGTTCTCAGATTTAGTCTTTGTTTTCTTTTCTTTTCGATCAGCAACAAGGACACCACTGGATTTTTCAACAGGGGTACATGTAGTAGGAGGTCCTGGGCAGTCTTAGTCAGTAGATCATGTGACTCTTAGTTGATTTCCCGATTAGTCAGTAGACTTAGTCCAGTCTGTCTTAGATAGAGCTACTAGGGTTAGGACCTGTCCAGGGAGGTGATGATCCCGTCAAGGATGGGATCTAAAGACCTAGAAAGAAAGGACTGCAGAGATATTTTTGCACATGTTCTATGGAATATATCATGATTCATGGAGGGGGCTGAGACCTCGCTTCGCTCGGCCCCACCCCCTCAACTATTAGGTGTCAATAATTACTAGTTTGATTGGCCGCACCTGGAATATTTTGTATTAAAAGTCTTAGGTGTACAAATCATGACAGTAGTAGATAGTAAAGGAAGGATCAAGAATGTTTGTGTTGAGTGTCAAAACATTGTAGTCACTTTTTGCAATGTTTCAAATGACTTGCATTGTCCCCATTACAATGCTTTTTGTGCCACTGATGTTGGTTCACTATGCTCACTGACACTTGTGGCACCCTGTCTTAATTTACCTCATATACAATGCTTTCTGTGCCAGTGATGTTTCTGAGTGTACTTGTGGAACCCCAACTCCATTGCAATTTATTCACCTTGTCCCCACAATGCTTTTGTGCCACTGATGTTTGTTTGCTGCACTTATGAACAGCTATAGCACCCCATCTTAATTTACTCACCTTGTCCCTATCACAATGCTTTTTGTGCCACTGATGTTTGTTTGCTGCGCTCACAAACACCCCATCTTAATTTACTCATCCATCACTCATGTTTGTTTGCTGCACTCACAACACTAGCAGCACCCCATGTCACCTTTCTTTTTATAGTTATCATTAGGCTTGATCTCATACTTGGGTTTTCATACCAATATGCTGCAGTTCATTTATTGCTAAGTAGTTATCAATTTATTGTTATTATTATTTAGTTATTTATTGAATTATTATAATAAAATGTCAAATATTATACAATACAGCACTGCAGACAGAGGGGTCAAGGACATGGCAGGAGAGTGAGTTGGAGATGAATGGGGGCTACAGGAAGGGGCTGGAGAGGGGGAAAAGGCAGGGAGGTGGATGGAGGAGCCAGAAGAGGTCAAAGGGAGGGGGAGCGGAGGGGAGGGTGGAGAATGGGTGGAGGGAGTGCAGGAGGGATGAAGGGATGTGGGGAAGAGCTGGATGGAGGGCTGGGAGGGCAGGGAGAGGGGGCTGAAGCCTGAGTGATCACTACCAAGTCAATTCACCTCCAAAACACCCAATTGAACTGAACACTCACCTGCTGCAGCAGGGGGTGGGTGCACCACAACCCCTGCTGCCCTCAGAACTTCTCTACAGCGCTGAAAAGCAGCCGGAATGCACCCCTCTTGCTGGGGGCACTGGTAGCGCTGTTGCTGGACATTGGTCATACTGGGGGGGGCCAAAAGGTCGCCTGGAGGGGGGGGTAGGAGACAATAGAGGGGGATGGGAAAGTTGTGGGGCTGCAGGGTGTCAGGATGGCGGGGGGTGGGATGTTGAGCAGCAGAAGGTTTTGAGTTCGTCTGAGTGCGAACACTTTGGCTGTAGATTTCAAACTCAGTCTAAATTTCAGCCACAACTCCGGACCTCCCCCAATTTCTCTGCAGCCTCAGAAACTCCATTTTACCACTCTTTTTGGTGGGACTCAATGTAGCATACATAGTGTAGAATATGCCTGTAATTTATCGAAAATTCAGGTGCCCAATGTCAGCCACAGCACCACAAACAGTGCCCACTCTGCCACAAATCCCCCCCTAATCCGACCGGACCCCCCCAACAAAATTCACAGGGCCCTCTCACAGTCCATGCCATCTCCCACACCCAACTCTGCGGCCATCCGACCAACTCCCAACCCCCCCCCACTCTGCCTGGGAACAAAACTTGAACTCAGCTTATTGGTCAGCATTCGCCTAATTCGTCAGGTCACGCATCCAAGCTCTGATTAACTACAGATAGCAGGATCGTCCCCAGCCTCGCAACTAGCTAGGGACCCTCAGCCCCTGCTACACCGGTTACGGCGTTCTGGATGCATTGAGGAATCGCTGCATCACTACAACAGGCCCAGCTAGTGCCACTATAATGGACCACCTGAAGGGCTGATTGGGCGGCTGCAATGCATGTTTCGGCGGTGTTTTGGCCAGGGACGTGTGTGAAATAAATAAAAATGATCAAAGTGGTTGCTGCAAGACAGGGTAGCATCGCTTCGATGCCATCGAAGCACTGATTCATGTCAAATGGATAAGTAAGACAGAAAACGGACAAACCACTACCACGTTGAAAGTAACAGAGAGTTTCGGTTCAAATGGTGCTTTGATGAGGAAGGGTAATGCGATCTGGTTAACCCGGCGGCAAGTGGTTTGTGTAGGACAAGTACAGGCAGAAATGGTTCACACCAAGAGTTAGGTTATCGTGCGGTCGCAACAAATATAAGTTTGTAAGGCCACGCAAGGTGGCAATGCCCGCTACCTTTCAATTGTAACAATGTCACAATATCCAACATGGATATTATATGCAGATGATATACAAATTTTGGGAACTAGAGGAGACATGGGGAAGAATGATGCAGATCGGATTCATCAGAATATAAAAAAGTACAAGGTGGCAAGTGCAATAGAAATAAGTACAAGGCAGCAAGTGGGAGGCATAGCAAATAGTAACTCAAGGGGAGAGACATGGATGGGGAGCAGACTAAGGAGAGACATGGACTAAGGCCAGATTGCATAAAGCAGACATGGAGGGGGCAAGTGGAACATGAGTGCAAATTGAACTGGAGAACATACTGGAGTTGTCAGGATCACTGAATGTTACAATGATGAGCAATGGCTGAGATGACAACATACATGTAAATTGCTACAGTGTGAGACTACTTCCTAATCAGGCAGCAGGTTCAAGTGCACACGGATAGATGGCTAATTTGAAACCCAGAAACTTAGTTTTTAGTCATTGGCAATCAAAAGACTGCACAGCCATCGCATCTTCAAAATCTTCACCAAAACAAGTACCCGACTTGCATTTAAGACCCACCACCTACCCTTCCCACACTACCAGTCTAATTATACTAGACTGTGACGTGTGATGTTTAGTTTGATTTGACTTAAACCTGCCAATTCTCTACTCCAGCCATATCCCCAGCAACACCGGGAACACCGTAACTACAAAGTTGTATATAGTAGATTAGATAATAATATCTGTCCAAAACGGGGATCAGCATCGGGATCTTTCCGCCACTGCCCCGGATCTTTCCGCCGCTGTCAGGGACCCTCAAGCTCACAGTCAGCAACAGCGAGCTCAACTTACTCACTCTCCCCCCGTCTTTTCAAGCTAATTTTTTGTATATAATATATTTATTCTTGTACTTACTATAGATGGACTAATATACATGATAATACAGCAAATAAAAGAGAAATAGAAGAAACAAAAAATAAGGATACATGGGGTGCTACCATTGAACCAGTGGGTACTCACCTTCACAGAGGTGTCGCATCGGGTCCACTGGTGATGGGTAAGGGCGCCAGAGGGGCGGGAAGGACACGGGGAGTGGGGGAGGATGGCCAGCCTGGGGTGGTGGAAGTGGGTGGTGGGGAAGCGGTGGGTAAACGAGATGGGTGGTGACTGGAGTAAGGAGAGGGGTGGGGGAGGGTTCCCAGCTCCAAACGAGGAGCAGGGAGGGGTCAGTAAGTGGGGGAAAGAGCAGGAATGGGCGGGTACTCACCTGCGCCATTGGGCCCCCCATGGCCCTCCCTGTATTCCACCATTAATAAAAACATGGGGGACATCATCTTTGATGTCCCCAGTGGCCCTGTCATGGGTTTCGCCATCCTAATTGGTCCTGTCATTGAGTTGTGCAAGGGTGGTGATGGTGGCAGTTCCAGCGATGATACCTCGACGATGATCACGCCGTTGACGACGCCACTGCTGTGGGCAACCCACCACATTGCCTCCATCGCATTCGTTGCTGCACGCCCAATCCATTGCGGCTAGTTTTGAAGTTCAAGGCTGTTGGTTGAAAACGGTGTAGATGCAGGTTCTGTGGTGGCTTCGGAACTATATAAAGAAATAATATAAAGATCCTAACCTGTGGGTGTCAGCGTAGAAGTGACTGGATAATTCAGTGTCGGGAATTGTAGTAAAAGGAAGTGAAAGTGAAATAAAAGTAAAGCCGCCGCATAAACGGGACTAATAACGACGAATCCGGCGATGAACGGAGTGAAAATGGATAAATGACGATGAACCCGACGATGAACGGAGTGAAAACGGACTAATAACGATGAACCCGATGGTGAACGGACTGAAAACGAATGAACCCGACGATGCCGACGATGTCGGGTACGACGGGTCGGGTCGGGTCGGGTCGGGTCGGAAACGATGAATGAATATACGGGAACAATGAGGAAGACAACAAAGTAAACTATAAAAAGGCTAAGGAACTACGTGGACGAGCATTTGAAGGGATTTAAAAGGTGATTCTGACTATGAGGGAAACGGGGACTAAGGATATCTTTTTTTTGTACAGTCGTCGGGGACCGTTTTTATAGTACATGAGTGTGTAGCTACTTTCGGACATGTCTACTTCGGCCGATAGAAACTACAAAGAAACACTGGAATGGGGAAGTGGAAAGGGGGGGTTGCAAAGCAACGAAGACAGGAAAGTGAAGGGGAAAACGAATATCCATGAAAAAGATTGGAAAAGTCCTACATATCTCCGAAAGGACGAGGGGATGCATAAATAAGGTAAATCCGAAGTCGGGGATTGAGTCCGAAGAGATCCATCTCCTGGAATTGGAACTCCGAGGCGTTTGAGGCTGACGGATTTAGCCCAAAAGCGGCTGTGACGAAGCGGCATACGTCGGGTTATGTCGGTCACGTCGGGTCACGTCACGTCACGTCACGTCGGGTTGCGTCGGGTTACGTCGGGTTTGAATGCAAGTCGAATGGCGGCATCGGGTTGGTCCGGATTCGTGATATATCGATGATACGGACTCAGAGGGATGTTGACCCTCTACAACGGCGGGGGCGCTCCTACTTGGTTTTGAGGGCATACAGGGGGACGGCCTTGGTGCCAATTGTTGCTGTCATCCTCATCGTCCTCGTTTCTGTTGTTGTTGAGGCGGTGGGGAGTGGGAGCACAGCGGAATGGGGGATGGTGGTGGTAAAAGCCTAAAAGGCATGTGACTGTTCACTTACCTTTTACTACCACATGCCTGCCTCCCAACTTGCCTCCTGCCACGCTCCCACTACCCACCCCCTCAATGACGACGGAAACGAGGAGGAGGAGGATGACGGCGACAATTGGCGCAGAGACCACCACCCTGGATGTCCTCAAAGCCGCGCAGGAACACGCCCGACTTTTTCAGCCAATGGTCTCGAATGTCGAAACCAGCGGCGGCGGGCTTGGTGCACAGCAACGAACACGATGAAGGCAACATAGAGGGTTGCCACCGGTGATGGCATGGTTAACGGTGGCGGTGTCGTTGAGATATCGCCGTCGCAACCGCCCTAGTCGCCACCCTCGCGCAACTCAATGGCGCGACCTATCTGGACCGTGAAAACCATGGAATGGATGATGGGGCCGTCTGAGATGACGTCCCCACTTGCTTCATTGAAGGTGGGATATTGGGAGGGCCACGGGGGGCCCCTAATGGTACAGGTGAGTACCCATCCCCCTCCTGCTTTTTCCCCACGTACTTACCCCTTCCCGCTGCTTTTTCGGGGCCGGGAGCCCTCCCCCATCCATCCCCTTTCCATTTCACTCATCCGCCTCACTTCCAGGCCCTTTCCCCGCCATGCATTGCCACCCCCCACTCCATGCAACATTCCCCACCCCATCATCCGTCCCAGCCCTCACTCACCCTCTAGTGCCCTTTGCCACCAATTTCAGACCCCATCCGGCACCCCTGCGAAGGTGAGTACCCACCGGTTCAATGGTAGCACCCCATGTATCCTTATTTTTTGTTTCTTTTATTTCTCTTTTATTTGCTGTATTATCATGTATATTAGTCCATCTATAGTAAGTACAAGAATAAATATATTATATACAAAAAATCAGCTTGACAAGACGGGGGGAGAGTGAGTAAGTCGAGCTCGCTGTTGCTGACAGTGAGCTCGAGGGTCCCTAACAGCGGCGGAAAGATCCAGGGCAGCGGCGGAAAGATCCCGATGCTGATCCCCGTTTTGGACAGATATTATTATCTAATCTACTATATACAACTTTGTAGTTACGGTGTTCCCGGTGTTGCTGGGGATATGGCTGGAGTAGAGAATTGGCAGGTTTAAGTCAAATCAAACTAAACATCACACGTCACGGTCTAGTATAATTAGACTGGTAGTGTGGGAAGGGTAGGTGAGACTACCTTTGGTAGCGGGAATTATGTAATCAGCTGTAGCTCACGTGAGTCGTGTCAAAGTTGACAGCTGTCTGGAGTGAGGCCTGTGAGGTTCCGGTGTGGAGAGATTAGTGCGATGAAGGTGACGCCATCTCTTATGGAGTACTTAGCGACTCCGGCATAAACACTGTACTCAAACAGCCCTTCTTCTCCCATAACCAACCGAAGTCAAATCGCAATGCCAAATCGCCTTCATTCACGTTTAGAATCCCGAATGCTCCCCTTGTTACCCATCGGTGGCAAAACGGGCGCAGTGGATCATTGGAGGAACGAATACGCTGAACTTGACAGGGAGTTGTTGTGGCAAGAAGACGAGCTCGATGCCCTTATTCATCTTGTACGTTTAACCTTGATCGTCAATGTCTGCCGCTGATGTGAAGCTCTGCTGCCCGAAAGTCAAGTCTGCTCCGCAAGCAGAGAACGGAAGCCATGCATGGAGTCATTGAATATTCAGATGACGCACCAGAGGGACGGACTGTAGCGGGCTGTGCGGTTGAGAGGCTTAATACATACCTCGAGCTTCAGGAGAAAAGCAAAGGCATTGATGAAGCGGTTTGTTGTACCTCGTCCTTCTAAAATGTCTCGAATTTATACGTTGGCTTCAGATAGCAAACGTCAAGAAGGAGTGCGCTAGTACTCGCTCTCACTGCAACTGGCTTTTTGCTATGACCGACAGTTCTGCTAAGGGGACTTCACTCAAAGTTATATGTTCAAAGGCAGAATCGAAGTGGGCAGACTACATGTTGCTGGACAAGGATGGCGCCATGGATAATCAGGTACTTGCCAGTCTCTCACTCCGCGCCAATACTGGTAAATCATGTTTTACGGTTCCAGTGGAATACACAAGGGCTAGAGCGACTACGCAACGCCGGAGTCGTCTTTGGTGTCTTTGGTGCTGGTTTAGCCTACACAACTCTTTTTACCGCTACCCGTGGCCGCCTCGACTTCGTCTCATTCGCCTTTCCTTGCTTCATCCTTTTGCTCGTGCCGTCCGCACTGCTCCCAGTCGATGCTTCCAAACGCAACCCTTGGACACCTGACGGCAAAAGGACTTCTTCCAAGACAGACCAGACTTGGTTAACCATCTACGTAGCTTTCATTTACTTTCTGGCGTTCGTCGGAGTCATTCTGCTCTCGCTTTCAATGGTATTGACCTCCGACTTCAACGCTCCCCCTTACGTGGAGCCAGCGTGGACTATCAGGAACGCGGGAATCATTCCTCTAGGCCAGATATTGGGCTGGGTATTAAGGGCAATCCCTCGCAAGAGGGCACGCTTGCGGTCCATTTTTCAGCGGGTGTGCCGCCACCAAGATGGGTTACAAATGGCGAATGTCCCATCTCATCTTGTTGCGACGAGTCGGAGGTGGAGGTTACTTCCTGGAGGGGATGACTATGCGCTGTATCGTAAACAGCGGCTTCCGGGATCGGGATCCATATGATTTTTCTCCAGACCCCCCTGATTGTTTCTGAGCCATCTTGGCATGACATATTGTTCTCTATTTGCCTCTACTACTAGTATTCTCACCACTCGGAAATTATACCAAGGATTATACATTCACACCACACACACTATGGCAACACGGACTGGCCAGCTTGTTTTTCAAGGCAGATGCCGTGATTTATAATTATGCCGATGCGGCAAAGGTGCAAGGACCCCAGAGACAATACTAATGGTACACTAAGTCAAATATTCCTTCATTCCTCTCTCAAACCATACAATTAATTGGTCAAAAAATCATAAAAAATCATAGCTACAGCATCCCAAATGCTGCAATTATAATAGAGTACAATAGCATTATTGTGATTTGCAAAACTAATGACATTTACAAAACAAATATTTCCAAAAGAGTAATAAGAGTCAGCATTTCTGATATTTGAGTATATCTCAGGAACTACTGGGTGGATTAGGGTGGTTGTATAGGCAAACTTTATCTATTCTGTAAGGGCTACCCAATCATGTTGTCATATCCCAAAAAAATAAAACACATACAGAGTTACATGCAAAATAGTGATTTAGACTGTATTATGCATAACTTAGTGAATACTGCTCAGATTGACATGATTGTATAGAGTAAAATGTTCCATTCTTCAAAGCGAATAAGCAGATATACTGGAACTTTTGAGAATTTCAAATCACAAAGAAGGAATCATATATTTGCATAAATGTTATAATTCATATATTTGCAGTTGATTCTATATGATTCCCCCTGGAGCTGATTAGTCAGCAGCCTCCCTTTCCTTATATAGTCACAGATAAGTGCCACAATATCAATATATTACTTTTTTCTCTTGGATGATTGCAAGTAAAAATACAATTAAATCGACTCTGCTCGAGTTGCACATGTTGATTAGCCAGCTGGGACATGAACTTGTTTGGAAGGATTCAACTTCGCGGCTAATCGACTCTGCTTAAGTGGAGCACGAGGGATAGCAAAAAATCGGAGCTTGTTCTTCCGGCTTGAAGCCAGGAGAGAAACAAGTCCATAAGGTAGATATTTTGGAGTACATTTGTGCCGTACAATCGGTGCGTCAACCAAAATACAAGAGTGCACTAGAGGAGGGTGGTGGGTGAAAAAGAGAATAAAAAATAATCCTCTACTCCTGGTGAGCCAAAGTGGTAAGTACAGCTCACAGAAAAAGAGGGATATGCTACCTGGGTGAACCAATGTGGTGAGAGAAAGGAGGGTGAGACAAACTCCTGTTTCTCCACGCAAGTCTGGGTTCACCTGAAGGGTAGGGTTACGCTTTGTCAGAAAGGAGGTACGCCTGCGTGAGGGAATTACGCCATAGAACAGGATACGGTGAAATCGCGTGTAGCAGAAAAGCTCTTGTCTATTAGACTTGAGTAAAATTATTTTTTAAACTCGATAAATTAAATTTGAGTCTCTTGACATGTAAGTGCTTTAACAAAAATGCTTGTTACATTTTGTCAAGTATTTGTTATCTCTAATGCAAAAGCTTGGATGTGTTTCTAAACTAATACTAGATCAAAATGAATGATTATTTTTTAACAGAAGCTTAGAGTTGTGATGATTTGAATTTGAATTTTTCTTAAATTTTACAGGCTATATTCCAGAAGATAGTAATGATTTTACAACCCACTTAACAATTACTATATTAGGAAAAGAGTGTTGGATGACTAAGCATCTCCTGGGGGAGCTGTATAGAATTCATATATTTGCATAAATGTTATATTTCACACATTTCTCTGTCAATAAACTAGGATATCACAAGTTCCAGTATATCTGCTTATTCGCTTTGAAGAATGGAACATTTTACTCTATACAATCATGTCAATCTGAGCAGTATTCACTAAGTTATGCATAATACAGTCTAAATCACTATTTTGCATGTAACTCTGTATGTGTTTTATTTTTTTGGGATATGACAACATGATTGGGTAGCCCTTACAGAATAGATAAAGTTTGCCTATACAACCACCCTAATCCACCCAGTAGTTCCTGAGATATACTCAAATATCAGAAATGCTGACTCTTATTACTCTTTTGGAAATATTTGTTTTGTAAATGTCATTAGTTTTGCAAATCACAATAATGCTATTGTACTCTATTATAATTGCAGCATTTGGGATGCTGTAGCTATGATTTTTTATGATTTTTTGACCAATTAATTGTATGGTTTGAGAGAGGAATGAAGGAATATTTGACTTAGTGTACCATTAGTATTGTCTCTGGGGTCCTTGCACCTTTGCCGCATCGGCATAATTATAAATCATGGCATCTGCCTTGAAAAACAAGCTGGCCAGTCCGTGTTGCCATACACACACGTACACACTAGCATTACAATGTGCTCGCAAATTCTTGCGGACAGATTGCTGTCAAGAAGTAAATACTCACCGGTGTAGGCAAGGAGAGCTGGGTGCGACATCGTCCTCGAGTCTCTCCAGATCGCGCTTGAGCCCATCTACCTTGAGAACCTTGCAGTCATCTGTGTTTCTCCGGCTCGCTTGGATTCGGCCTCGAGGGTTTGCAGGCTACTATGTACGGCATTGAGATCTGATTGTCATAGAACAAGGATTGTGTCCTTGCAAGATCATTTGTGACACTTTGAAGAGCGGATTCCTTTGCGTCCAAGGCTCGTCACTCACGATGTAGTTCGGCTTCGTGCTGTTGATCAGTGGCATCCAAATCAGACTCTGCACGTTCGCGAGCTTTGCGTTCTTGCTGGGCTTCTTCAATGAGGCCTTCCACATGCCTCGCTCACGAAAGGAAGTGGTTGATCGAGAGAGCAAAAGCCACGAACGGGAAGGTTTGTGTGATCAAATGCACGCGCAGAATCAGGCATTGGTGAGTCAGCTGGCTGGCAGAGCAGACACAGGCCAGGTTGATGTGTCAGAGGAATTAAACATCATACAAATATTTCACAGTAATCTCTACATATGATGTACTATAAAGGAGAATAAACTAGGATTGGGCCGACATCCATAAGATAGATTTTACAATATCGGGATGAGCAATTTTGTGAGGCTGGGGAATGTGAGGGTGATGGGTATGGAGCCGGCAAGAAGAGATGCTGTAGATAATAAAGAAATAAGTTGCCAGCAGGACAAGTGGGAAATAGTAGCCATACCAGTACAGAGAAAAAGGATACCGAGGGCCGAAATTGGTCAGGGTCAATTTGTGTAAGTTGTCATCAGCACACTCAGGCTGCCTTGGTGGTGTCGCAAGTGTAGAAGATATCACTAGAGGCCAAGAAAGTATTTCAAAAAACATTAGAGCAATGCTAAAAGACGATAATAGACAGAAAGTACACATACCGCTTGGGGTGGAACCAACCATGTAAAATATGGGTGCCGGTTCAGGCGTGTTGCTGTTTAGCGCATCTGCCAAAACTTGTTTCAGCCTAGCGGTCGCGACTCAGAATGTCCGACAAAAAAAAATATAAACACTTTAACTAACTTGTCCACAGCTGAGCTCTAGTATAAAAGACAGAAGGGTAATTCGGGTTCAGCCATTTCGGAGAAAAAAACACCCCACTCACCCATTGAAACACCACACTCCTTTATATCTGAATTCACTATGGCAAGAGGCCAACAAAAGGCTCCAACCATGTTGAGCAAAGAAGAGGAAGGGCCTCTGCGTCAGCAGCCTGAGGTTGCTGAAAGCACCCGTGAACTTGAACAGTCAGACGTCAATTCTGAACTTGAAGTTCCTGGCAGGAAAAAGTGCCAGCTGGACAAAGTAACTGTGACAAATGTTGGTGAGTGAACAAATTGCACTATGAATGACTCATGACTCACTTTGCCTGAATACTTCCTTGCTTGTGGTGTTCTTGTCTAGCACCTCGTGTTGCAAAAGCAAAGGCCCTAAGCGATGCCCATGAGTATATCCCTTTTGCAGATACCTTGTACCTACTCACCTTCATCAGGCTGGCAGAATGCCGCACCCAAAGGCAGGGCGCCCTGCAAGACAGCTGAGGCTTTATCAGTTGCCCCACTGCAGTCGAAGGTAAAATGTCAACGTAGGGGTGAGGGACTCTCCCACGTTCTCGTTGGTCATTATTTAAGATATTCAATGCCCAACAGGCAAGAAACTACCGGATGGTAAGTGTCAAGCAATGATACTTTTGACGCACTAGCATGTTGCTTCAACTAGACCACCGTCCACCTATACTCAATGTAGATAAGCTTGCCTCATCCAAAAACTCAGCTGGAGAGAGTGACATTGAGGAAGGATGCCTGTCATCAAAGGACCAAGCCACCGGTGAGCTACATGACTAGCTTCAGGTGCAACGCAGGAACTACTAACTTTATGATGGAATGAACAGGTGACCACAATGGCCGCCAACTGGCTAATGCCAGTGTGCCCTTGGAGGAAGTCCAAACTTGGAACAGTGGCGCTTCTGAATCAGAGCGGGATTCCTGTCTTGATGAAGAAATTGAAGACAATGACCCAGAACTCCTGGCAAGTCAGGATGGTCTAGCATGATCTCGAAAACTAGCATTGGAAGTAAGTGTCAAAGTCACCACGAGCACTTGGATGACCGCTGATGCAATCTCATTGGTATTTTGATGGCAGCGACCAATGTGGATTCAGATGGACAAGAGTTTGAAGGGTCCAGCTTGTGATCCCCATGCAACCTCAAAACAGCGTCCCAAGTCTAATCCCAAAATGCCTGTATTGGCCCCCATTCCTCGCAAAATGCAGCAGACACACTTAACCTCAAGTGCGAGAAGTGATGGTGCCTCCCACGACAAAACTTGCAATCATTCAGCAATCAGAAGTTGCCTGGGTACCCGGCAAAGGTGACATCGGTACATACACATTGACATCAGGCTCCTGATAATCTGACCATTCCTCAGACTAATACTGCAGCAAGACATGGAAAGGAGAATCAGGTATGTTGCTATCCATAACAGGATCAACATCGTACTCATCCTGGGACCCTGTGACCATCAACAATGTTGACCAACAGGTCCAAAAGATGGTAGATGACATTCATGGCACTCTGCCCAAGGTCCTCAACATAAACAACGAAGAACCTCAAGTTGGTGCTCGAGCTACATGGCCATCTTACACAAACCTAGTTCTCGGTCATTCTGGTGATTACAATCTCACAGCTCAGACCGATGAAGTCAGGGCCGTCATCCGCAAGGCTCTGCCATTTCTTCTAGGCAAACTCTCTTTTATTGACTTCTATCCTGCGTCTACTACCTGGGCTGCCTGGCAACGAATCGTCCTTATGGCAGCAGCTAGCAAACTGAAGAAAAAAGGGAGTCGAGCTGCTGCCACATGCTTCGCTAGCGTCCAGGATCGCTTGCGTGATGATGAAAATTACTGCCCAATTCTGGGAAAGCTTGTATGTCAGCACAACCATGAACCTTGCTTGCTGACTACTGACTACAACAGCTCGATGTGTGAGTCCCTACTTTCCAGAACAATCTTAAATCTAACGCTGAGCAAACTGTCGTCCCTCACTTCAACCTACATGCCGGCTGTGCTGAGGAGGTGGAGTGGTACCTAAGCAAAATGCGGTACATATACCCATGTGACGGGAAGGTGAAATGATCAACAAGTACAATTCATATCATATTTCACTCAAATTTCTATAGAACAGGAAAGTAGAAACACGACGCCCTTACCAACACCCCGCCATCACATCCAACATTTTAGTTTTTTATATGACTCGCCATGCCAGCATCATGAGTGCCCATAGCAAGCAGTTTGAGCTGTCAACAGAAGAGTATACAGACAGGGAGCTCCCGGATGCAATGATAGCATCAGCTGCAACAGTTGTAAGTACATTGCTCTGTGGACTCTGATTGCTCACCCGCTCTCACAGGTGTATGCAGCTCTCTCCGAATGGTGGAGTGGTCGTCACCAACAGATTGAATTCTCATATCACACTTCTCGCATGCATTGAGCGTGATAACCCTCGTGGTTATCACTGTCTTGAAGCGAAGTTATTTGATATAGTCTCATGAGTCCTCCTTTTACAAAATGAGCTATTCAACGAATCATTCAGCAGGGACATGGCGCAACCGTCCACTTCTGAACTTTAGGACAAAGTTACTGCCCTCCTCGATGTCCACAACATCGAGATTGACTGATATATGTTGCTGTTGTGTTATTCCGAACAGTCAGGGGCTTGCTCTTCCCCTTGGATACTTACTCTTTCCCTCAGATGTCATCTCTCTGCTGCTCATTCTACATAGGACTCTTTCACTACACGCATAAAGTAATTTCAGGACCGCATAAATACATTTCAAATATATAAATAAATAACTAATTTGGAGGTCTCTAAAAGATGTTTTGAAATATATAATTTCAACAATTGTAAAAAAAGATATTTTGGGTCCAAATTATGTATATTCAAATATTCTCTTTGGAAAATCTTAAAATAATTCATTTTTCCCCCTTTTCTCATGTTCCAAAACTACAATGAAATTAGAAATTATTGTAGTTTACCTATTTAATATTTTTCATCCTATTTGTATCCTTTATAAATTTCAATTTCTGGTAACAATAAATTTTTTATTTGTATTCCTCTTCTGCATCCCAGAAATATCCTATAAATGTGGCAGAGAATATTATATTTGAGTACTGATTTCTGTGTACATAAATATGTAAATAAATTTTAATTTTTAGATGTTAGAAATCTAATAACCAGTACTGGTCAAGTACATGCCCAGTACATGCCCAGTACATGCCCAGTACATGTCCAGTATGTGCCCAGTACCCAACCAATACTGGTCCAATGATCCTGCAGATTTATGATCCAGTGGATAATTATCCTCAAGATCATGATCATCTAGTGTCAGTCATGAAATCTCTCTCAGCTTGTGTCCTTGCTCTTTCATTCTCTCCCTGGTGATGCTTAGCTCTCACCCAGCTTGTTGTTGTGTTTTTTTCTTGTTCTTCTACTTCCTCCTCATCCTCCTCATCCTCCTCTCCTCTATCCACCTTTTCTGGCTCTTCGTAGCAAACCACACTCATTCTCTCATTTTGTAACTCAATATGTTAAGGGAATCGTTGTATGGCTAGCGCTGATTTTACAAGCCGTGAGAACTTATTTTTATAAGCCGTGTGAAATCTTGCGTCCGTTAAGGGAATCGTTTATGGCTAACGCTGATTTTACAAGCCGTGTGAACTTATTTTTATAAGCTGTGTGAAATCTTTTGTAGCTGTGGGAAAAACAAATGATAGTCCATTGTCTTCATCCAGGACACTTAGCCTCACCTCGTTTTCGACCACCCCCGGCCAGTCTACAGTCTACACCCCCCGCACCTCGTTCCTGTTGAAAACGAACGGTCGGGGGGTGTCAGTACCTCGCGCCCCGGCTGGCTGCGCAACCACCACCACCCCAGAACCAGGACACCCCATCCTGCCCCGTTTTCAACCACCCCCGGCCAGTCTCCACCCCCCGCACCTCATTCCCGTTGAGAACGAGCAGTTGGGGGGTTGTAGGACCTCATGTTCCAGCTTTCTGCCCAACCAGCAGCACCCCCCGTTTTCATCCACCCAATCACCCCGTCCAGCTCGGTTTTCGACCATCCCCGGCCAGTCTCCACCCCCCGCACCTCATTCCCGTTGAGAACGAGCAGTTGGGGGGTGTCAATATCTCGCGTTCCGGCTTTCTGCCCAACAAGCAGCACCCCCGTTTTCATGCACCAAATCACCCCGTCCAGCTCGGTTTTCGACCATCCCCGGCCAGTCTCCACCCCCCGCACCTCATTCCCGTTGAGAACGAGCAGTTGGGGGGTGTCAATATCTCGCGTTCCGGCTTTCTGCCCAACAAGCACCACCCCCTGTTTTCATGCACCAAATCACCCTGTCCCGGCCCGTTTTCGAGCACCCCCGCCCAGTCTCCACCCCACGCACCTCGTTCGCGTTGAGAACGAGCAGTCGGGGGGTGGTAGGACCTCACATTCCGGCTTGCTGCCCAACCAGCACCACCCCCCATTTTTAGCCACCAAATCACCTCGTCCCACCCCGTTTTCGACCACTTCTGGCCAGTCTCCACCCCCGCAACTCGTTCCCGTTGCAAACGAGCGGCCGGGCTGTCTCAAGACTGGACGTTCCGGCTCTCTGCCCAACCACCACCACCACCCGTTTTCAGCCACCAAATCACCCCATCCCGCCCCGTTTTCGACCACCCCCAGCTGGTAACTTTAGGAACGTTGCCATCTCCGCCCTCCAGAACGTCTTATTTTTGTTGCGTATCGCAAGTGTGTTCCTTCTCTTTAATCATTGAAAATAATCATCTCATTTTACTTCTCCCATCAGAATGGAAAGTCGCGTCTGCCAACCAGCAGAAGTTTGTCAGAAGCGAACAGCTCCCATACTGTAAGTAACTCCCTAGCACAGCACAAGGCCTAGCACAGCGCCTTTTGGCGAGCTCAGAAAAAAAGTTCGTCTAATTGCTGATTTGGTAGGTTGAGCTTCGACCCACGTGCACAGTCAAAAGTCTAATCCACTCTCCCAATCCATCAACATATAGATTCAAAAGGGGGTCTCCAGTGCGAGATCCGATGATACGGAAAGTTTGAAGGGCGTCGTCATTGACTGGATCACTCCCAAAGGGCAACCCCTCAATCACATGTGCTTTTCCACCACCCATTCACCTCCCAACTCGCCTCCCGCCACACTCCCACTCCCCACCACCTCAACACCTCAACAACGATGGAAACGAGGAGGAGGACGACGACGGCGACGATTGACGCAGAGACCACCACCCCGGACGTCCTCAAAGCCGCGCAGGAGCGCGCCCGACTTTTTCAACCAACAACCTCGAACGTCGAAACCAGCGGCGGAGGGCTTGGCGCACAGCAACGAACACGACGAAGGCAACATGGAGGGTCACCACCGGCAATGGTGTGGTTAACGGCGGCGGTGTCGTCGAGATATCACCATCGCAACCGCCCTAGTCGCCACCCTCGCGCAACTCAATGGCGCGACCTATCTGGACCGCGAAAACCATGGAATGGACGATGGGGCCGTCTGAGGTGACGTCCCTACTTGCTTCATTGAAGGTGGGATATTGGGAGGGCCGTGGGGGGCCCCTAATGGTACAGGTGAGTACCCATCCCCCTCCTGCTTTTCCCCCACATACTTACCCCTTCCCGCCGCTCGTTCTTGGCCGGGAGCCCTCCCCTACCCACCCCCTCGCTTTTCCACCATCCGTCTCGCTTCCTGGCCCCTTCCTCGCCACCCATGCCACCCCCCTCTCCATGCACCCTTCCCCGCCCCCTAGTGTCCATCCCTCTCATCACCCACCCTTCAGTACCCTTCACCATCAAGTTTAGACCCCATCCGGCGCCTCTGCGAAAGTGAGTACCCACCGGTTCATCGATGTATCATTATTTTTATTTCTTTTATTTCTCTTTTATTTGGTTTATTTTCATGTACATTAGTCTACATACGGCATGTAGGGCAATATATATGTGATATGTAAAAAAATCCGCAAGAAAAGACAGCGGGAGAGTAAAATAGTCGTGTACAACGTCGACGATGACAAGCGCGTATGCCTGTGAGTGATGATGGCAACGGTGTCAAGTACGGCCCACGCATCCAACGACGCAGCCTCCACCCGCCCGTCAACGCATCCGGATCGGCGCACCATGCCAGGCCAGCCCGTTCCACCTCGCGAACACACGGCGACACGTCAATTGACGTGCATCCGGTGTCGCGAGGTCGTGTGGGCTGGCAAATAAGAGAGATCCGAGGGTTACCCGTGAAGTTCACTACTCGCACCCTCCCGTCTGTTCATCCGTCGTATTGGCCTCGTCAACTAATTATTATAAGTAGTTGTTATTATATATACTACATATCTTCGTACAGTATCTGGAGTCCGGCCATAACACTAAGGAAAGCTGAGTTCAATCTTACCCCGGATTGCCATACTATGGCTATTGCTTTTGAAGACACTCCCATGGAACCATTTGGTGCATAACGGTACCACAACTGGGCTTTCTGAGGACTGGCACCATGACTCAGCCCGCCACTCGTGTTACTTGCCCATGGAGCACAAATCCCTGTTCTTCCGCTTGCGCCATCTGCCGTCCGTGGGAAGTGGACCCATGAATACGGTCTGTTTATCACCAGATGGTGTCGTACTTCTGAGCGGTGGTAAGCATCTTGTGTTCACTGGCATGCATCTGCTAGAATTGATGTCGAGATCCTTGAGGTACCGATGGTTGCTTGAGGGTCTGGGCTGTCTCTTCTGGAAATCTCAGGCAATCACTGCGACTTACCGGACATATTCTCGCAATCTGTTGGATCCATATCAGAGGTCTCCCATCGGTGCTTGTGGGAGTGTCGGATGGCTCTGTCTCACTCTTTCGTGTTCAGGAGGTGAAGCTTTGCAAGTTTAACAATGTAGTGATATGGGTGATGACTCCCGTAACGTCAACAGGGTGAATTAAAATTGGCTTTCAAGGGCTACGCATCTAGCCCAGTTGATTACATGCATCTAGACTTTGCAGACAACAACGTTGCGATAATCAGTGGGCGGCTTACGTGCATGTGGTTCATCAAGTCATTTCCGTGCAATGGCGAGACAAGTTTCTCCATTACTGACCTTCCAACTCCGGAATACTTGACAACCCCTTGCAACAATTCACCGAATGTCATGCATGCCAGATCTGTTCATTTTCTATCCGAAACTGGGACTGCCCTCGTGTCATTTGTCGAGGATGATATCCACGGAACAAATAGTCAATTGTAACCTTTTTCCTTCTCGTGAACTTGTACTATGATGTTAATATCTTTGCGGATCAGGGCTATCTTTCAGATACATCCATGGCAAACAGTGAAAGCTGTGGCCATCAACCGCCGCATGTCAGTGCCACTTTTCCTTCACTTCTTATCTGACAGTAGTGTGCAGTGGTCTTTCCGCTCTGAGCGGCGATCGCAATATTTATGCATTCACAAACTTGTTCGATGGTATAGAACTCTATTCTGCAACAACTCTTGAACACCAGCTATCAATCACGCAAGCTGTTGACCCCTGCAACAACATAGCTCTTGGCCTCGTCTTGGTTGCCAGAAAAATCATCATCTCGGGCAGTTCAGATGGGGTAATTAGCATATACAAACAAGATACTGGTCAAATCATGGCGCGACTCAATTCTCCCACTTTAAGCTGTAAGCTGCATCGCCGCAATTACCCTGTTGATAATCTTACAACCCATTTCAGCGGCGGTTCAAGCAGTGATGGTGCGGCTACTTATTATTCATCAGGGTATTTGGTGATTGAACCGCCACAGGCTTGTTCCAGGAAGCAGGCAATTGTTTTGGTTGGCGGTTCCGTTGATGGGGACATATTCATCTGGGAATCAATGACGGTATGTACCCTACCGCATGTATGTCTATATAACCATCTCAACTTCAAACTACAGGTACAACCACAGTCTAGAGCAGTTGCTCATTCATGCACGTTCCTCATTGCTGTCGTCACAATAATATCTACCTTTTATATTCTCTATTCATATTGTTCTTCTGTATGGTATTTCTTCCTCTTCCTCTTCCCCTTCTTCAGGGCGGTTGCTTCTTTCATCTCCCTGCATGCCTCATATGCATCATTATTATTTTTTGGGTAGTGATTTTCTTGGCCATGTAATTGTGATTACTCTAATACAAGGCCAAGTAGTGGATAATTGCAAATTGCAAAATATTGTTGGCAACACGTACTTCCTTGAAATCCAAATCAAGATATTGGGTCACTTCCGGTAAGATTTTCTGAATTTTTTAAATCCATATCTCCGATCTCGACCCTAGTTTACACTAACTGGTACCACTCACCGAAAATAAACTATTTCAAGTTGTAAACCGTAATGTCTGTTGTATAATATTTTGTAATAGAAGCTGGCAAATGCTAGACACATCGATATGGACGCCGAGTCCGAGGTCTTCCTCTGGCTGCAAACCCTTCCAGACGAAGACGACGATAACACCCAAGCTGCACATGCGGCGTTGGGTGTCTCTGTTGCTATGACAGCCATTTATCGCGAAGAACAAGCTTGCCAGCTCGCTGGCTACCATAGAATGACCACATGAAGACGACGATGGCCAAAGTGCCGGTGATCAAGGGAATAGAGGAGGCAACGCATAAATGATTATGCCCACTGACGACTGTGTGCACGGCTCCAAAGACCAAGCCATTGTGTTGTCGTCAGCGAGCAGGGTCCATGCCAGATGAGGATGTGGGGGAGCCGACATTTTGAGGTAGTCAGGAGCGGTAGTATTCGGGGGAAGACGATCCAAACCCACCGCCATCGGTATCACTGTAGTAGTAATCATCAAAACCCCAGATGTTGAGCCGGACATACGTGGGCCAAGTTGACGTGGTCTCGAGCGCTCATTCACCATCTGGATTCTGAACCATGAGTGATGGGATTCCCTGATCGAAACCCCAGTTTTTGAAAGGACCACGGGCCAAGAACTGCAGTGCTCGTTGCTGCGCCCAAGAATATCCATGATCTGCATGTACAACAGCAGAGGTCAATAAGGCGAGGTGACTCCAGTCTGCATGTTTCGTCAGCGCGTGATAATAATAATAAAAAGGATAAACTTGATACATTGCACCACGATATGTTGATCCGCCCAGAAATTCCCGGGTCCTGGAACACGGAAGGGCTAATGGATGTGACATTCTCCTAGTTGTTCCAAGAGGTCGAGTTTCGGCCAAAGTTCTAGGCGTACTTAAACATATCGCACCGAAATCATTGTGTGTAAACGTATAGTTCCCATTGCTAAATCAACCAGGTCGAGTTGTAGTCGTTTTCCGGAAAGACCATGACATTTGTGGAAAAACGTTTCCGAATCATCAGGTTGTCTACGCTCTGTAATCAATACAAGCTAAAAAAGGAGTACGCACTCCATTTGTTGCATTGCCAACCGCAGCAGCAGGATTGTTGAATTGGATGGCTAGTATGCCATCGGGAACGCTCTCCAATGTCACAGACCATGCGGAAGTCAAACCGCCCGGTATCTTCGACGGATCCGGATTGCTAACATTGCCCCATACAATACTGCCCTGTCGGACGGTTGGGTTTCCACCTTTTCCAGAGGAAGACATCTTGAAAGATGTGGTATTCGTGACGCTGTCGCATTTCATCGCGGTGTCGCATTAACGTAACCAGCCTCGACGTGGATGCGAGCGTCGTGACCTGGAACGAATGTAATGAGAGCGGGCCGGGGTAACACCCATTGGTTGACAGGAACAAGCACCTTGAAGCCGTAAGGATCCACGGTGAGGAACGGAAGACAGCCATACCACAGAGCGACACAATATCAAGGGATGACGACCGAGAATGTATTGTCGAATGGTGCGAAGAGATTTTGCACCACGGTGCCGGATTGAAAAGGGTGGATATCCATAGCGATTGCATACAGTCAAAAGTATAGGTTTTGGTCGCATTCTCGTTCGTGAACAACAGCCAAACTCGGTCATAGAAAACACCATGTAGGGTTTGTGTAGAACCAATAGCAGCCCCGACCAAAGACCCATTTCTGTCTCCGTCTGGTTGGAACACGAGACGCTGGATCCTGTAAGTCTACGAACGAGTTGACGCAGACTCAGAGAGGACTCTTCACTCTGACCTCTTGAACATAAATTCTGAGTTGTGTAGCATAGGTTATAATATGCGGGTCCGAGGGTACTGGATGCTGTCATACCCCCGGGAGGCATTGATGCAATTGTTGTTGTAGCCTGACGGGTTCGATACATCCTCTCTTCCACAAATTAAGACCACTCCATCGTGGGTACTCGTGGATACAACAAACGTGCAACCTTATTCCGTTTTTTGGACCTGTACGCTTTCTGAATTAGCATAAAACAACCGGAAATTTTGTAGCGAACCTTCGTAGTCGGTACCGCCATGGCACTCTGTTGGAAGAGCAGATGTCAACTGGTCCAGGTCCAGCGTCCTCAGTAATCGCCTTCGTCAGGTTCATCCACCCCCAAATTCAACTTGCGCTTCCGCGCAGGCAGCTCAGCACACCAGCCTTCTGCCGAAGGATGTCCAAGTCTTGTCCAGTCTCTGCCACCCATTCTAAGACCAAATGCCGGCCAAGCAGATGAGTGTGGCGGAGCGCGGCGAAGGCGTTCTCAGCCTCCTGTCGAGTAACAAAGTCTAGGAAAGCAAAACCTCTGGAACGAGAATCGAATTTCTTCGGCAGACAAACAGATTTGAGTTGTCCATGAGCACTGTCCCATATTGTTAATACGCAGGTCTAAAAATGCAGAGGAAAAATACAAACGGACCCGAATAATTCACGGATGTCCTTTTTAGTCGCTTCAAAGGGAACACTCTTCACAATCTTTTTCGTCGTACGACTCTTGACCACGGCATTAGCCTTAGTCTCGTCCTCTTCCGCGCCACGACCAGCGAACTTTACATGTAGCGCGTGTCCATCCAAGACGGAGTTTTGCATGCTTTTGATCGCCTTCTTGGCAGCGTCCACAGTCTTGAATCCAACAAAACCATACCCCATACTCAAACGCGGAGCATCGGGGCCTGATCGCGTCTGCACACGAGCAAAAGAGAACGACGGCAGATTCCGAAAAACCTGCGTAAGCCGCTCAGTCGATGAAGCAAACGACGGATTCTTCACGAATAACGTTGATCCTGGAACAACGGTGGGCTCTCCGGATGCACTATCTTGTTCTGCGATCGTCACCACTTTGAAGCCAGTAGAGGTGGAAGGACCGGAAGCAGGACTTGTTTTATCACCTGCTGAATCTTCTTGAAACATCGCAACAGGCCCTTTCTCCAAATATATGATTGAGTTACCCAATCGTCTGTAGGCGACAGCACGGAATCCCCTGCTCGTGTCGTCCGCGTGTGCATACTCGACGACCGCCATCGTTCCAGCAGGTGGTACCAGGACGCGAGACAACTTGCCGTGTGGCTCAAACATATCGGTAATCTGATCCGCTGTTGTGCCATATGGTATATTCTTCACAAGAATCGTTGTGTCTGAACGAGCTCGGAATGAGAATGACGAGAGGACGACGCCCTGAGATTCTAAATATGTTTTCGTCTCCTGGATGACGTGTGTTTAACTGCAGCATTGTCGGACTCCGGATTGAGTATGTCAGCTTTGGCTATGCCCATGCGATCTGCAACGGAGGAAACCATGGCATCACTCTAAGGATAATTGTATCAGGACAACTAAATCTCTCATTTCTAACAGAGACAAGATGAACATTCATGTACAACATGCTCCAATTGAATTCTCGTCCAGCAGTCGACTTCCGCTTCGAGTTTCTTTCATCCTTGAGCGACTTCTTCCCAGTATCCTGCCCAGTCGATCCCTTGCCCTTCCTACGTGCAATAGGCGCCCCTGGAACGAGGTTTTGTCCAACGCTTCATACGCCGCTAAAGCGCATGTAGGTACCCCAAAGGTGACGTATGCCGTCCCTTTCGGTTGTTTTGAAGTCGAGTCGAGTGGAATATGAATCTTTGACAGAGGAAGGGTCAGTATCAAGAATCAATTAAAGACGCATCAAGCTGTAGTTCTTGAGGCAGGGCCGACACGGCAGACGAACAGTAGTAACGTGCAGACTCGTACGGAGACTTTTGATTGTCTGCGGATGGGAAGAGACAATTTGTCTCTACATTCGTTTGCTGCCCGTTGATAATTCCCTTGCAAAAATAGATCTTACCTATCCTTGCAACCGAGCACGGATTTGTTGGGAGGCATGTTAAAACACTGCAAGGAACGTGTAGCATCTGTGACGTTGCCAAACGATTGAGCTGGTCATGCTTAGACGACTAGGGCGGTAAGGTTAAGAGACTCACCCATATAGATAATTAGAGGCACCGGTGTCATATAGACAGAAGTCCTGGTTCCACACATTTGTTGCGAATCTCAACGCTGTAGAATTTGACAGGGCACATTGAATATGTGGAACACGTCCAAGATGTCGCACGAAAGTGAAGGCATTTTGCCTCGGAAGTTACATTGCGAGACCGGTATAAAAATCACTAACAAATCTGCAAGATATCAAGAATGTTTACACCGAATAACTGTACCAAATCAGAAACACGCTTAAGAGTAATATGGGAATATGCTCACCCCCCAAAAAAACCAAATAACAAATCCGATTCGTAACCGTAAAATATTGCGGGTAATCCTAATGTATAATGAGACGATCCGAACATCCGAACACCATTTTTGTGAAGGGACATACCGACGAAGTATCTTGGATAGGATTTGACCCATCTTCCTAAAAATGTTCCATACGAGGCGTACTGCGGCGGAAAGTATGCAGCATGGCCTGGGCTGAATCGGAGAAGCTGGGATGTTGTGCGTGTTGTGCGTTATGTTATACGTCGTGTTATACGTCGTGTTATATTGGTTTGCGCCCACATTGTTGAAGATGCTGGACGTGTAAACAGTTGTAGGGAGATTTGACATGACGATCAACCAGATAGAGAGGAAAACAAAAGATGACAAACGACGGCACAAAAACAGTGACGCGAAAACGCAAGTGGCGGTACTTGAAAGACGTGGATAACATGGCACGCAAACGATTGCCTGTTATTCCATAGAATGGCCAAAAGAGTCAGAGAGGCGTGGATGCGGCCAGAAGGGGTTTGGTGAAGTAGAGCAAGGCAGGACTCGGTAGGCCTTGCTGGAGGTGGAGGATGAAGAGTACAAGGATCGATGTAAGTGCAACTTTCCCCTTGGAGGTACGGCGGGTGGCGAGTGGAGCGACGGGGCTGAAGTGCTTGGGGCAAGAGAGTGAGTGGGTGAAAGAGCCCCGCATCTTCCAAATCCTCGTTGTCCCCATCTTCAGGACCAAAGTCAATATCACTCTCTGAATCATCTTCTTGATTGCTACTGGCTTGACGCTCAGATGCTGTAGAAGGATCTGGGTCACTACCGAAGTTTGGGTGTCCGATTTGTCGTTATCCTTGGAATCCTCATCACATTGATCTCGCTTTCCAGGTCAGATTCGCAAATATCCTAAACCTTTTCATCAACATCGACATCCATGTTGTCTGGTGTTATCATTATGATGTCTGGTCACTGGTACCGCCGCTGAGGTAGCGCATGAAGACATCTCGTCAGCACGGGGCGTGTTCAGCCAGTCCATTGCAATAGAAGAGCATTGTACATGTCACGTAAAGTTAGTCAAGTTATCAACTTCATTAGGGGGCCAGTGGTGTTTTGTTGGATCATGATGGTTATGTTTGAAGAAGACACAAATAACATCATGTGACTTTCTAAAAGGTTAGGCGCACTCAGAGCGTGCGAAGAGTGCATGGGCTCGTATCGCGGCGTGACCTTTAGACTCCGCGAGCTGCCTATATAAGTGGTCTGGTTTCCTTTCTGATCCCCAGATCAGGCACCATCACGACGCGCCTCGCTGAATTTCTGAGAAAAATGCCTACAAGTTGGATAAAAATCTTTTTCCAGCAGGGTTGAAGGGCTGGATAGGTTGTTCTACCTGACATCTCTTGTATTATGACAGTATTATGATGTGCTGGTCTCAGGAATATGATGCAATGTAGTCATAAGACTGACTCTATCCTTACTATTATGGAAGTTTTCATAAATTGTTATAATTACATTGGTATCGACTTCAAACAATAAATATTTAATCAGCGACCGCACTTAGCAATATTCCAGTCAGTCGGTGTCAGTCGTGAGTAAATTGAAGAGTGGCGGTTCGCAGGCACAGCTCAGGCCTGGGCCTCAGTCAGTAATTAGCCCTTTGCTTGGTTCATTCTAGGCCTTCCCTAACGACAGTATTAGATCAGTACTCCCATGTGGCTGAGTCACAGAACTGAACTAAATCCCCGTTTCAGCACTGAGCTTGAGGCCAGTTCGCTGCGGAGACTCGTATTTGATCTCCGCTTGGACTTTGGCTTTTTTTTTTTTTTAATTTGTCCTTGACCACTCTCACCATCGATGCTCAGTTCCTGGGTTGCTGGGCGTGCGTAACTCTGCAGAACAATCTGCAGACAGGTGCACGTAAGGCGCCAGGTACACTAACATCAATATTAATATTGCGTTCGCCGCTTGCAAATACTTTGTTGCAAATGCCTCTTCAACGATATCGATGTTTCGCAGCAGAGTTCGGACTCGGTATAGCAGTGTGTAATTTACACAAACTTATATCTTGTGATCCCACTTGCAATTGTAGGCTTAGGATACTGTATGCTGGTCCAACCGAGTTCTCTATTTCAACGTCACTCTGGCTCCGCCATTGCGAAGGCGTCATGCTACAGTGATTAATGCAAGATGTCCCTTTCACGTGTCGGCGTAACATAACGTATGTATCTTGACCGTTAACGTTTACAAGCCCGATGTCTCACTGCTGTCCGATGTAACATCGGTGCGTATAGTCGTACATTATTATTTCCTTCTTACTCTAATAAAAAAAGCATACGCGGCCGCCTTTGCTTGTAATGTTATTAAGCGAGGGTGTAGGACCACAGGACCACAAATTTAAACGACCTGGTACCTGATCATGCCTACGTATATATATGTTAGAACAAGACTGACTCAAGCTTAGGGATATTGCTTAGCCTTACGCTTGCTTCCCATCCTACCTATCCAACTATGTCCGAGGATGAAGATCAGCATGTGTCACAGTCCGGCTAACGTCGATAGCGTCGGGATGACGCCCTGCAACTTGGCCCCCGAAAGAAACCGTATGTAAATTTTGTCTTTCCGCCTATCCATGCCATCGAGTAGCGATCCCATTGCCAGCGACCCTCTCGTACATCACGGACGACATTTCGGTCGAACGGGGCACGCATTATGCAACATCCGTACTTTGCTGAAGAATGGACTTCTCCGCATAAATGAGCTTGCGAATAACAGTTATAGTACCTCCAAAGCTCAGTACGTGTCTTATTTTGGATCTCCGTCCATTTGGTTCGTTTACTGAGCCAATAGCAGCAGGGAAGAACAATTTCTTCATCTCCGCTTTTCACAATTGTCCTGTCATTCCTCCAGTCAGCCGTGTTCCCGACGAACGACTTGTAGCCTGCCTCAACTCCGCCATCGATGAGATTTTCTCCAACTCTCACCAGGTCGCCCTCCGCCATCAGGCTCGCACCGTAGTTCAACAGCTTATCAGGGCTAACACGGTGACCGAGATGGTCCGTGGCCTCGAGATTGCATTCAAGCTTGATGTCGAAGCTCTCGAAGCCCTCGGAGGCTCCAAGTATACCACCATCTCCCCAGAGGACACCTCCGCGCCGTCATCCACCCCGTGTAGTCGGCGCACTCATTCGCGTGCTGCGTCCCGAAACTCTGCCAGGTCTATTTCTCCCTCTCCTTCCGTCTCTTCTTCCTCGGACTCGAGCTCCCCCACTGCTTTCGATCAATCCAGTCCACGCCTCAATGGGCCTGTTCGATGTGTGTGAGGCCAAAATCCCCTTCCATGCCTATCGAGAGGCGCCTTCGCAATCGTCGTCTTCTCAATTCCAGATCCCATATAGGTCCTGTAACTCGACCCAACATTCAGGGCCAGAGGACGCCGGAATCTCTACCGCCACCGTTGGATGTGTTTGCCACTCATGTTACCACTAGCACCCCTGTGCATGTGGCCACCAGAGAAGTGAGCACGGAGCCCTCGACACCAATGTTACCGACTCTTCATACCGAAGCTTACGGCCGCGCACTTTGTCCAGGCTGTGCTCCATTACGACCAAACTGAGAACGGTTTGCAGCCGTGGTATTGGTAAGGATATATTTTGGCCTCTTTAATTGGTAGCTATTTCTGATACCTTCGTTGCATATGCTTGTATTCTTATCGCTGCTGGTACGATGATCTCGAAAACGACTGCTTTTATTTACACATTCATACAAGTCAAAAGTCTATCATACCGTATAGCCTGCGCCAGTTCCGAGTAGTCCGAATCCGTTAATGACAGGCTTTCTACTACTCTCAATAATATCTAATCATTATCCTTTACGATCAGACTGGGAAATCTGGTATCTGTCGGATGCTGTTGGTCAGGCAACGGACAAAGGTGCCACCTTGGGAAACAACAAACGTTGGGTAACATAAGGACCGCTTTCGGCCTAAGCGATTTGACTGCTTCTGTGGCGAGACTAGAGTCATAGAAATTTCGAGGCAGTTTCACCTTCGGTTGGCTCCTGGTGTTGACAGTCCTTGACTCGTAATGACGGGTCAAAGGTGCACTTCCGCGTTTCAGCATGCCGCCACCCGTGCCTTTGTCGTAGTTGCTGTCAACAAAGTGCATAATCTAGATATAAGTTAAAACGAGTGTTCAGCATTGTGAGTCAAGCAAACCTTTGAGATGGATTCAGAGATCCAATGCTTTCGAATCCGCCGGAGCTTCTTTTGACCGCCGAAGGCATGTTCCATATCCGTCTCATCTGAGGACATGTCTTTTTCATCGAGCAACGAAAACACATCAGCAATTTCCTTCCAGAGTTCGGGATCCTTCGACCACAGTGAGTCTAGCGCCGATAAAATGATATCATTGCGCCTGGAATACAGCTATATGGCTGTTAGATAAACAGGTGCACGCAACGAAGACTAAAAAACTCACATTCTTTCTTCTTTCATTCCTCCGACATTGGAGTAGACGCTTTTTCCTTTCCGCGTCGAAGAGGGCTGCCTTCTCAGCAGGAGTGAGATTTTTAGCCTGAGTCATCTTTCGCATTGCGCCATTCAGTTCAGTCCGACGGCTGGCCAGTTTGGATCTGATGGCCCTTTTAATATAATTCTTATCCAGATCTGTGGGCAGTGCAGTCATGACTTGATACTTGCAGGCTATAACGTTGCTCTTGAATTCTGCTGTGAGTAATTGGATTACCTTCCGGTTCCATGCATGTGATATCGGCAGATTCCAGCTGATGGGCATATCGTTTTCATTCGGTCCAGGGTGAACTCCGTCTACATATGCATTCAGGACTGCGGCATCCACTGTAGGAGGCATAGTTGGCAGTGGTGGCAACGGCGGTCCTTTGCCTTTCTTCTCAGAAAGAGATAGTGGAATGACTCCTTTTTGTTGCAGAAACTTGCGAATGAGATTCTGGGTTGCGATTCAGAAATGAATATACCAAAAATAGTGGAAGGACGAATACATGTATTAATTTCTCCTCATCACATTTGTGATTCGTTGCCTTACGGCTTCGGTCATGTCTCGGATCACTTTCTTCGTCATCGTAATCATCGCTAGAAAATGTGAAAAATAAGATGTTCGACCTGGTGATTAATTGAATATAGTGCTCACTTTAAATCATCTGGTGCCACGCTAGCAGCACGATGTTGGGCCTACATGACAATTCCGCTTCCCATTACAAAGAAATAAGTTCGATACTTACGCTTTGGTTGGTGTTATTCAATGGTGGTGCACCCGCCGTAGTCGGTTCGGGGTTTGTGCCCGCCGTGGTCGGTTCGGGGTTTGCGCCCGCTGTGGTCGGTTCGGGGTTTGCATCGGGCGCGAGAATGTTGGGAAATGGAAAGGCCGGGAATAACTAATTACCGTTTTGTCAGCAAGTAGAAAGACACGAGATTGCAGCGCCAGAGGTTTAGTGGACATTGGCTTCGTGGTCACAGAAGAAAATGAAAAGGATTTGGCAAGTCTCGTCCGGTCCCTCGACCATTTTTGAGGGATGGTGATCTTTTGTCTGAATTCAATCTTTGTCTGAATCCGATCTTTGCCAAGCAAACCATTCCGGCGTCCGAGTCAGCATCAGGGCGAACGATTTTTCTTTGTTACTTGGCGGCGTGATCATGAGTCGTGGCAGCTGGACATGCGAACGTGTAAAAAGTGCATCCTTACGCCCTATACATACTGTCGCTTCAGTATTCCTTATGTCCCCTACCATCACACCAGACATACCTGTCGAATCCACAAAGACTAATCCTGCCGGTCCGCAATATGTCGATGCATTGCAGGAAGAGATCCTCCAATTTGAGCATTCCACCAAGAGGCGAATCGCCAAAGAACAACTAGCTCAGTTTTGGCAACACCAGCAGCAGCACATCTACGCCTTAAGACTTCAACAAGAAAGGAAACTGAGGGAAGAAGATGAAATAAAACGAAAAGAAGAGGCAGCCAGAATTCAGAAGGAGGATGAGGACAAAAGGAGGGACTTCGAGGAGGAGATGAGATTGCGGGAGGAATTGAGGTTGCGGGAGGAATTGAGGCAGGAGGAAGAGTCAAGACAACGGAAAGAGGAACAAGAGCGGCAAGAACGAGCAAAACAAGAAGCCAGGCTTCGGCAAGAAGAGGAGAGAAGGCAAGCAGAGAAGGAATTCGAGGAACAAGAGCGGCAAGAACAAGCAAAACAAGAAGAAGCCAGGCTTCGGCAAGAAGAGGAGAGAAGGCAAGCAGAGAAGGAATTCATGAGACGAACGGAAGCCAGACGGTGGCTGAAAGCAGTAGCGGTAAGAAAGATACAAGTTTATGATCCTAAACTCAATGGTTGCTATCGTAGAAAACAAGCCTTGTCGCGCAGATTGGACAGTACCACGCAAGATGGGTTGACCTTCGCTCAAACCGTTCCACGGCTATCTGGGAGGAGCGTCTCGCTTTCCAAGACATCCCTTGGCCTGTATTCAACCCTCAACCGGAAAAAGCCTCTGACGTATCGCCATGTCGAATCAAACAGTTTATCCAGCATCCTCACAGGCCTCACAACGAGACCAGTACTTCAATTGACCTGCTAAAAACTGAGCTATTGCGTTGGCACCCAGACAAGTTCACAGTGAAAATATTACCCCGTGTTAAGGAGGAAGATCGAGCCGAGGTGCAAATTGCACTAGAAGTGGTTATAAGAGTATTAACTGATATGAAGTCGAACCACCACTAATATATATTCATGTAATAAATAGTAACCATAACAGCAAATATGTAGATTGTGACGAATGCAGATCATATAGAGTTGCAAAATATTGAGTTGACCCAGATTGACTGAATTGTGTTCTTTGTCAGCATACCAACTCTGAGCCATCTGTGTTCCGTATGAAAAGCCGTAGCTGTTGCATAAATTGAACATCAGCAATGACTCGAGGCTTACGCAACCAAGTTTCAGTGACGTTGTCGATGGAGAAGGACTCGCAGTGCAACGATTTACTGGATCTGGGTGAGCATAAGATCAACCTGGGTAGAGTTTTTGCACTCACAGGTGGTCAAGTAGCCCAGCTCTATGAAACTTTCGGGGACAAAATGGGCAGCCAAAGTCGTATCCAGGTCGATACAGGTGTTCAACAGTCATTTGCATACGCTTAAGCTTGTTGGTTCGCTTTTTCTCCCTTTTATGGGCTTGTTTGGCTGCTTGACTCGACTCTAACCCTGGCGCAGTTGAAATGGTGCTTGTAGTTTCGTGGAAAATCCTATTGTGCACTAGCGACTTCCATGCATGCCAAATAGTGGTGTAGAATTGCAAAACATCATCGCCAGCGTTTGTAGCAACACGATGTTGTCGCAATTCATCACATATTTGTTGAGTCTGGGTGATATTATCGATCGAGATGAAGTCACAGGCAATCTTTATGGCGTCAGTTTGATTACTAACCTGATGGATAAATGAGATATTGTACGTTTGCATGTCCGAAAGATATGACAAACTTGGTGTGCACAACCAGCCAGAATGAAAATTGCTTCCCCGGTCATTTGGAATATGGTGAAGGGCCGTACGCCGTGTAGTGTCTCTAGCTCCGTGAGCATGGTTTCGGTGAAATAAAAGTTCTGGGAATGAATAGGATGTCCCGGGCCCATAAAACCCATATGATTGCGGAGAAAGTTGCAGACGACTGGGGATGCTGCTTGCGGAAATATCCTCCACAAAGCATAATTACGCTGCGGCTCTTTGCGACCTGAATCCCAAACCATGATATTGACGGCATCGGTCATGTCGAGATGGAGCTTAGTAGAACCGTGGTGGTAACCGTCTTCTACAGAACCGTACGCAATGTACATTTTTGGGCCTGGGAGAGGAGTCAATATCTTTCTCGCGCTTTAAAAAAACAATGATACCTAAATCTGGTGCCACGCCATTAAGTGGGAAATGCGTGGCCATGTTGAGGACCCCATCTGGCCGCGTAATATCTCCGTGTGGAACAGCATCTATGAAGGCATTGAAAAGTTCTGGAAACTCATCCCGAAAATGAGCTTGTGGGGGCCAGTCCTACAGGGCATGGTGATCACGTAAAGAATATCAACTGAGTAAAAATTACCTTGAGCTTCAGTATCTGTCTTCGGTCATCAGCACTACTGAAATGCCGGAAAAAATCTGAGACTGTTGTTTGTTGCGTGGATTCGGTCTCGCAATCGACGAGAGTGACTTTTCGTGATCCATATCTCTCGATGAAGTAGAATCGCCCTGGAGACGGGCGCACACGCTTGTTACCACTACAGGAATGCCTTGGCACCAGTATCGTTGGAATTCATTGAAGGGCGCGTCTCGAGAGAGCCTAGGGGCCTCAAGTATGTTAGGGCGATGACACAATTCAGAAGATCTGCATCCGATAAGAAATTTGAGCAAGGGAAGTACAGTCTGTCCCACCCTGGATTCATGTCCTGCAAAAGGGACTCCATTGCTGAAATTTCTGCCTCAAGTTCATCATGAAGGAAGCGGGTGATCGGGTGAAAATTGGACTGAGTGTGCAGTACTCCCGAAATAATTGAGCAAATCGAAGCTTTGTAATCCCCCTAAATTCAGATAAAGATAAATGCTCACTTGTAATAGTCTCACGTCTCATGCTCACCTCAATAATACTGTCATAGCATGAGAGACATAATTTGCGACCGCAGATGTAGCAAAGCCAGGTCTGCGAGAAAAGCGCAGTATTGCATACATCTGGTCAAGAGAGTATTCGTCAATGGTGACGCTCTTGATAAAAATACAAAAACTTACCACAGGTTACTCGCTCATCGATCTCCTGGCTACGACATACCAGATTTTGTCGTTGATGATGTATATGCTCATTTAAGAGAATGGGAAGTAAGACTGATGCACAGGCTCGCTAGAACCCATTCAGAAATCGGCGAGCATAAATGTACCCTACAACACACCCTTTTCAATCGGATGTCTTCAAGATTGAACTTGCGATTGAAGACTTGAGGATAGTGTGGAGGGGGGCCATCCTTGTAGTGAAATGTAACAAAGCTCTCGCCGTGGTTGTCAATAGTTACCGTCCGGGAAGCTGAAAGCATTATGAAGGTACTATGACACAGCAAAAAGGAACCTACCAACAAAATGACAAGCAGCAGCAGAACTCCTAGAATCTTTGCATACATGACAATTGGAAAGGTTTTTGAAAACTGCGTCTCGACCTTTGGCTCGTGTTTTGCAAGCAACGGACTGTGTGACAGGCCTAGGCATTAATATTGAGTGATTCGACAGAACACGTCGGGCACGTGCACCAGATCTCAAGTACCAGTGTGGCAAGCACCGATGCAACTCGCCAGTTCAACGTTCAACTCTTGACATGTAATTGACCTGAACCGTTCACCTCGAAGCTCGTCGGCATTGCCGAAGAACCACAACCTCCTAAATTGTGCACCTAAGGACCATGTGAAACCTTTAGCTGTCATTGAAAAGCTTCCTCGTAAGTTTTAAACCAGCATGATAGAGGATAATTTGTACTATTTTAGGGCAAGCAGTTGGGGAGGCCAACTCTAATATTAATGCAACATCATCAAGGGTATCGCTGAAACTGGAACAGCACAAGTAGCGGCTGGTTCCGGATCCCAAGCCTGTATATATCTCTCTAAATTTTGCATAACATGGCTGCCAATGCAACCTCGTCCACTGTTCTCCCGGATGCTCCCTGCGCCTCGTCCTTATCTTCTGGCATGCATGCTCCTCGCCATCTGCACCTCGGAGCCATCCAGCTAGTTCGCCACTCCGTCTTCCCGCTCTTTCTGTCCTCCGATGACATTCACAACCACGCTGCAATGACAAGGGTCAGTTCATATATACTTCCTACCACCTTTAAATTTATTCTCAACTTGTCTTCGGAGGAAGCCCGGTAACGGCTGGCTGGGCACTAGAAGCATTAACCTCAAGCACTCTGCAGAGCGAAGCCTCGCATGATGCAGCAGACACGGTAAATAACAAACTCATTTTGGCAGGCCAACAGCTGGGTAAGCTTCTTAATGAGATGGATTCACGCGGGTTGTTGTCGGTTTTCCCTACAGATCTGGACGATCATGACGACAATGACGGTTTATCCGTACCACGTCCTCAACCTTACTCGGACGACAGTGATCATGAGTCCGATTTGCATTCCCGAGTATCCAAACACCCTCGCCGGGGTATTCTCAGTTGACCAGCCGTCAGGCGTCTCCATCTCAATTTCCGCACCTTCAGTGGAAAGCGATCATGTCATCAGAGCTGGCCCGGCTCCTCCTTCTCACATCCACATTCGCTCCCACTCCTTCACTCCACGACTGCCTTCAAATTGACACTGAGATTTGGGCCCGTTAGCCCGAAAAGGAAGGGCTCAGGTGCGTCGGACCTCCTTGATCGAGATCCAGAGCATCGAGATGGCGACAAGTTCGGTAACCTTACTGCCGCTGCTGCCACCGCCGCCACCGCCTCTTCTACTACGGAAAGCCAAGTTGCCGCCAATAGAGGTGCTTTCCCTTCAGTTTTGGTGGTGGGGGCCATAACCTCAAATCGCCGCCATCACACGAAAACGTCGCTGCGGGGGGGGAGGGGGCCACCACACACCTCGTTCTACTGCCGTCCTGTTGTCGCCGCCGACCATTGACGAAGGGGAGAGCTCAGAAACGGTTGCCGCAAATCGTCTACCCAAGCATTGTATTTGTATAACTGAAACGGTTTATATAAATGATGGACTCTAGTTCTGCATACTATCGTTACCGACATCTAAAATTTGAAGTAGAAGGGTGTCATCTTTTGCTACCTTATCTCCAAAGTCAGTGAACCAGTCGCGTGCGAAGGCAATAGGAATCAAGATGTTTTTACTTGCTACATCTAACCCATTGACATTTTTCATAGTCATCACAAAATCCTGGATGATGCCAACTACAAGTTTGCTGAGGTCGAAGATGAAACCATCTGGAGAAGGATGCGACTTCAGTTCCCTGTATGCGCACTTGTACCATTCCCCCATCATGTGAGATGGGACCGCATCGCCTGGCACTGCTGAAGATTCAAGGAAATTCACGAATTCGAAAGCAGCTCGAAGAGCTTGAGTACGGAAGCAGATGGTTTCAGCTTCTTCTGTGACACCATTTGCCTTTACATCAGGATTCCAATAAACGAAAACGATGCATGGTCTCGTGTCAAGACACAATAGATCCCGGATAATGGCAGTCGGTGCACTGCCCTGGTGGAACACTCCAGGTGCAGACCCGAGAAGCAGCGCTCGGGACGAGCAGTTGATATTAAGCCTGGCAAAGCCATTTAGTACTCATGAAACTGGAGCAACTGTTGTACATACCTCTCACCAAGGCATAGCACGCCTTTCTTTGGATGGACGAGGTAAGGCTGAACCTCCAAGCCAACAGAATCTTGATTGGAATAGTTTGTCAATGGGACAAAGCACACAACTGGATGTATAATGATCATCACCTGGCCCTAACCACACGCAAACCGTCATGTCGTCCATAGGCTCCTGCTGCAGATAACTTATAGCATGATATTTGCCATATTTGACAAAGGTTGATGTATGTGGATGTGGTGGGAAGATGTACCCGAAGCTTTGGGTGTGTATGGAAGTTAGGTTAGTGGGAAATTCAGAAGGGGCCGGGCTGGAAGATGCTGTGGAAAACATGTTGGCGAGAGCCACAAGGAGGTGAAAGAAAACAAATGATCTATTCGTTGAATTTCGTTCAGCTCTCCCCCACCCTGACATTTCCTAAAGCGGCTAAACAAGGTCATGTGAGTCTAAATTCTCCTCGATCTTTGTTTACCACCTGACATCCACAGCTACGAAGCAAAACGAGGGCCTGGACCAAGACGACGACACAGACGAGGGCAATGATCACGACCACGACCGCGACCGTGACAATGACCATGCCGATGAGGATGGGGAGAACCTCATCTTCGACTACAGCGCTAGCCGTCAAGGCCTTTTTCGAACGCGATGCAGTTGGGTTTCGTTTCACGGAGTTCTGTTTGAGGTAAGCATATTTGGCTGGAACTTCTAACCAACCGTTTGCGTAATGATTCTTCCGTTTGTTCTTGAAAAACTGTTTGACGATCTCTTCTGTAGCCCAATCTCTCTCCAGATAAGGATGCTGGTCGCGTGCCTAGGTGATTGACGGTGAGCGTATTGGGGCAATGCAAACAACAGCACTTACAACCTCGAACAGCTTAGCCTTATCCCTGGCTGGGACTTGCGCCCAAGGGACTTCCCAATTGATACGCATTCATCGCCAGGTCCCGGAGGTTGCGCTGTGGGTTGCGTGAGCATCAACATCCGTAGCCTGTGCCCGCTCGACGCACTTGAATTCCTTTGTAAGTTCCACATTTCTTCATGCTTCCCGACAATCCCGTGTTTGGTTGCTGCTCGTGACGATACACGAGATGCGACATACGTGCGGGTATGATAATCTGCCTGTTCTTTGACCGAATTTTCCAGTATGAGATGCTAGTCGACAAATATGCCCGGCAGGCCTGCCGTCAGCCCGAATACAAGCTTCAAACATTCTATGGTCAGCTACAGCACATATACCTAGTGCGATTCAAGGAAGCATGTCCAGATCTTGGGCTCAGTGATGCCTCCACTACATTTCTGGCAGCCATCAGGACTTGCACTCTTGATAACTCTGATCCTCAGTTGTAAGGCCTCGATATTCAAAAGGTTCGTTCCATGGCATTGATATTACCAGGCCAGCACCACCCCCAGGGACCTTGCGAGGGCCAGGCCTACATCAATCGACGTGGCCATCCTCGCAAGGTGCCATCGAGGTGAGGAAGGCAGGCCCGCGTCAATTGACGTGGCCAGGCCTCGCGAGGTAAGGGGATGCGAAATAGGTGGCGAAACCATGCCCCAAACGGGTCAGGTTGCCCAATTATTATTTCATATGTACTATGTCGCGCCAAGGGTACTTCATTGGTTTCTTTATACACGATTCATTACAGTTATTGCAACAACATACAAAGGATTTAACAAAGGGTGGCGTCATCTTGAGACAACGCGCAAGAATCCTTCCTTTCTGACATGTGCCAAGACGTAGTGCCCATCAATCGCATTGCTTGGGGAGTGCAAGGGACAAAAATTGTGTGGGCTGATTATCTGATTAATATTGTTTCGGCAGTTGAATGTTATATTATTATAATAATAAACTCCAGGAATAATGATAGTCGTACCTGGCACCCGCGATCCAATGCAAGATACTTTGAAAGATCGACAAGGTCGATGCTTCCGTCAGCTCTACAACTGTACGTGCATTGCAAGGTGAAGCAGGTAGCATAATCAAGTCGGTCTTTGAAGAGGCGTATGGGCACACTGTGACCATGATTAGACTTGTTTCTGGTTTCTGCCTTCGGATCCGCTTGGCCGGGTGCATCATCAATCCTCTTGTTGTCCTTGTGTGCATTGGACCTGAAAGGAGTTGCTCTGACATAAGTAACCGACAGGGAAATGTGATTGTTCAACAGACCGGGTGTTGAGATAACCCAGGATAGCGCAGACATAGTCATCTTTTACGCTGTTGCCTCGCTTCCCACTAGCACCAACGGGAAGGTGCAAATCACAGCACAGTGTTTGAAGTATTGAAACCTTGCATTTACCGATGCGGGACTTGCTTGGATTCGCAACACCAAAGGTATCGATAAGGGCCTACAATCATACAGTAAGTAAGGGATCACTAGCTTGAAGGAGCCATCCGCACATGGGCACTATTGGTTTTTGTTGCTTTAGTGCTGCGCGGGTCTTCTTGCGTTTCTGCCTTCCGCTTACTCATAAGATTGTCAGAAACAACAAAGAGTGCGATTCGTACAGGACATGGACGCATGCATGTGCCACAGTGTGACAGAACTCCGAGTCGCACACAAAGGAGCCTCAGATACATATAACTTTGTCATGCGTCTTGCACAAGCCATCCCAAATGCCACCGCTTTAGCTTGCAATGGGCCAACGGCTATCCGGAGGTTTTGTTCGGAAAAGTAGTGTGAGCAGGTTCCATTAATGCCAATCTCCTTAACTATAGCGGTGATCGCAAGGACAATCATGGTCCCACAGGCTTAGTCCTCTACAAAGTCTTGCGGACGAATCATCGGAACACCGTGACCTCGCTAAAGATACAGCCGTGTGGCAATTTTCTTGCAGCAGCAGGTGCGCCCCAGGGAACCAATTTGACCATGATGCATGATGCGTGATGACTCACCAGACTTGCAGACGAGACTGGGTGTCTCCGGCTCTTTTACTTGCGGTCAGAGACCAATGATCCCATCCAGTCCCGGCACATCCTCAAAGAGCATGGAGGCGTATCCGAGCTTTGTTGGATTGAAGACAATATTATTGCCGTGGGCACAACTCGGGGCAAGATCATTCTATACGGCGTTCACGCTGAGAATGTGGGTGGAGCTTCGTTTTGGTTATCTTTGACTACATCTATCTCTACAGGGACATCTTTCCCATATTTGTGATGTCGAGGCTCACGGAGATGGAGTTTCTGAAATTGCAGTCGAATGCATGGAATTTTCAGCAACGAATCGCTGCCTTGCATCTGCGGGAGAGGGAAGGAACTGTATAAAATTGTGGAGTATTAACGAAAATGGTGAGTTACTCTTGAAGTAGCCGTTTCATCCTCTCTGATTATAAGTGCAGGTACTCTTGGTACGCTTGAAATAGGTAATTTGTTACCTGAATACTCCGTTCCACGCTTTGTTGGGTTTGCAAATGCGGGGAACGAATTAGTTGTGGCCCATCTTAAACAAGCTGTTGTGTAGGTCGCCAACTCTCAAGTTATGCCGTACTAACTCCCATTGACATAGAAAACGATTCTCGATCCAACCTTGGCAACTCCTGGAACGGAAGCTCTTGAATCAGGAAGATCACATTGATCGTCGGCCTGCTCAAAGCAGGGGCAATTATTTCATGTAAGGCTAGTTATGCACTCCGTCTTCATAAGCTCATAATTAAAATAGAGGAAATGCGCTGTTACTACTAAGCACGAAGCAATTTGCTGTGTTTAACTTGCAGAATGGTCTTGACGTATATAGTTTCCCGGAGCTCATCCTCAAGCATAAGGCACATTACGACCTTGAACCGCGTACTAGCCAAGGGCTAGCATCCTTTAGATCAGGAAGATTTCTTGTATCCACTGCAAAAGGTGGAGTCGTCCTGATCTTGGATACAAAGGATGCCAGTATCATCGCCACCCTAAAGTCACCTTGTAAGACATTTATTCTCAAGTTCTTCGAGATGCTTATGTTATATCGCAGTACCAAAATGGTCAGTTGTGGCCGTCGATGTAAATTAATCTCTCCTTAATTTCTTTCCCCGGGTTCTAACGCATTCTGGCAGGCGATCACTGTTAACGGCAGCAACACTGAATTTGTTGTTGGATCTTTTGTGGGAAATGGAACAGACACCGCCGTTGTGGTGTGGTGCAATAGCGTATGCGTCACATATCTCAATAATGCAGCATCTGACAGGTTTTGCCTCAGCATATTTCATACGATGTTAACAACTCATCTCAACCCGCACCTGCGCGCACAGAATCACTTTTTTTCAATCTCGCGCTTTGCTTTTTCATCTATCTTGCATGTTCTTTGATCCAACCGTATGCCCAGCAAGTTGCATTGAAGGTAATAGCTGCAGGCCATGTCTTTATGATGTAGACTATCGTGGTAGCTAATATGTCCCACTCCAATTACTGTTGCAGTTCCTTAGTTTGATTCGATATATTGGCGTACTTTGCTCTGAAGAAATACGATGGGACTATCAAACTTGAGTTTCAATAAGTAGTAGGTGACTGTAATTCTAAAACCACCTTCGTCGCGGTGCACTGAATCCGACGCGTTGACGAGTTAGAGCTAGTAGAACTTGAGGGGGGCAGGTGTAGCGCTTTCAGTCGGTTGATCGGTTTGATCACTGGTGCCCGTCGTCGCTGCCAGTGGTGGCTGGAGGAGTGCGAAGCCGGGGTGTGAAAGGCCCCGGGTCGATTTTCGAAGCTTGAAACTGTTTGTCGCGAATACCCCTTCGTTCTCTGGAGCAAGCTCTGTCGAAGAGTTTGCTCGTCTCACAGAACGGTAGTCAATGTCGCGAACTTGTTATAATTATTTGCAAACTCTCCCCACAATTGCATTATACATTGTATACCTGTTCTACTGTGGGGGTGCATTGCTGAGAATGAAGAGGAAACCACTCTTGTGAAATATACAACCAAGAATAAACTAAGACTGGTATGGCTTTAACTCATCGTGTAGACTTGGGAGAGGCTGCATTACTCAAGAATGTATAGATCATGTCGCGAGATGGCCAGTCTCTCTCGTAATGTGTTAGAATGGGAAACTTTTCCCTAGCCTGGGTGACAATCTAAAATGAATTAACAACTCCTGGAGACATTCAATGCTGCTCACCTCTAGTTGGATTTTGTCAATAACGGCCAGAGGTTGATTAGAAAGTGTGTGTCCCCGAATGAGTGAGCGGTCGTCCATATAGTGTTGAATTCTGGAACGGATAAATTTCTATTGTAACAGCCGTTAATCATATCTATAGGTCAAGATTCGTTGAGTCCCTCACCTGGAGTGCCGAATACATATCTGGGCTCCAGTCACTGAGAATGGACTTCAGGCTATACCCCCCGTGAGACTAGTGATGGGGAAGTTCGGTTCGGTCCGGTTTTCGGCCTTTTTGCCCCAAACCGAAACCGAAACCGACGTAAACGGTTTACGTCGGTTTGGTTTCGGTCCAGACACGGTCTGAACCGCAAACCGCGTGGGCTGGGGGCCCTCCCTCCCATCTGACCTCGCAAGAGCGCTGCACACGTCAATCGACGTGGCTAGCCTCATTACGAGGTGGGATTGGGGGTTGGTGGGCTGCACGGCCCTGTCCTAGCGAAACACATGCGTCGAACGCGTGTGTTCCGCCTCGGCTGTTGTCGATTGGGTGTGGTGGTGGTGGTGGTGATGCCCCGACGCGTCAGACGCATTGTGCACGCGACGACGGGCGTGCTGGCCCCGCATTGGTCCTGCGTTGGTTGTTTTCGGCGAGCGCGTGGTGGTGGCGTACGGGCCTCTCCGCGTGGGTGTCCCGACGCGTCATGCGTGTTGTACACGCGCGGCGGGCGGGTTGACCCCGCGTTGGCCGCATTGGTGTTGCATGGTGGTGGTGGTGGTGGTGGTGTTGCATGGTGGTGGTGGTGTTGTGCCGCGTTCCGTTATATACAAATAAAATCAATAAAAGAAAGAATAAAAATAACATACCACGAAGGAGCGGGGGTGGATGCACCACCCCCCGCCGCTCGTTCCACCTCTCTGACTCCCACTCCACCCTGTTCACGTGCGCGCGCGTCTTGGACACGTTGTTGTTGGCGTCCGACGTGGCGGTCCTGGTGGTTGTAGCGGTCCTGGTGGTTGCGGCCGTCGTGGTGGCAATCGTCGTCATCGTCGTAGTGGTGGTGGTGGTGGCCGTGGTGGTAGTGGTGGTGATGGCCGTGGTGGCCGTTGACTGTAACTTGCTACTGTTAGTGTCGAATAAAAAAAATAAAAAAATAAACAGAGCATAGGTGGGCGGCAGGGAGTACCCTGCCACGTTTGGTCCACCTTGGGTGCTCCGTCGTCCTCGTTTGGCGTACGTTGTGGGCGTTCTTGGTGGTTGCAGAAGTGTCTTGGTGACTTTGGAAGTCAGCCAAGTGGCCGACTTGCGAATATCGGTTTGCGGTTCAAACTCAGTTTGAAACCGTTTCGGCCCGCAGCCAAATCTCCAAACCGGAGACCGAACCGTTCAGTCTCAGCCGAAATTTCCCAAACCGAAACCGAAACCAGCGGTTTCGGTTCGGTCTAAACCGGGTTTGGGTCGGTCTGAGACCGAACTTCCCCAACACTACGTGAGACAAGCACCCCACCTGTCCACGGGGCTTGGCAATCAGTCTCACACTAGCTGCTGCAAGATGGTCGCTACAAAATTCATGCTGGCCAGAACCTATAACCCTTTCAAATTCTAAGTAAAGTTGAAATGCAAATGGAGACTCACGTTTTTCAGCCCATGAAAGAGGGTCTTGATCATTGAGAGGCTTGGGATAGATCACGCAGGTAGTGATTGGGGCCCGCTCCTGGCGCATGGGGTATAAGATCCTCAAGGAGTGCATTGGTAGTAACGGGCTGTTCGGAGTTATGGTCCATTGTCTTTCACCTTTCATGCCTAGGTACAAAGAGATTATTTGGGTTTGGGACAGGATATTATTTGATTGTGCACCTTAATCTTTCAAACACATCCAATGCCAAAAGTTCCTGTCCTCAGAAAGCACAGTCGTGGTACCGTTATGCACCAAATGGTTTCATGGGAGTGTCTTCAAAAGCAATAGCCGTAGTATGGCAATCCGGGGTAAGATTGAACTCAGCTTTCCTTAGTGTTATGGCCGGACTCCAGATACTGTACGAAGATATGTAGTATATATAATAACAACTACTTATAATAATTAGTTGACGAGGCCAATACGACGGATGAACAGACGGGAGGGTGCGAGTAGTGAACTTCATGGGTAACCCTCGGATCTCTCTTATTTGCCAGCCCACACGACCTCGCGACACCGGATGCACGTCAATTGACGTGTCGCCGTGTGTTCGCGAGGTGGAACGGGCTGGCCTGGCATGGTGCGCCGATCCGGACACGTTGACGGGCGGGTGGAGGCTGTGTTGTTGGATGCGTGGGCCGTACTTGACACCGTTGCCATCATCACTCACAGGCATATGCGCTCGTCATCGTCGACGTTGTACACGACTATTTTACTCTCCTGCTGTCTTTTCTTGCGGATTTTTTTACATATCACATATATATTGCCCTACATGCCATATGTAGACTAATGTACATGAAAATAAACCAAATAAAAGAGAAATAAAAGAAATAAAAATAATGATACATCGATGAACCGGTGGGTACTCACTTTCGCAGAGGCGCCGGATGGGGTCTAAACTTGATGGTGAAGGGTACTGAAGGGTGGGTGATGAGAGGGATGGACACTGGGGGGCGGGGAAGGGTGCATGGGGAGGGGGGTGGCATGGGTGGCCAGGAAGGGGCCAGGAAGCGAGACGGATGGTGGAAAAGCGAGGGGGTGGGTAGGGGAGGGCTCCCGGCCAAGAACGAGCGGCGGGAAGGGGTAAGTATGTGGGGGAAAAGCAGGAGGGGGATGGGTACTCACCTGTACCATTAGGGGCCCCCCACGGCCCTCCCAATATCCCACCTTCAATGAAGCAAGTAGGGACGTCACCTCAGACGGCCCCATCGTCCATTCCATGGTTTTCGCGGTCCAGATAGGTCGCGCCATTGTGTTGCGCGAGGGTGGCGACTAGGGCGGTTGCGATGGTGATATCTCGACGACACCGCCGCCGTTAACCACACCATCGCCGGTGGTGACCCTCCATGTTGCCTTCGTCGTGTTCGTTGCTGTGCGCCAAGCCCTCCGCCGCTGGTTTCGACGTTCGAGGTTGTTGGTTGAAAAAGTCGGGTGCGCTCCTGCGCGGCTTTGAGGACGTCCGGGGTGGTGGTCTCTGCGTCAATCGTCGCCGTCGTCGTCCTCCTCCTCGTTTCCATCGTTGTTGAGGTGTTGAGGTGGTGGGGAGTGGGAGTGTGGCGGGAGGCGAGTTGGGAGGTGAATGGGTGGTGGAAAAGCACATGTGATTGAGGGGTTGCCTTTTGGGAGTGATCCAGTCAATGACGACGCCCTTCAAACTTTCCGTATCATCGGATCTCGCACTGGAGACCCCCTTTTGAATCTATATGTTGTTGGATTGGGAGAGTGGATTAGACTTTTGACTGCGCACGTGGGTCGAAGCTCAACCTACCAAATCGGCAATTAGACGAACTTTTTTTCTGAGCTCGCCAAAAGGCAGTTCTTGTGCCCAGGAATCGTCCGAAGAAGAAATTGTTCTTCCCTGCTGCTATTGGCTCAGTAAACGAACCAAATGGACGGAGATCCAAAATAAGACACGTACTGAGCTTTGGAGGTACTATAACTGTTATTCGCAAGCTCATTTATGCGGAGAAGTCCATTCTTCAGCAAAGTACGGATGTTGCATAATGCGTGCCCCGTTCGACCGAAATGTCGTCCGTGATGTACGAGAGGGTCGCTGGCAATGGGATCGCTACTCGATGGCATGGATAGGCGGAAAGACAAAATTTACATACGGTTTCTTTCGGGGGCCAAGTTGCAGGGCGTCATCCCGACGCTATCGACGTTAGCCGGACTGTGACACATGCTGATCTTCATCCTCGGACATAGTTGGATAGGTAGGATGGGAAGCAAGCGTAAGGCTAAGCAATATCCCTAAGCTTGAGTCAGTCTTGTTCTAACATATATATACGTAGGCATGATCAGGTACCAGGTCGTTTAAATTTGTGGTCCTGTGGTCCTACACCCTCGCTTAATAACATTACAAGCAAAGGCGGCCGCGTATGCTTTTTTTATTAGAGTAAGAAGGAAATAATAATGTACGACTATATGCACCGATGTTACATCGGACAGCAGTGAGACATCGGGCTTGTAAACGTTAACGGTCAAGATACATACGTTATGTTACGCCGACACGTGAAAGGGACATCTTGCATTAATCACTGTAGCATGACGCCTTCGCAATGGCGGAGCCAGAGTGACGTTGAAATAGAGAACTCAGTTGGACCAGCATACAGTATCCTAAGCCTACAATTGCAAGTGGGATCACAAGATATAAGTTTGTGTAAATTACACACTGCTATACCGAGTCCGAACTCTGCTGCGAAACATCGATATCGTTGAAGAGGCATTTGCAACAAAGTATTTGCAAGCGGCGAACGCAATATTAATATTGATGTTAGTGTACCTGGCGCCTTACGTGCACCTGTCTGCAGATTGTTCTGCAGAGTTACGCACGCCCAGCAACCCAGGAACTGAGCATCGATGGTGAGAGTGGTCAAGGACAAATTAAAAAAAAAAAAAAGCCAAAGTCCAAGCGGAGATCAAATACGAGTCTCCGCAGCGAACTGGCCTCAAGCTCAGTGCTGAAACGGGGATTTAGTTCAGTTCTGTGACTCAGCCACATGGGAGTACTGATCTAATACTGTCGTTAGGGAAGGCCTAGAATGAACCAAGCAAAGGGCTAATTACTGACTGAGGCCCAGGCCTGAGCTGTGCCTGCGAACCGCCACTCTTCAATTTACTCACGACTGACACCGACTGACTGGAATATTGCTAAGTGCGGTCGCTGATTAAATATTTATTGTTTGAAGTCGATACCAATGTAATTATAACAATTTATGAAAACTTCCATAATAGTAAGGATAGAGTCAGTCTTATGACTACATTGCATCATATTCCTGAGACCAGCACATCATAATACTGTCATAATACAAGAGATGTCAGGTAGAACAACCTATCCAGCCCTTCAACCCTGCTGGAAAAAGATTTTTATCCAACTTGTAGGCATTTTTCTCAGAAATTCAGCGAGGCGCGTCGTGATGGTGCCTGATCTGGGGATCAGAAAGGAAACCAGACCACTTATATAGGCAGCTCGCGGAGTCTAAAGGTCACGCCGCGATACGAGCCCATGCACTCTTCGCACGCTCTGAGTGCGCCTAACCTTTTAGAAAGTCACATGATGTTATTTGTGTCTTCTTCAAACATAACCATCATGATCCAACAAAACACCACTGGCCCCCTAATGAAGTTGATAACTTGACTAACTTTACGTGACATGTACAATGCTCTTCTATTGCAATGGACTGGCTGAACACGCCCCGTGCTGACGAGATGTCTTCATGCGCTACCTCAGCGGCGGTACCAGTGACCAGACATCATAATGATAACACCAGACAACATGGATGTCGATGTTGATGAAAAGGTTTAGGATATTTGCGAATCTGACCTGGAAAGCGAGATCAATGTGATGAGGATTCCAAGGATAACGACAAATCGGACACCCAAACTTCGGTAGTGACCCAGATCCTTCTACAGCATCTGAGCGTCAAGCCAGTAGCAATCAAGAAGATGATTCAGAGAGTGATATTGACTTTGGTCCTGAAGATGGGGACAACGAGGATTTGGAAGATGCGGGGCTCTTTCACCCACTCACTCTCTTGCCCCAAGCACTTCAGCCCCGTCGCTCCACTCGCCACCCGCCGTACCTCCAAGGGGAAAGTTGCACTTACATCGATCCTTGTACTCTTCATCCTCCACCTCCGGCAAGGCCTACCGAGTCCTGCCTTGCTCTACTTCACCAAACCCCTTCTGGCCGCATCCACGCCTCTCTGACTCTTTTGGCCATTCTATGGAATAACAGGCAATCGTTTGCGTGCCATGTTATCCACGTCTTTCAAGTACCGCCACTTGCGTTTTCGCGTCACTGTTTTTGTGCCGTCGTTTGTCATCTTTTGTTTTCCTCTCTATCTGGTTGATCGTCATGTCAAATCTCCCTACAACTGTTTACACGTCCAGCATCTTCAACAATGTGGGCGCAAACCAATATAACACAACGTATAACACGACGTATAACATAACGCACAACACGCACAACATCCCAGCTTCTCCGATTCAGCCCAGGCCATGCTGCATACTTTCCGCCGCAGTACGCCTCGTATGGAACATTTTTAGGAAGATGGGTCAAATCCTATCCAAGATACTTCGTCGGTATGTCCCTTCACAAAAATGGTGTTCGGATGTTCGGATCGTCTCATTATACATTAGGATTACCCGCAATATTTTACGGTTACGAATCGGATTTGTTATTTGGTTTTTTTGGGGGGTGAGCATATTCCCATATTACTCTTAAGCGTGTTTCTGATTTGGTACAGTTATTCGGTGTAAACATTCTTGATATCTTGCAGATTTGTTAGTGATTTTTATACCGGTCTCGCAATGTAACTTCCGAGGCAAAATGCCTTCACTTTCGTGCGACATCTTGGACGTGTTCCACATATTCAATGTGCCCTGTCAAATTCTACAGCGTTGAGATTCGCAACAAATGTGTGGAACCAGGACTTCTGTCTATATGACACCGGTGCCTCTAATTATCTATATGGGTGAGTCTCTTAACCTTACCGCCCTAGTCGTCTAAGCATGACCAGCTCAATCGTTTGGCAACGTCACAGATGCTACACGTTCCTTGCAGTGTTTTAACATGCCTCCCAACAAATCCGTGCTCGGTTGCAAGGATAGGTAAGATCTATTTTTGCAAGGGAATTATCAACGGGCAGCAAACGAATGTAGAGACAAATTGTCTCTTCCCATCCGCAGACAATCAAAAGTCTCCGTACGAGTCTGCACGTTACTACTGTTCGTCTGCCGTGTCGGCCCTGCCTCAAGAACTACAGCTTGATGCGTCTTTAATTGATTCTTGATACTGACCCTTCCTCTGTCAAAGATTCATATTCCACTCGACTCGACTTCAAAACAACCGAAAGGGACGGCATACGTCACCTTTGGGGTACCTACATGCGCTTTAGCGGCGTATGAAGCGTTGGACAAAACCTCGTTCCAGGGGCGCCTATTGCACGTAGGAAGGGCAAGGGATCGACTGGGCAGGATACTGGGAAGAAGTCGCTCAAGGATGAAAGAAACTCGAAGCGGAAGTCGACTGCTGGACGAGAATTCAATTGGAGCATGTTGTACATGAATGTTCATCTTGTCTCTGTTAGAAATGAGAGATTTAGTTGTCCTGATACAATTATCCTTAGAGTGATGCCATGGTTTCCTCCGTTGCAGATCGCATGGGCATAGCCAAAGCTGACATACTCAATCCGGAGTCCGACAATGCTGCAGTTAAACACACGTCATCCAGGAGACGAAAACATATTTAGAATCTCAGGGCGTCGTCCTCTCGTCATTCTCATTCCGAGCTCGTTCAGACACAACGATTCTTGTGAAGAATATACCATATGGCACAACAGCGGATCAGATTACCGATATGTTTGAGCCACACGGCAAGTTGTCTCGCGTCCTGGTACCACCTGCTGGAACGATGGCGGTCGTCGAGTATGCACACGCGGACGACACGAGCAGGGGATTCCGTGCTGTCGCCTACAGACGATTGGGTAACTCAATCATATATTTGGAGAAAGGGCCTGTTGCGATGTTTCAAGAAGATTCAGCAGGTGATAAAACAAGTCCTGCTTCCGGTCCTTCCACCTCTACTGGCTTCAAAGTGGTGACGATCGCAGAACAAGATAGTGCATCCGGAGAGCCCACCGTTGTTCCAGGATCAACGTTATTCGTGAAGAATCCGTCGTTTGCTTCATCGACTGAGCGGCTTACGCAGGTTTTTCGGAATCTGCCGTCGTTCTCTTTTGCTCGTGTGCAGACGCGATCAGGCCCCGATGCTCCGCGTTTGAGTATGGGGTATGGTTTTGTTGGATTCAAGACTGTGGACGCTGCCAAGAAGGCGATCAAAAGCATGCAAAACTCCGTCTTGGATGGACACGCGCTACATGTAAAGTTCGCTGGTCGTGGCGCGGAAGAGGACGAGACTAAGGCTAATGCCGTGGTCAAGAGTCGTACGACGAAAAAGATTGTGAAGAGTGTTCCCTTTGAAGCGACTAAAAAGGACATCCGTGAATTATTCGGGTCCGTTTGTATTTTTCCTCTGCATTTTTAGACCTGCGTATTAACAATATGGGACAGTGCTCATGGACAACTCAAATCTGTTTGTCTGCCGAAGAAATTCGATTCTCGTTCCAGAGGTTTTGCTTTCCTAGACTTTGTTACTCGACAGGAGGCTGAGAACGCCTTCGCCGCGCTCCGCCACACTCATCTGCTTGGCCGGCATTTGGTCTTAGAATGGGTGGCAGAGACTGGACAAGACTTGGACATCCTTCGGCAGAAGGCTGGTGTGCTGAGCTGCCTGCGCGGAAGCGCAAGTTGAATTTGGGGGTGGATGAACCTGACGAAGGCGATTACTGAGGACGCTGGACCTGGACCAGTTGACATCTGCTCTTCCAACAGAGTGCCATGGCGGTACCGACTACGAAGGTTCGCTACAAAATTTCCGGTTGTTTTATGCTAATTCAGAAAGCGTACAGGTCCAAAAAACGGAATAAGGTTGCACGTTTGTTGTATCCACGAGTACCCACGATGGAGTGGTCTTAATTTGTGGAAGAGAGGATGTATCGAACCCGTCAGGCTACAACAACAATTGCATCAATGCCTCCCGGGGGTATGACAGCATCCAGTACCCTCGGACCCGCATATTATAACCTATGCTACACAACTCAGAATTTATGTTCAAGAGGTCAGAGTGAAGAGTCCTCTCTGAGTCTGCGTCAACTCGTTCGTAGACTTACAGGATCCAGCGTCTCGTGTTCCAACCAGACGGAGACAGAAATGGGTCTTTGGTCGGGGCTGCTATTGGTTCTACACAAACCCTACATGGTGTTTTCTATGACCGAGTTTGGCTGTTGTTCACGAACGAGAATGCGACCAAAACCTATACTTTTGACTGTATGCAATCGCTATGGATATCCACCCTTTTCAATCCGGCACCGTGGTGCAAAATCTCTTCGCACCATTCGACAATACATTCTCGGTCGTCATCCCTTGATATTGTGTCGCTCTGTGGTATGGCTGTCTTCCGTTCCTCACCGTGGATCCTTACGGCTTCAAGGTGCTTGTTCCTGTCAACCAATGGGTGTTACCCCGGCCCGCTCTCATTACATTCGTTCCAGGTCACGACGCTCGCATCCACGTCGAGGCTGGTTACGTTAATGCGACACCGCGATGAAATGCGACAGCGTCACGAATACCACATCTTTCAAGATGTCTTCCTCTGGAAAAGGTGGAAACCCAACCGTCCGACAGGGCAGTATTGTATGGGGCAATGTTAGCAATCCGGATCCGTCGAAGATACCGGGCGGTTTGACTTCCGCATGGTCTGTGACATTGGAGAGCGTTCCCGATGGCATACTAGCCATCCAATTCAACAATCCTGCTGCTGCGGTTGGCAATGCAACAAATGGAGTGCGTACTCCTTTTTTAGCTTGTATTGATTACAGAGCGTAGACAACCTGATGATTCGGAAACGTTTTTCCACAAATGTCATGGTCTTTCCGGAAAACGACTACAACTCGACCTGGTTGATTTAGCAATGGGAACTATACGTTTACACACAATGATTTCGGTGCGATATGTTTAAGTACGCCTAGAACTTTGGCCGAAACTCGACCTCTTGGAACAACTAGGAGAATGTCACATCCATTAGCCCTTCCGTGTTCCAGGACCCGGGAATTTCTGGGCGGATCAACATATCGTGGTGCAATGTATCAAGTTTATCCTTTTTATTATTATTATCACGCGCTGACGAAACATGCAGACTGGAGTCACCTCGCCTTATTGACCTCTGCTGTTGTACATGCAGATCATGGATATTCTTGGGCGCAGCAACGAGCACTGCAGTTCTTGGCCCGTGGTCCTTTCAAAAACTGGGGTTTCGATCAGGGAATCCCATCACTCATGGTTCAGAATCCAGATGGTGAATGAGCGCTCGAGACCACGTCAACTTGGCCCACGTATGTCCGGCTCAACATCTGGGGTTTTGATGATTACTACTACAGTGATACCGATGGCGGTGGGTTTGGATCGTCTTCCCCCGAATACTACCGCTCCTGACTACCTCAAAATGTCGGCTCCCCCACATCCTCATCTGGCATGGACCCTGCTCGCTGACGACAACACAATGGCTTGGTCTTTGGAGCCGTGCACACAGTCGTCAGTGGGCATAATCATTTATGCGTTGCCTCCTCTATTCCCTTGATCACCGGCACTTTGGCCATCGTCGTCTTCATGTGGTCATTCTATGGTAGCCAGCGAGCTGGCAAGCTTGTTCTTCGCGATAAATGGCTGTCATAGCAACAGAGACACCCAACGCCGCATGTGCAGCTTGGGTGTTATCGTCGTCTTCGTCTGGAAGGGTTTGCAGCCAGAGGAAGACCTCGGACTCGGCGTCCATATCGATGTGTCTAGCATTTGCCAGCTTCTATTACAAAATATTATACAACAGACGTTACGGTTTACAACTTGAAATAGTTTATTTTCGGTGAGTGGTACCAGTTAGTGTAAACTAGGGTCGAGATCGGAGATATGGATTTAAAAAATTCAGAAAATCTTACCGGAAGTGACCCAATATCTTGATTTGGATTTCAAGGAAGTACGTGTTGCCAACAATATTTTGCAATTTGCAATTATCCACTACTTGGCCTTGTATTAGAGTAATCACAATTACATGGCCAAGAAAATCACTACCCAAAAAATAATAATGATGCATATGAGGCATGCAGGGAGATGAAAGAAGCAACCGCCCTGAAGAAGGGGAAGAGGAAGAGGAAGAAATACCATACAGAAGAACAATATGAATAGAGAATATAAAAGGTAGATATTATTGTGACGACAGCAATGAGGAACGTGCATGAATGAGCAACTGCTCTAGACTGTGGTTGTACCTGTAGTTTGAAGTTGAGATGGTTATATAGACATACATGCGGTAGGGTACATACCGTCATTGATTCCCAGATGAATATGTCCCCATCAACGGAACCGCCAACCAAAACAATTGCCTGCTTCCTGGAACAAGCCTGTGGCGGTTCAATCACCAAATACCCTGATGAATAATAAGTAGCCGCACCATCACTGCTTGAACCGCCGCTGAAATGGGTTGTAAGATTATCAACAGGGTAATTGCGGCGATGCAGCTTACAGCTTAAAGTGGGAGAATTGAGTCGCGCCATGATTTGACCAGTATCTTGTTTGTATATGCTAATTACCCCATCTGAACTGCCCGAGATGATGATTTTTCTGGCAACCAAGACGAGGCCAAGAGCTATGTTGTTGCAGGGGTCAACAGCTTGCGTGATTGATAGCTGGTGTTCAAGAGTTGTTGCAGAATAGAGTTCTATACCATCGAACAAGTTTGTGAATGCATAAATATTGCGATCGCCGCTCAGAGCGGAAAGACCACTGCACACTACTGTCAGATAAGAAGTGAAGGAAAAGTGGCACTGACATGCGGCGGTTGATGGCCACAGCTTTCACTGTTTGCCATGGATGTATCTGAAAGATAGCCCTGATCCGCAAAGATATTAACATCATAGTACAAGTTCACGAGAAGGAAAAAGGTTACAATTGACTATTTGTTCCGTGGATATCATCCTCAACAAATGACACGAGGGCAGTCCCAGTTTCGGATAGAAAATGAACAGATCTGGCATGCATGACATTCGGTGAATTGTTGCAAGGGGTTGTCAAGTATTCCGGAGTTGGAAGGTCAGTAATGGAGAAACTTGTCTCGCCATTGCACGGAAATGACTTGATGAACCACATGCACGTAAGCCGCCCACTGATTATCGCAACGTTGTTGTCTGCAAAGTCTAGATGCATGTAATCAACTGGGCTAGATGCGTAGCCCTTGAAAGCCAATTTTAATTCACCCTGTTGACGTTACGGGAGTCATCACCCATATCACTACATTGTTAAACTTGCAAAGCTTCACCTCCTGAACACGAAAGAGTGAGACAGAGCCATCCGACACTCCCACAAGCACCGATGGGAGACCTCTGATATGGATCCAACAGATTGCGAGAATATGTCCGGTAAGTCGCAGTGATTGCCTGAGATTTCCAGAAGAGACAGCCCAGACCCTCAAGCAACCATCGGTACCTCAAGGATCTCGACATCAATTCTAGCAGATGCATGCCAGTGAACACAAGATGCTTACCACCGCTCAGAAGTACGACACCATCTGGTGATAAACAGACCGTATTCATGGGTCCACTTCCCACGGACGGCAGATGGCGCAAGCGGAAGAACAGGGATTTGTGCTCCATGGGCAAGTAACACGAGTGGCGGGCTGAGTCATGGTGCCAGTCCTCAGAAAGCCCAGTTGTGGTACCGTTATGCACCAAATGGTTCCATGGGAGTGTCTTCAAAAGCAATAGCCATAGTATGGCAATCCGGGGTAAGATTGAACTCAGCTTTCCTTAGTGTTATGGCCGGACTCCAGATACTGTACGAAGATATGTAGTATATATAATAACAACTACTTATAATAATTAGTTGACGAGGCCAATACGACGGATGAACAGACGGGAGGGTGCGAGTAGTGAACTTCACGGGTAACCCTCGGATCTCTCTTATTTGCCAGCCCACACGACCTCGCGACACCGGATGCACGTCAATTGACGTGTCGCCGTGTGTTCGCGAGGTGGAACGGGCTGGCCTGGCATGGTGCGCCGATCCGGATGCGTTGACGGGCGGGTGGAGGCTGCGTCGTTGGATGCGTGGGCCGTACTTGACACCGTTGCCATCATCACTCACAGGCATACGCGCTTGTCATCGTCGACGTTGTACACGACTATTTTACTCTCCCGCTGTCTTTTCTTGCGGATTTTTTTACATATCACATATATATTGCCCTACATGCCGTATGTAGACTAATGTACATGAAAATAAACCAAATAAAAGAGAAATAAAAGAAATAAAAATAATGATACATCGATGAACCGGTGGGTACTCACTTTCGCAGAGGCGCCGGATGGGGTCTAAACTTGATGGTGAAGGGTACTGAAGGGTGGGTGATGAGAGGGATGGACACTAGGGGGCGGGGAAGGGTGCATGGAGAGGGGGGTGGCATGGGTGGCGAGGAAGGGGCCAGGAAGCGAGACGGATGGTGGAAAAGCGAGGGGGTGGGTAGGGGAGGGCTCCCGGCCAAGAACGAGCGGCGGGAAGGGGTAAGTATGTGGGGGAAAAGCAGGAGGGGGATGGGTACTCACCTGTACCATTAGGGGCCCCCCACGGCCCTCCCAATATCCCACCTTCAATGAAGCAAGTAGGGACGTCACCTCAGACGGCCCCATCGTCCATTCCATGGTTTTCGCGGTCCAGATAGGTCGCGCCATTGAGTTGCGCGAGGGTGGCGACTAGGGCGGTTGCGATGGTGATATCTCGACGACACCGCCGCCGTTAACCACACCATTGCCGGTGGTGACCCTCCATGTTGCCTTCGTCGTGTTCGTTGCTGTGCGCCAAGCCCTCCGCCGCTGGTTTCGACGTTCGAGGTTGTTGGTTGAAAAAGTCGGGCGCGCTCCTGCGCGGCTTTGAGGACGTCCGGGGTGGTGGTCTCTGCGTCAATCGTCGCCGTCGTCGTCCTCCTCCTCGTTTCCATCGTTGTTGAGGTGTTGAGGTGGTGGGGAGTGGGAGTGTGGCGGGAGGCGAGTTGGGAGGTGAATGGGTGGTGGAAAAGCACATGTGATTGAGGGGTTGCCCTTTGGGAGTGATCCAGTCAATGACGACGCCCTTCAAACTTTCCGTATCATCGGATCTCGCTCTGGAGACCCCCTTTTGAATCTATATGTTGATGGATTGGGAGAGTGGATTAGACTTTTGACTGTGCACGTGGGTCGAAGCTCAACCTACCAAATCGGCAATTAGACGAACTTTTTTCTGAGCTTGCCAAAAGGCGCTGTGCTAGGCCTTGTGCTGTGCTAGGGAGTTACTTACAGTATGGGAGCTGTTCGCTTCTGACAAACTTCTGCTGGTTGGCAGACGCGACTTTCCATTCTGATGGGAGAAGTAAAATGAGATGATTATTTTCAATGATTAAAGAGAAGGAACACACTTGCGATACGCAACAAAAATAAGACGTTCTGGAGGGCGGAGATGGCAACGTTCCTAAAGTTACCAGCCGGGGGTGGTCGAAAACGGGGTGGGACGGGGTGATTTGGTGGATGAAAACGTGGGGTGGTGCTGGTTGGGCAGAAAGCTGGAACGCACGGCTTTGAGACCCCCCGGTTGCTCGTTCTCAACATCAACGAGGCGCGGGGGGTGGAGATTGGGCGGGGGTGGTTGAAAACGGGGCGGGATGGGGTGTCCTGGTTCTGGGGTGGTGGTGGTTGCGCAGCCAGCCGGGGCGCGAGGTACTGACACCCCCCGACCGTTCGTTTTCAACAGGAACGAGGTGCGGGGGGTGTAGACTGTAGACTGGCCGGAGGTGGTCGAAAACGGGGTGAGGCTAAGTGTCCTGGATGAAGACAATGGACTATCATTTGTTTTTCCCACAGCTACAAAAGATTTCACACGGCTTATAAAAATAAGTTCTCACGGCTTGTAAAATCAGCGCTAGCCATACAACGATTCCCTTAACATATTGAGTTACAAAATGAGAGAATGAGTGTGGTTTGCTACGAAGAGCCAGAAAAGGTGGATAGAGGAGAGGAGGATGAGGAGGATGAGGAGGAAGTAGAAGAACAAGAAAAAAACACAACAACAAGCTGGGTGAGAGCTAAGCATCACCAGGGAGAGAATGAAAGAGCAAGGACACAAGCTGAGAGAGATTTCATGACTGACACTAGATGATCATGATCTTGAGGATAATTATCCACTGGATCATAAATCTGCAGGATCATTGGACCAGTATTGGTTGGGTACTGGGCACATACTGGACATGTACTGGGCATGTACTGGGCATGTACTGGGCATGTACTTGACCAGTACTGGTTATTAGATTTCTAACATCTAAAAATTAAAATTTATTTACATATTTATGTACACAGAAATCAGTACTCAAATATAATATTCTCTGCCACATTTATAGGATATTTCTGGGATGCAGAAGAGGAATACAAATAAAAAATTTATTGTTACCAGAAATTGAAATTTATAAAGGATACAAATAGGATGAAAAATATTAAATAGGTAAACTACAATAATTTCTAATTTCATTGTAGTTTTGGAACATGAGAAAAGGGGGAAAAATGAATTATTTTAAGATTTTCCAAAGAGAATATTTGAATATACATAATTTGGACCCAAAATATCTTTTTTTACAATTGTTGAAATTATATATTTCAAAACATCTTTTAGAGACCTCCAAATTAGTTATTTATTTATATATTTGAAATGTATTTATGCGGTCCTGAAATTACTTTATGCGTGTAGTGTTTGCCACCACACACTTGTACATATTCCTGTTGTCTCCTCTCCATCCTTTTTTGTTCTGTTTTCCTGCTTATAAAGTCACTCCTGTGTTTCTTCTTTTCGCTACCCAACATCTTAGATACCCTTTTTGATGATAATATACTAATTTTTTTTGTGTAATTAGGTGTGAAACGAGCATAATGAGTGCATAATGGCCAATAATGGCCACTAATGGTTGCATTATTTGCAATAAGCCCAGCTTAATATTGAAAAATTATATAAAATAACATCTTGAATCATCTAACACTGGGCCGACATCCATAAGATAGATTTTAATCCTGAATATAAATTTCCACTCTCCCACGACTATAAGAGGAAGTCAGCCAAAGAGCCGAGGTCTCTCAGGGTCTTTTTTCCCACCCAATATCCTTTCTGACTGACACATAAACCTTAAATTGTAAGGGGGGTCATGACCCCCCTTACAGATTAATTCGTCCTCGATTATCCTGATTTGGATATGGCCCAACAACCCCTGCCACTCCCGCACTGATCCCGCCCACCTCTATTGTTCTCTGACTGTTCAAGTTCACGGGTGCTTTCAGCAACCTCAGGCTGCTGACACAGAGGCCCTTCCTCTTCTTTGCTCAACATGGTTGGAGCCTTTTGTTGGCCTCTTGCCATAGTGAATTCAGATATAAAGGAGTGTGGTGTTTCAATGGGTGAGTGGGGTGTTTTTTTCTCCGAAATGGCTGAACCCGAATTACCCTTCTGTCTTTTATACTAGAGCTCAGCTGTGGACAAGTTAGTTAAAGTGTTTATATTTTTTTTTGTCGGACATTCTGAGTCGCGACCGCTAGGCTGAAACAAGTTTTGGCAGATGCGCTAAACAGCAACACGCCTGAACCGGCACCCATATTTTACATGGTTGGTTCCACCCCAAGCGGTATGTGTACTTTCTGTCTATTATCGTCTTTTAGCATTGCTCTAATGTTTTTTGAAATACTTTCTTGGCCTCTAGTGATATCTTCTACACTTGCGACACCACCAAGGCAGCCTGAGTGTGCTGATGACAACTTACACAAATTGACCCTGACCAATTTCGGCACTCGGTATCCTTTTTCTCTGTACTGGTATGGCTACTATTTCCCACTTGTCCTGCTGGCAACTTATTTCTTTATTATCTACAGCATCTCTTCTTGCCGGCTCCATACCCATCACCCTCACATTCCCCAGCCTCATAAAATTGCTCATCCTGATATTGTCACTTACTCCTGGCTATTCTAGGCATTTTCCCACCTCCTGAAGTAAGTTATATGCCGGTAATCAATTCTGCACAACTTCAATATTTCCTTTCTTAGGTTTTGGTTTCACCCCAATTTCCCGGCATTTTGCAAACTTCCCTCATCCTCTCCAAGGTGCATGCCATGGCTCTGTTCTGTGGCAGTTGCCACCAAAGCTTTTCCTACACCGGCTACACTCTCCATGGACAGTGCACGTTGAAGCTTGGATGTAGAGAAGCCTACCACAGGTCTATCATTGATCAAATGCTCGATGACTTTGAAAGGCTCTCGGACACCAATTCGGCACCGGGTGAATGTGATGGGTTGAACCAAATGAGTAACCAAGGTGCTCCACTGGAGGGAGATTTTGACGAGTTCGATCATGAGCAGCTGTATTATCCACCCAACGTTGATGGAGAAATCAACACCGACACACCAATCATAAATCCTCATTTTGAAACCGACTCCGATTATTCAGACATTGACACTCATTCCGACACTGACACCCATTCGGACATTGATGTTTATTCAGATGGGGATTACCTTGATGCCGGAGTTTCATGGCCATTGGACAATGTTGAGATTCACCCGTTAAATGCTGAACCCCAATTCCCAGATGGTGACAGTCCTCAGCCTGAGAATGAGCCTGTTCAACAAAATATGCCACACAATTCTGAAAACTTTGTCGAACTATTCACAATCGGCCAAGCAGGAGCCCCAGTTGACGGTTGCGATGTCCCTACAAATGTACAGTATCAGGACAAGCTCAGCAATCCTGGCAACCTATATGAACCATTTACTTCCAAGCTTGACTGGGAATTTGCTCAGTGGGCAAAACTTCGGGGCGCCAGCTCGACGGCTATCACAGAACTTCTGAGCATTGAGGGAGTAGGTGTTAGCTTGTTACCTGATGTCTAAACCATGCACTTATGCTGTCTAGATCCAAGAGCGACTTCAGCTCTCATATAAAAATTCTCGCGAGCTAAACAAAATCGTCGATGACAAGTTACCCAATCAGCCTCGCTTCATTTGTGAAGAAGTCACTGTTGCCGAATGTACATATGAGATCTATCGTCAGGATATTATAGAGTGTATCAGAGCATTGTTCAGCAATCCCAAATTCAGTCAACACCTCATCTTTGTGCCCGAGCAACACTATAAAGATCGAGGCAAAAAATCTCGCATTTATCATGAGATGCATACTGGCGAGTGGTGGTGGGAAACACAGGTTAGGGTCACCAAGTTTGTGGATGCCATTAGCAACTCATCATTTGAATGGCATACCTAGAAAGTCCTTGAACATCGTAAACCTGGTACTATGATAGTGCCTTTGATCCTCTCTATGGACAAGACTCAAGTAACACAGTTCCGTAACAAGAGTGCCTATCCTGTATACCTAACAATTGGCAACATCCCGAAAGCAATTTGTCGCAAACCTTCCCAACGAGCCCAAATCCTCATTGCCTACCTTCCTACCACCAAACTGGACCACATCACTAACAAGGATAGTTGACATCGAATGCTCGCAAACCTTTTCCACTCGTGCATGGGCCAAGTATTAGCACTACTTGAGCATGCTGGAGTGCATGGCACCATCATGTCCAGTGGTGATGGCATAAGGCATTGGGTCCACCCAATCGTTGCAGCATATTCTGTGGATTATCAGGATCAAACACTTGTAACAGGTGTCAAAAACGGAGAGTGCCTGAAATGTGATACCCCGAACAACCAGATGGGCAGTAATGACATTCCGCTTATACTGCATGATCTCAACCAGATTCTTGAGGCACTTGCCCTAGCAGATGATGATCCATCCCAATTCACTTGTGCCTGTGCTGAAGCAGGCGTGAAACCCATATATTCCCCATTCTGGGCGAGTCTCCCGTTCCTGAACATTTTTGAATCAATCACGCCTGACATCCTCCACCAATTGTTGCAAGGTGTCATCAGGCACAGCTTAAATCTGTTTTCGATCATATGGAGCTTGATGCACAATGCAAACATCTTCTGCCCAATCACAATGTCCAACACTTTTCAAATGGCATCTGTGGATTATCCAAAGTGACTGGAAAAGAACACGACGAGATTGGCCGCAAACTCCTTGGTATTCTCATCAACCTCCCTAACAATCAGGATACATGTCATCTCATTGGTGCTGTTTGAGCAATTCTGGATTTCCACTATATTGCTCAGTACCCTGTGCAGACAACTGAAACACTGGCATCTCTGGACGAAGCTCTTGATCGCTTTCATGCAAACAAGAGTGTTTTTATTGACCTAATCGTGTGTGAGGAGTTCAATATGCCCAAACTTCATTTTCTCCATCACTACTCAAGATCAATCAAGCTTTTTGGAACCACCGATAACTACAACACTCAGACCACCGAGTGCTTGCACATTAATTACGCAAAGGAGGCCTATCAAGCAACTAACACCAAAGATGAGTATCCCCAAATGACACTTTGGCTGGAACGCAAAGAGAAAATTCTTCGCCATGCCAGTTACATCTCATGGCGATTGACTAATAATTCCACCAGTATCAGAGCTCAGCAATCCCCCAGACTTGAACTCAATAGATATGTGAAGATGCCAAAACATCCCTCCATCAAATCCATTTCCCTTGAATCCCTTGTTGCCAACTACAACACGACTTACATCCATGATGCATTGGCTCGATTTGTTGTTGCCACCAACCACCCTGGATGGACATCATGCCAGGTTGAGGATGCTGCACTTGACACATTCCTGCCATTCCGTGTCCTACCCGTTTACCACAAAATGAAGTTTGTCAGCAAGCTTGAGGGGGACTCAATTATTGTTGATTCAATCCATGCACAACCTGCTTGAAAGAAGAAGCGTCGCAATCGTACAGTTGCACCTCGCTTTGACACCGGCATTGTGAATGTGGGAGGTGGTCAAGGAGTTGGCATACAAGGTGATAAATCCCACACCAGAACCTCGTTATACTGACCTAACTCAAATTCGGTAGGATATCATGTTGTGCAAGTTCAGGTGGTTTTTAAAATCCCTGATAGAGCCATCAAGCAACTTTTTCTTCCTCATTGCCGACCCCCTCAACATCTTGCGTATGTAGAATGGTTTTCACCCTTCCCCAGAACCCCAGAACCAGATCGCCTCATGTACAAACTCACTCGGACCATTCGCAATGGTCAATGTCTTGCCAGCATTCTCCTGGTCCAAAGCTTCAGGAGGAGTGTGCATTTATTCCCAAAGTCTGGCCCTTCCATCCCACGGTACTGGGCTTCTGACACAGTCTTGGATGAAAGCCCCATATTCTTTGTTAATCCGTTCAGTGATGTCACCATCCATTAGTTTTGCCCCACCCACCACACATCTCCCAACCCTATCCCAAGCTATGAAACTGTGACATGAAATGTGAGTCTTTCTTACAGTGGCAATTATTCATACCCAAATCTAACCAATTGCAGCACTAGTGCGCCCTTGTCTTCCATGAATCTCCACACCAACTCCCACACCCCAATCTGGTGCTACCTCCCACCAATGGCGACAACTTCAAACCTGTCATAATGTCTTCTCACAAAGCTCCGAAGCCCCTTCTATCTGGGAATTCACGGTTCACGTCACACGGCAACTGGAACCCCAATCCCTCGAACTGAAGAACGGGCTTCTGGGTGTCAATGCATGCAAACAACGTCACTAATAAGATATCGTGCTCACCATTTTTGCCCCCCACAGTGCTGCAACAGCGATCGATGGTGGTGGGGACCCAAGGCACTCACTTTCAAGGGCTGACTCCCCACTCAACAGCCACCCTTGACAACACCCGCCAGCATCGACAGCAGCAGAGCTTCTCTGCCTGTGCCTGCCCCGCGATCTCCCTGATCTCATTAATGGAGTCTTCATCATTCTGCTGGCATGCATCTTCGTCGGCTTGACCTCAATCCTCCTCCTCGCGTCTCTGTGCCCCTATGCCAGCCACTTCTTCAAGATGAGCATCTGCTCCAGTGGGTGCCATGAGGACCTCATGATGGCCGACGGACAGGCGTCATCCCCCAAACCCACCTCAAGTCCAGAACCAGCCAGCCCCCCCTTGGCAGAAGAAGCATCGCAGTATGTCGATGAGGCTGATTTGTTCCCATTTCCGGGTCGAGTGGGGGCCAACGGACAATTTGAAGTGAGCCCGCTGCAGCTGTGAGTGTCTGCTTTTTTTTGTCTTTTGCCCGAATGGGTTTTGCTTGCGATCATCCCGCGATAGGCTGACACCGTAAGTTCAGGCTCGGCCAACCGAAACAAATTCTAAAGGAGTGGTGCCGCGACTTCAAGCTCTCGATCTCGGGCAACATAGTCACCCTGCAGCAGCACCTGCAGGCCTTCAGCACTGACTGAAATGAATGGGACAGGTGTGTTTTTCTCAATCGAGTGACATCCCGGCTTTCCATCAAGCTCACCTGCACTTGCATGTAGTTTAATTCCCGGTGCATAAAGGGCCAAGGCCTGGTGTTAAAAAATCTCAAAGAAAGCAGTCAGCTTGGCATCGTGAGGCCCTTCTTGGCCACGGCATCCCTGACAAGAATTGCAAGGTCCTCCACGCACTCCCAATGGAGCGCTCGAGGGATACTCGAACGGCTGAGCAAAGGCAGCAGCTAATCCCATGGGTAAGTCTGCCTCCTCATTCTCTTGCAATGATGCACTGATCTTTTGCCGTTGATTGTAGGTTAAGAGGGTGGTTGCCCTGTTTCCATACAGATCAGCAGCCGAACGCGAACAATTTCACTGGCTGGCATTGAACTTGGTATGCAACTTGTGACCCATGTATGCGATGTCCTCACATTGACACGCCATTATTGCAGGCTGCCTATGCTCTCCATCCACCACCTCAACCACCTGAGCCCATGCCAACAGTGGTTTGAGCTGGCAGACCTGCGGTGGGTGCTGTCCTGTGCTGCGCAGTCTTATCCTGACCCCTTTGGATACAGAGTACCACTGACCTTCATGATTTGCTCCAGCAAATGCAGTCGCAGCTGACCACCATAATGACACATCAACCACAACCCACTCTTCTCTGCTGCGAGCAAAGTCACAGACCACTCTGCACCACCGGTTCAGCCTCGCATTGTGCCATTTCCTGGTGAAACCCATCGGCCTTTGTTGGCCACATCTGGCAAAAGCACCCAGATCTTGATCTCAGCCTTATCTCGAATTCCAACTGTCAACTCGTCCTTGGTGATGGACATATCCTCAAGTTCACCTTGGAGTCAGTACCTAATCCCCCAGCTGTCTCTTTTGCCAATGATATACCAAGCCTCAATGGTGTGTGGGATGATACCTCATCACATTGGGGTGGGATGTCTCCTCTCGTGATTGGTGGCCACCCCATCCCTCTGGTCTACTGGCTGCACATCTACTGGTATGAGAAGAAGGATCAATGGAAGGGAACCAAATCCAAGTGGACGAAATGGAAGGTCAGTGGTTTTCTCCAACATTTTCCGCAGACTGACAACATACACATGGCTCTCAGGATGTCGTTGTAAAGGCGAGGTCGGGGTGGCTGTGGAATAAAGATCCTAACCTGTGGTGTCAGCGTAGAAGTGACTAGGAATAGTCTAACAAGCTTCAGTGAGATGATAAGAAGGAAAGAGTAGAGAGCCACCGAGTAAAACTACTAAAACTATCGAAGCCGATCTAAGCCGACGATGTCAGGTATGGCGGGTCGGGTGTCAGGTGACGAGAGATGTAGAGATAAAGGTGGTAGAATGACGGGGAGAGCGTCGAGGAAACCGACGAGTAATGTGTGCAATGGGTTTTACTGAGATACTAATTCTCAGAGAGAGGAAATGGGGGAACTGGTTTCTTATTTAGAGACGGCACTTGGGCACCGTTTTTATACTACAAATTTCTGTACCTAGATTCGGACGAGAGTCCTCGGCCGATGAGAGAAAACAAAGGAGAATAAAAATGGAGAAGTAGGAAGAGGGTTGCGAGGTGACCATGACAGGGAAAATGGGTGGAAGATATAAAAACCGTAAAAGATGTAATATACTTTACTATATCTCCATAAGGGAGACACTAGGTGCAAATAAGGCAAGTCTGATGTCGGGATCCCAGTCCGATGAGATCTATCTTTGATATTTGAAGTTCTGTGAGCTTTAGGAGGTGGACCGACCAGGTACGTGAGTGGCCGTGCTAGTCGGTATGCGTCGGGTTGCGTCGGGTTCGAGCGTGGATTGCTAGAGACATCAGGTTCGAGTGGATTCGTGAGATATCGAGTTTACAGCCTCAGAGGGTCAAGGACCCTCTACATCGTGCTCCGACGGTGTCAGCACAGTCCAGAACATTTCTGGACTGAGTTTAGCCATGAGAATGGCACTCATATGACCTTCACAAGCATCACTCACCATCTTCAACGGCAGTGGCTGACTACTGATGAGTTGATTGCTGAACAGGCCAAAGCTGAGTATGCGGACAGGTTCTCTGAGTTGTTCCAGTATCACCATGGTAATCAAGTGCTCACCATGACCAAGCCAGCATCCATCTCTAAATGTTACCATGAACTACATAAAGCTAGCTAGTCTCTTCCTGTAATCTAGCCATGCTCCAGTAATGTTTATTGTTATGAGAAAATGCAGGACTTTACAGTGTTTAAGCACAGTTACAGGACCTGCCACATGCATAGCATTTGACAGCTGGAAGGTGAGCTGGATTGAAAAAGTCCTCTCTTGGAGGTGTTGGATCATAATTCCATGATCAGATACTTGACAATGGTCAAGTTTGTGAAGTCTGCTCCATCCTCCCCAGTCACAAATCTGGCATAATAGCCACTGACATTCTGATGCCAAGTATTGGCAACCACCACACCTGAATGAGTGAGTCCTATATGGATGAGGATCAATACCAATATCAATCAGGTTGTTCCTGAACAGCTCAAGGAACTGTTCTGAGGCCTGCTCATTGTTGTCAACTCATCTGTTCTATGAGAATAAGGCAGAGAGATAGTGACAAACCATTGGCTGGTTTGCAGTTGCAACACAATCCCCTGATGCAATCTTGCGAAAGATATAGCCCTGTTGAATCTGGGACTCAGCTAACCATTCAGCCAGAGCTCCAACTGGGCACAGATGAGCTTCTGCCTCAGGTAGTGCATGGAGAGGGAAAGGCTTGACATCAGTATGCTGTTCACAAGGTCACAGGCAACACCAGCACCAAGGAGGGGAGACCAGGTCCCCACCCCCAGCTAACACCTCACAAACATGCAACTGAGCATCAATTGACATTGGGGCTATGTTCATGAGGTTACAGGGAGTTGGGTGCCTCACCAGTGCCAGGTGATACCCATGTGCCTCACTATACCAGTGTAGGGATCTGCACAGGTAACCCTCAGGTATTTCCCATGGACCTGTACCCAACCAGAGAAATATCCATACTCATGATTGCAGGTATGGTTAGATGGCAGGCCTGTTTTTTTTGGCTGATGGGTCGGTAAGTATTCAGCAGGGTGTGGGTAGCCTGATGACTCTGGATATTGAAGTAATAATAATAATACGGTTTAAAAAATAAATAGAGGGTGGGGAAAAGTGCCCCACCCTGCCTTGCCCCATCCTCCATGTTGCTGCCACTGCCATTTGTGTTGGCAGTGGTAACTGTGTTGGATGATGGTTTGGATGGCATTGGTGTTGGTGTTGGTATGGGCATTGCACCTGGCCACTACATTGAACTAAAAAGTTTTAGAATAACTGTTCAAGCATGTGTTCAACAACCATTATTGACAAGGTCAGGTCAGTCTGAGGGCTAGTGTGACATGTGACAGGTGAATCCAAATTGGTACAGTACTATGTGTATAACCTATCTAGATATGAATAATGCATCTTGCAAAGTGATGAATAAATAACTAGTATGAAAGTATACAACATTGGTAGTAATTATTCTTAAAGTATGGGAGACATCTGATGGGTCTGCCATGGAATTATTAAAATTTTGACTCAAATGCTCAAAACGGTGGTGTCCAACCCAGTCAATGAAACCATCCCAGAACATTGTGTGTGAGAGAAAATGTTGCACATTTACTGATACATGGAAGACAGACCATTGGAAATTTTCTTAGTCCCCCCACTCTCACTCTCCCCATCCCATATATATATATATATCCCTCTTGCTCTTCCCATTCCTCTCCCCATTCCCATTCACCTGTCCCCAGCTCAATTCACATGTCCCCAACCCTGCTCCCCATCCTCATGTCCCTGTCCCAATTTCCATTCCACAGTCCCCATCTCATGTCTCTGTCTCCATTCCCATTCCTCCATTCCCCATTCCCATTCTCCTTTCCCCATTTCCCAACCCCCTCTCCCTCTCCCTCTCCCATCCCCATCCTTCTCTCCCCAACCCCAACGCAATTCCCCTGTCCCCATTTCCATTCATGCCCCTCTCTCCCTATCCCCATCTGCAGCCCCATCTCTCTCTACTCCAATCTCCCCTCTCTCCATCCCCATCCCCATCCCCCCTCTCCCCATCCCCATCCCCATCCCCCCTCTCCCCATCCCCATCCCCATCCCCCCTCTCCCCATCCCCATCCCCTGTCCCTAATCCCATTGCCCCCCTCTCTCCCCATCCCCATCCTCATCTCCATCTCCATCTCCATCTCCATCCCCCCTCTCCCCATCCCCATCTCCCCTCTCCCCATCCTCATCTCCATCTCCATCTCCATCCCCCCTCTCCCCATCTCCATCCCCAATCCCAAATCCCAAATCCCATTGCCCCCCTCCCTCCCTGTCCCCATCCTCATCTCCATCTCCATCCTCCTCTCCCCAACCCCAATCCAATTCCCCTGTCCCCAATTCCATTCCCCCCCTCTCTCCCTATCCCCATCTCCAGCCCCATCTCTATTCCACTGTCCCCATCCCCATCCCCATCCCCATCCCCATCCCCAATCCCCTATCCCCAATCCCATTCCCCCCTCTCTCTCTCCCTGTCCATTCCCATCCCCATCATATCCACAGTCTTCTTGAAATGTTTCAGATCCAAACCAGAAAAATTGGTATAAGTATTTGTCCCAAATAACCTCACTATTAGATCTAAATAACCTGTATAACCTGCAATAAGTTGTGTAAGATCAAATTATTTCTGTAATATCTTATTATACATAATTAGGAATGGGGGTTTTTCCTGATGAACACTCAGAATGGTGTCAACTTGCTTCAACTCTCCACTGGGGTAGACCAGCTTGCACTCGATCATCACATCTGTATCAATTGGTTCAGGCAAAACCACATTGTGTGGTAGACATGCAGTGGTCTCGAGTGATGAGATTTGTAAAGTGATGATGGTGCCGCTAGGTATTCCGTGTTCTCCATCACCGCCATGGCCACCTGACATGTCATGGTGTCCAACCTGCGCCGTCGAACGCCCATAGTCATATCCTGTGGTACCTGCTGAACCATCCCTTCCAGATACACTGAAAATGGGTGCTGGCATTGTCAGTCACACAGGAAGGAATAATGATAAGGTAGACGACTTTCATGCCCAACTAGGCTTTGAGGGAGGTGTGACAAATGCATGACTTTAGGGCAATACACATTTTCTACAGATCATTTTCAAAAAATCTGAATGGCACGTAGTCTCGTACCCAGACATTCATTTCTAAGCATGGAAGTAACCAATCGGAGTGTCAAATATTTTGACATGTCGCGACTAAGAATGTCTGGTGTAGTACGTCACAGCAGGTGTAGATAAGTAAATTATAGATTATGCTAAGTCATGATCGGGAAGATATTACTGTTATCCTACCTCCTCGTCCTCCCTTCGTTTTGGTTTCATGCCTGGCTGACAAGCTCTCGCAACCCCGAAACCGACCCATCAATGTCTAATCAGGAAGGTTCCACTCCCCTGGAAGGGATTCGAAGGCCCCAAAGCCAGTCGATCCCTGATCCGCATTGGTGCCAAACGAAGTACTATCAAAATAAATCGGATGGGTCTCTTGACATCTCCCAGCGTGTCCTTGCAGTTCTGGAATGCATGGAAGCTCAGTCCTTGAATCTACCATTGTTTCTCTTCGCTCTCAGCTGGAATGACAAGGATTTGATCAAGAATCCCAAGGCCCGGTTCGCTCGGACAGCTCTGATGGTCAGTGATGAATTGCTGGTCATCTTGAAGAACTGGCATTGGCCCCCTCGTGCTCATGGTCTGGGTATTTGAACTAAGGCAGCCGGGAAGGCTATGACTGACTGGGCACTTGACACAATCTGCGACACAATTGACGATGAATTTCTAATGCTCAAGGATCTGATGTCTCTGCCACAAGAAGAGCTATCTGAGGAGGCCCTTCTGTCTATTCACTGGAATCAAACCATCTCAGACGTCTGGGAAATGGCACCGACTACTTGGAAACTCTTCCACCATGCTGCCTACACACAAAAGCAAGGGCAACGCAATGTAATGAAAACTCCGGATTCTGTAAGCTCTCAGACTTGTCTATCCAATGGCTAAATGCATGTACTGCACTAGGTTGTCCTTACTATGATTTCTATGAGTTCACTTTCTCAGTCTCATCATCGCAACAAAATCCCAAAGCTTCTAACCATCTACTTCAAGAGCTGTGGTCTTGCTGCGAAAGCATTTGACACTCTACATGCTTTGGGCATCACCATGAGCCAGAAATGGGCCTACAATGCTATTGAACAGCTTTCAGCACGAGTCCGAGAGGAACTGATTGCTGACACCCGCAAATACTGCTGGCTTGGAACCCACAACAACATCAACTTACCATTCAAAGTCTATGAGCAAAGGCTGAACAATCAAAGCCATTTTGATAGTGGGACGGCAGCTACAATTATTGTCATCAAGGATCCAGCCGCTACTCATGTACGACCAGACTACCAGACCTTTCAACTTCAACAGGAACTGGGCACCAAGAATCCGATCAGCTACAAAGATATCCTTAAGCTAGAATGAGACACTGCTCCCTGACTCTGGCAACAAGCAATCTTTTGCGTCTTATCTTACTTGCTCAGCTTGCCGGACTTTGATCTCATGACATATACCCACAAAGACGATGACCATCTCAAGCCCCCCCCCTCCACATCACGAACTCCCCATTGGCTGAGAACACACAACAACACAGTATATGCTGAAAACTGTTCACATTGAAGAGGCTTCCTACAAGGGAAACGATCAAGTTCTTGAAGAATGGTGGCGACAGCTGGGCTTCACTTCTGAAGAACAACTCAAGGAACTTGGCACGAAGTGGGTTCTAGTCTGGGTAGGCGACCAGCTTACAGTTGCATGGATTTGCGGTCTACAAAAGTTTCAAAGTATGGACTTGAACTCTTTTGAATGGCTGAGCTTCATCAAAACTGTCTTTGGGTGGTTCCATGCACAAGTCGCCTTCGAACACTTGTTGCATGCTCAATACTACAGTTCTCAGGACGGGTTCAGGCTGCAACATGCCTTTGATCTACTGAAGCGAAAAGGACTCAATGCCCCAAGTGTACAGGGTGACTTTCATTATCATTTTCAGGACGGCCTCTTACACATAGCCGAGGCTCACTTCCGGGATATCTGGTGTAAAGTTGGTAAGGTAAACGAACTCAAGGACCTATGGAAGCATAGCGCACAGGAACTATATGACATGGCCAACCAGATTGTGAATAACTATGCCTCGAAGACCGCCTTATGGACCATGGCTGCCAAGAACTTGCGATTGTCAGACGATTTACTATTTCAAACAACTCAGTTTCTCTGTGACATGCTGAACTACATGGAACTCAATGATGCAATGACAACCGGGGATGTTGGTCACATGCAAGACATCCTTCCACGCCTTCTGTTCCATTTTGCCAGTGGAAAAAACAAGAATTATATGATAGAGGTGCTCAAATTGATCCAGGGTTTACAGTGCAAGTGGCCAGATGACCTAAAGTGTGCTCCTTTTCCATGTTCTTCCTCTGCTGATGTCTCTACTTCAGGTCTTACATAGTTCAGTATTGCTGGTTGGCCAATACTACAGGTAAAAAGAACCACTTCCTACCCATTGACCTTCTGCAAGAACACAATGTTAGAGATATCAAGGTATACCTTATTGTTGTTCTTCTTTTGTGTACTTATTCAATATCATAGTACACATTTTCATCTTTGGGTCCCTATGCTGCATGGGAGTACATCGGCAAAATCTCAGCTTCAATACCCTGTCAATGCAAAGTCAAAGATCACATCGAGAATGAAATTAACCACTTCCATCGTGGTAAATCACATTCATCACTGGACAAGGAACAAGATATACGGTGCTTACAAGAATCCTACAATGCCTCCAACGTGCACGTCTACAAATCCGGACAAAAAGTTGATGAAAAAGAGAAGTTCTCGGATATAGAAGGACTAGGTTCTGTCGCAACAAGACTTCGCAAAGTAATCAACAACTGGAGTTTGAACCAAGTAATGGAATGGTCAACTGAAGAGGATTGGACTGTGTACTGAAGGTATCGAATGTTGTGTACAAAATATAACAATGTTTTCTAAGCCAGACAATATTCTTGAGAGTACTGAGGGTATGGATTATATGGAAAGTAACAAGGAGCTGGCATCGGCAACCCAGAGGGGACAGTGTTAAGAAGCCATGCTGCTAGGACTCTCCGCTCTGCCATTGCTGCTCGAGATCATGTAAGTCGTTCCTCGTATCGCTTATGCTGGTTTTCTTTGGTGAGCCTCGCCTTCTTTGCCTTCCTGCCTCTCGTTCTCTTCGTTCCATGCCATGTCAATGGGAGCTAGTACCTGAAGAACATCATCAGCATATTCATCCAACCAAATCCACTCTCCAAGTTCCTCTTTGATATCAGCTAACATTTTGAGATGGGCTCGACTTGCAAGCTTGGTTAGAATGGCGTCAGGCATGATGCTTTCTACATCAAAGGTACAGTCGTGGAAGTCCCGAACCCAGATTTCATCCCGCCATTGGGTGAGCATGTCATGGCAGTGTTCTAGGTGTTCGGCATGGCAGGGACCTAAGCGGCCTTGCTGTTTAGTGGCCAGTTGCATAGGCTGAGGCACAGAGGGTTGTTCTTCATCATCAGATGCATCTCCAGCCATCTGTATATCCTCATCTTAAATTGATTGGGCTAGAGGCACAGTTCTCGAGTCTATCCAGCAGATGAGGATGTGGATTGCTTGCTCTTGAGGAGATAGCCCATCCAGGTTCTCTTGGGCCTTTTGAAGAATGCATTGATCGCAACATGGCACAGTCAGTGGCCTGCCGCCCTCAGGATTTCCAAAATACTTCTTCTCAACAGCGCAGCGACATCCATCGGCAACCAGGACCTCAATCCATTTACGCATGCCGCCTTTGACCTTCTTGATATACCAGGCATCAACACTATAGGCGTTTGTGTCTGCAGATCCTTCTTGGTCCTCCGCATCTTCTTCATCCTGCCTGGTGTCGCTCTGCTTTCTATGTTCTTTATGAAGTTGGCAGACCGATGACTTGACTAGTAGAATTGCCTGTCCTGGATTGCCGTCTCGTCCAACTTGGCCATAACACTGGACCCATACTGAGAGCGATGACAGGACCATAAATCCTACAACACAGGCAACATCTGGTATATCCATACCCTACGAAAATGATGTCAGTGATATTAAGACATCAAGCACAACATATACCATGCTGGCAGCCTCAGTTGCGCATAGGATAGATGATTGTCCCTCTCTCAAGTCCCCCATCACCTTGCATTTTGCACGATTTGAACGTCCAGCATGCATAAAATCAACCATCATTGTAAGCTCAGGAGGTAATAGACTCTTCAGATACTTTGAAGTCTTGTGGGCAAGTTCACAAGTATTGATAAAGATGATTGTGCGGATGAAAGAAGCACCAGCAAGTGGTTTGTCAACTGTGAACTTGAGAGCATCAAGGTCTGTTGCAGCACCATGCATCCGACAAACAATGGGTGTGATGTTGGGCCAGTTGTTGCCCAAGTTGATAAAGACTGTGCATTTCATGTTGAAATTGAGAGTGTATTGAATATCGGAGAGAATGTGAAGGGGTAAAGTTGCTGATGCAGCCAGGAAAGGCACTGAGGCTGGGAAAAGTGATTGTAGCTTGCCAAGCTCGGAGAATTTCTTGTGGAACTTGTCGCCCCAGTGGGAAATACAATGAGATTCATCAAAGACTGAGCTGAGGAAGTCCTTTGTGAAATCGGGCGATCGAAGGAGCGGAGAGAATTTTGGGTGTTCAAGACACATCTCTGGAGACGTGATAAGAACTTGAAATTGGTGGTTCTGGTTGAGGGTAAACACTAGAAAAGGAACACCAGATTAGCACGTACCTTGTGAAGTTGAATATTATAATTGTCAGCATTGACAGCCATTGCAGTAAGGCCCATTTCCCAGAATTTTTGAGCCTGGGTATGATTGTTACAAGCTAACACACCGGGGAGGATTCAACTTACTTGTTCCACCTCCAGCTCATTTAAAGGAGATATAATCAAGACCTTTTTGGTTTTGGTCTTGTCCAGAAGTAGGGGCATGACAAATGGCATCGTTTTGCCAGTGCCTGTTCCTGCGATCACAATACAGTCAAGTCCGAGTAATATTGCCTCCGTTACGTCTATCTGCCATTCATGGGGATTTTTTCCGGGGCAAGCTTGCGTGAATTTGTTGACAATGGCGTTTCGTGTCACTTCCGAATCGTATTTTTGAGCAAGAAAGGCAGCAGACCGTTCTGTCTGAAGGATAGAAGGTGTCCCACCCTCAGAATTCATGATCGGAGGGGCAGAAGGGACAAAAAAGCACTCGGGGTGGGGGCAGTATGGAGGACTTGTGCGCTAGTTATCTCATTACATAAGTCTTATCTACACCCACTGTATCGAAATACACCAGACTATTGAGGGAGGAGCACTGCAGGTAAATTTGACACTCTGACCCAGACATCTCCATCCAACCTCATAGTCGGCTTGCAAGACTAAATGGCATGCTCTCTGATCACCTGTTCGCATTCTATGACATGATACACAGTGATCTCTGTGCAGATAATACTATCTTCTCCTCCTTGCGCATCATCGATTTTGGACAATTGTGCGAGGACAAAACTGACTCAGAGTGGAGTGAAATGTGAATATGGTCAAGCAATTGTTGCACGATGCTGAGATCAAAGATCTCGACCCATCTCCAAAAGATCTCTCCCAATCCCAGCGGCGCCAAGATCTGGAACTGGTGGGCAGAGAACGCAGGGCCAGTGTTTATGGAGGATTGGATGATGTAGCATTGGCAGCGTTTGGTCAATGTATCCTGGTCAACATGTCCACTAGTACTTGTGCCAGAGGGCCATTGCTTTGCACGGCATATCCGAGTCCTTCAGAATTCTTATTTACTGTAATGCACTGTCATAAGTAAAATCACAGTTCACTCTTCAGCTCTTCTCTGTGGATACATATGAGAGTGTGTCATGTTTTATTCAATGAAATAAACTATCTATACTACTAATGCTACTGTGGTGCCACTGCCAGAAGTGGGGTTATTGAAGCTGCATCAAATTGGCAATGCGCACGGCATGCAAACACAACCAAATCCGGCATTTGCCACAATGATAGATTGGAGAATTTTGGTCAGGTCACATTAGTGTTGCCATGGCTCAGCTCAGCTTGGCTCCGGCTTGGCTATCACCGGCTTGTCCTTGTTTGGCTAGCCGAGCTAAGCTGAGCCATTGCTCAGGAACAGCTTTGGCTTGGCTTTGGCTCAGCTCCAGCTCAGCCGCGGCTTACGTCCTAAAAAGGTAGTTACTACCAGCGCTGGCTGCAATCATGTGTCGGGGCAGCAATAGGTCCCAAACACCTCGCATATGAACATCGCAACGTCAATTGACGTCGGGACAGTCTACGCAAGGTGAACAAGAGGTGAGCACGAGCTTTACATTCCTTACAATGTGAGGGGTGGCTGGCCACACTGACAACGTAAACTAGTGCGACGACCACAACCACAACCGCGACCGCGACTACCATGACCATGACCATGGCCACAACAACAACAACAATGGCCATTACGATGGTGACCAAGGCGCTAGGGAGACGGCGAACAAGGTCAGAGGTGTGGTGCACCCACACTCCGACCCACATATGTTTTCTTTTTCTTCAACATATATTTCACTCATTCCACTCAACCCCGCCCTCAGTGACCCCTCCTCCATTACCTCGCGAACACAGGTGTGCGTCAAATGACGTGCATCTTGTGCTTTCGAGGTGACAGCGATGAGGGTAACAAAGCACCAGCGCCAGTACCAGCATTGGCACCGGAACCTGCGTTAGCGCCAGCACCAGCACCAGCACCAGTACCGGCACTGGCACTGGAACTGGCACAAGTACCTTGCGAGGGCCATGTGGATGGCCTCGCGAAAATGCAAGACCTCCATCAAACACCTCGCGAGGGCTAGGCCCATGTCAATTGACATGGATGGCCACCCTCGCGAGGTGAGGAAGTCAAAAAATACCTCGTGAGGGGCCAGGCCCAGTCAATTGACGTGGCCGGTCACCTTCACAAGGTAGGAAGTCAAAAAATACCTTGTGAGGGCCAGGCCCATGTCAATTGATGCGGCCGGTCTCCCTCGCAAGGTAAAGAAATCGGTGGCAAAACCGCTGGGCCCCACCCGCGGTTTGGGCATGAAGCCATGCCGAAATGGTCGGGTTGCCCAAGAACCGTTATGGATATGGGTTCCATGGGTAAGGCAGTGGCCACTCTGCCTTACCCGATATGTGATGCACCCGAATTGACATTGCCAGGACCCTCGCAAGGCCTCCACAGCAACTGACATCCAGTGGCCCTCGTGAAGTACCCGGTGCGTCTTACCTCGCAAGGCCGGCTGGCCACATCAATGGATGTGGGCCTGGCGCTCGCGAGGTACTTGGTAACACCTGGCCACAACACGGGCCTGGCTTTCGCAAGGTCCCTCCAAGGTGGTGTTGGTTCCTGAACTTCACCCCGTTAGCCGAGCCTGCCAAGCTGTTAGCCGATCCAGCGGCTTGGCTCAGCTAAATTTCGGCTTGGCTTAACGGCTAGTGGCTTTGGAGCCGAGCCATGGCAACACTAGGTCACATTAAGACCAAGCCTAAATAAATTTAGGACTCGGAACTCCAGTTATGGTCCAAATTTCGTTTCTGATGACCACATCAGTGCAACCATGTCTAAAAGTCTTTTGTGACATCTGGTAACTTTGAAGTTGACAGTTGTTCCTCGAATTAATTGTAACTCATATCAGGTCGAAAATGTTGAATATATTGCACAGAACAAACGTTCACTGAATGCTAGGCTGTCATACTGATAAAGTTAGGCCCAGGGTCGAGCGCAGGTGTCTATCATCCCCCCTCAACAACTCCTTCATCATCTACCACTGGACATCATTCATCATTGCCTGGCCCTCGCTCCTGTTCCATACCTTGCAACAGCTTTTTCAGTCTTCAGATACATAGGGTCCGTGGTCTTGCAAGTCCATGCCAGCAAACTCCAACTGCGCGCCCTTGCCTCTGAGATTGCTAAGGTATCTCACGGGTATGGGTTTACCTGCGGTTTTTTGGCCAAGGGTGACAGGGGTTCGGGTACGGTGTCTGATTTTGGAACCTGTGGTCACACCGTGACCCTTACCCGCGGTCCACGGTTTTTGGGGTGGTTTCTTTCACTTTTGCTACCCTGCTACATAGTCAAAAATTTCCCTTCATTTGTTCCTTAAATCTGCATCCCTATCCCCTTTTTTCATTATCACCTCTGTTCCTCACTTTATCTGTCAGCATGCGATTCAATACCGATCCCTCTCTCCCCATTGGCTGCCCTGGCTCTCTGTCAAATGTTCGTTTATGATTCGATACCGATCTCTCTCCCTGTTGGCTCATGTAGCTTTTCCAATTTATTCAGACGGCCAAATTCTCGTGATGGAACCATGGCCGATTTGTTTGGGGCGCTGTCAGGAGTTAGGAGAAAATATCAGCGGCGGCCATTGGCCAGGAGCACTCAGTGCCGTGCTTGCTTGGACATATAAAAGCTTCACCAATCGAGTGGTACGTCTCATCCAGTTGTACCCCAATGGTTCAAACTTCTGACAACCGCTCTCTGCAGTCTATATCTTCCTCTGCATCTCGTATCTCAAAGTCTTCCTCTGCATCTCGTCTCTCTCAGAAGGCCGCTGCTGTTACCAAAGTTGTGAAGAAAGTTGCTCAGTCCGCTGTGTGCCCCTTCAAGAAACTCAAAAATTCATTGTCAGCAAGCTCGCGGTCTTCAGTAGCACCTGGAGACGACGAAAATCCGAGCAGCCCCATTGATGTTGATCATCCCTCAACGCCCTCCAGTCATACACGTTCAGCGTCTCAGGCGATTGAAATTGAGTCCAACTCGGATGTCGACTCGGAGGTTGACCTGGAGAGGGACCTTGGTAAGTGGATCATCAAGTTCATACATTCTAGTTCTCATCCACACACAGCTGCCCTCAAGAAAACCTGGCACTCACCGATCTACACTTTTTTCAAGGCCGACATCTCCATTCAGTACCACGAAGGTCGCCTCTGTCATTTTTTCCCATGCGCCGCTTGCAAGTGCCGCTCGTGTACAGGTGGCGTTCGGCGTTTCCAAGACTCCAAGGACAAGGCTTCCACGGCCAATCTCAAGCAACATACCATGAGATGTTTCGGGGAGGAGGCTGTGATGAGCGCCGTGAATGGCAAACACACGCAGAGCCACTCCATTTTTTCAATCTTCGCTCGCCAAGGTCAACAGCCGGTTCAATATACCCACCGCTCTCACACCAATTCTGAAGTCCGGTATGTAGCGTCATTCTATATTGATATGAGTGGTCAAGTGCCAAACTTTATTAAAAATGTAGCGCGCTCTTGGTCAAATGGATTACCGAGAATAACCGCCCAGCGAACATTGTCACGGATCGGGCCCTCCGTGAGCTGCTCATGGCAGGCCGCCCTCTACTTGAACTCCCCTCTCTGATGACCATTTCTCGTGACATCAAAGCATCGTACGAGAAGTGCCGTGAACAGATTATGAAACTTCTTAAAGTTTGTTGATGTGCCTTTCCTTTTTTTTTCTATTGGTAGTGACACATCCGAAGGAGCACCCAGGCCATGTCCATTTCAGAACAGATGCTTGGATGTCACCCAACCACCGCCCATTCGTGGCCTGGACAGTGCACCTTGAGTATCAAGGCCAGATGCTCTGTTTCCTTCTGGACATGATTGAAGTACCAGAGTCCCATATGGGTGTCATCCTGGCACATGCATTTCAAGAAATGCTCATCAGTTTTGGGCTCACGGATAAGGTTTGCGTATTGTGATTACTGTTCAAGATTACGCTGAATTTTTTTTCACAGATCCTTGCTTTTAATGCAGACAATGCTTCGTCAAATGATACTCAGACTGTTACATTGGCACGACTCGAAAACTCATTTGAGGAAGAGAATCGGGTATGGTGTTTTAACCACACCCTGCAGCCCTCAGCAAACACCCTACTCAAACCGTTTAATGCTGGCATGCAGTCTGTCAACACCCCGGATGACGGCCCACCCAATGATGACGGCCCCATGTTGGCTGTTCCCGATATCGAGGAGGATCTTGGGGACGAAGAAGAAGAAGGAGAAGATGGTGGTGGTGATGACGTGTCGGATGGTGTTGACGAGATAGACATGCTGAGTGAGCATGAACGAGAGGCCTTGATGGCTGATACCGCAGAGGTCTGGGAGACTGTATCAAAGGTAAGTGTGATTAAACCCTATTTATTCACCGCTGACATCAGTGTGACATAGCTTCGACAACTCTCTTTTGCTGTAATTCACTCGACTACGCTTGCCCTGCCTGCATGGCGGCGCACATGTCAGGATCTTATAATGAAGCCGAACCTCATGCCGTGTGATGTTGTCACGCGCTGGAATTCAACCTATGACATGTTATCCTTTGCTCAGAAATATCGGAAAGTTATTGATGCCATCACGGCCAATAAAGGTCTCAAGTTACAGAAGTATGAACTGGATGAGGGTGATTGGAAGGTCGTAGATGATTTAATAACTGTTCTCAAGGTAAGTTAATGATTCAGAGGTCAACTACTACTAATATCTTGGATAGCAATACAAGAAGGCGACATTATACTTCTCCCATGACTCGGCCAGTATTGTTGCTGTCATACCAGCAATGGATCGTCTCAACAGTGCTTTGAACCCCCAATCAAAGGAAACCTATCCATCCTGGCCGCAATGAAGATTGCTCAAAAGAAAATGAATTGTTATTATTCTCTCACTGATTTGTCATCGGCATATCGGATTGCCATGGGTAAATCTATCAATATGTCATTGGTGGTTCACTGGTCATTCTGTCAAAGTTCTTCACCCAGGATTGAAGCTTGAGTACTTCCATCAGCATGAATGGGAGGAGGAGTGGATTGAGATGGCTGAAAACCTTGTTCGCGAAGAATATCTCAACAAATATGAAGGCCATGTTACTAGTGAGCAGATCGTGTCTGAAGCTGTTATGGTAAGCCCTTCTCCTTGTTTCAACAATCTGTCTCTCACAAACAGCATGAAGAACGAGCATGGGAATTCATTTGCCGACTTTGCACATATCTCCGTGGGCACAAAGAGGAGTCAGGCCGCCGAAATCGATGAGTATTTACGCCTTCCTGTTGAGAACGTGAAGGACCCACTCATCTGGTGGCATAACAATATGAGGACTTTTCCCAATTTATCCCGCATGGCGTTAGATTATTTAAGCATCCCTGGTGAGCGATGCAATACTTTATCTATCTGTATGCTGATGATGATTCTAACAGCAACATCAACGGCCGTTGAGCGTGCATTTTCACAGGGCTGCCATCTTCTCCAATTCACTCGCAACAGGCTTTCACCATCATCAATTCGTGCTCACATGTGCCTTGGCTCTTGGGGCCGACATGATCTGATCCTGATGAATGATCTCCGTGAAGTGGTGAAGCCGAAAAAGAAGCGAGCGCTTTCAGATGTTGAGGTAGTCGAGAATTAGTTTTAATTGTCTGATCTGTATCTACTACACTTTTATGTGAAGCTGCCGTGGGTATTCAACTACCCACGGTTATTTTGATACCCATATATGTTTGTGGGTTGGCAGAAAACCACATATGCTACGGGTCGATGTGCACCCATACCCACCATGGTTACGGGTTTGACGGGTGCGGGTATGGTTTTCAAACTCCGACCCGCGGGTTGACCCGTGAGATACCTTAGAGATCGCTCAGCTTCTGAAAACCCTTGACAGTCAATATCAAAGTGGTTGACTACGAGAAGATAGAATGGCAGCTCCATTGGACAACTTGTGTTCGTGAGTGGTTTCTGTACTCAGTTTGAAGCAGATGGTTTGCGATGGTTATGTGATTGCTCTTTGATCTCACAGCTTACTCCGCGAGGTCTCTGACTTTGTGCAACAGCAAGCATCCTACAACTTCCTTAAATGTCTGTACACAAAGGAGCGGAGGATCGTGTTGATTGAGGGGTATCACCGTCGTATCTTAGCATCTGTTGCCACCTTCCAGGCAAGTTCACCCGGCTTCTGCTGTGGAGTCTACTTATAGTGCCTTTACAGATAACATCCCTTCTGAACATTCAGGATTGGCAATTGAAACACAATGAAGCACAGGCCAACGACCAGCAACTCTTGTTGGAACGATGAAGCGAATCATGGTAGTTTGATGGAGGCATTGAGTGAATGTTTTTCAATATAATTATGCTGTTGCACGTTGTGATTTCTTCGGTTCCTTGGGGGCAGATGCTCAGGAAAACAACATGATGGCGATATTAACTTCATTGAAAAAACAATCCAACGTGCGGTCAACCATAGACAGAGAGCAACAATTCTACCTTCACAGCTTGCAATACCTCTCAATGACTACTGGCGTCCAGGTGGAATTGGATAGCTGGACGATCACATGTTTCGACGTCAATTTCGGGCCTATCATAGGTGCAGGCGGATTGTATGTTTTGTGGTTCCTTTGTCGATGAGTCCAGAGTTAGCTAATGGCATTATAGTGGACAAGTTTTCAAAGGAACGTGGAACAAGACACCAGTCGCAATAAAAGTGTTCAAGACTGACCAAGGGATCATTCCCAACACTGAGGTAACTACAATTCCTCTCATTTTTTTGATTTAGCACCAACATATTAACATTGATAGGTCATTCGCGACGAGATCAACGTAAGCTCTTAGAATCATGGGTACTCGCTGGATCTTGACCCGAATGGCTAGACCTGGTTGAACCTCAGACACCCTCACATAATTTGTACATACACAACTCCTGTATCCTTCTTTTGTGTGTTACCTTCCTGACTTCTGGTATCTGTAGAATTTCTTGGCGCAAACATCCTGGATGACAGGCCCTTCGTTATCATGCCTTACCTTCAGAATGGAAATGCTCACAATTACCTTCAGCGCCATCCAGATTACGATTGAGTCATTCTGGTATGTGTCGTTTTAGATGTAGTGCTGAGCCTACTCTGAGTAGCACTCACGCGATTGCAAGCTCCATGACATCTCTCATGGTTTAGTGTACCTTCACTCTAGAAATGTCATACACGGTGATCTCAAAGTGGTATGTATGACCTCTCGTATAGCTTCGTGTAATCAATGGAACACTTTGTCACAGGTTAATGTTCTGATAGACGACAGTGCGCAAGCGGTGCTATGTGACTTTGGCCTTTCATGTGTCAAATCAGACATCACAACCCACATGGCGAAGCTCAACACATCTCCTTTGGTTGGGAGTTGCAACTGGATGGCGCCAGAATGCTTGATGGAAGGAACGCTTAGGAAACCCTGCGATATTTACTCATTCAGTATGACAGCCTATGAGGTGAGTTTGATTGCTTTGTATTCTACACTCTACCTCACTGGATGATGGAGATATATGCAAATGAGGTTCCCCTCAGTCACCTCACGTATTCTGAGATGATCAACCTCATTGTGGACCAAGACATCTGACCAGAGAGACCTGATGATGATGACACTTTTCAACTACCCAATCTCGTTTGGGAACTTGTTGAGTGCTGTTGGAAGAAAGATGCTGTGAAAAGGCCCATGGCCATGGCCATTTGTGACATGTTGTCTCAATTCGTTGATTCTGATGTAACTTCTACACCCACTCCCTCAGCACAGTCATTGGAAGCACCCCCTCAGTCTCCTGTGAGCTCACCGGAGACGTCAACTGACTCCTCGTTGAGTATGTCTTCGCAAACTCTATGGTCACCCTCTTATCTTTGGAAATCACTGAACAAGTTAGCTGTTGCCGCTGGCAACTCTAGTGTGTACTTATCTCAATACTCCTGGATTGTCCCTGACGTGTACTCCAAATATCCGACAGCCACGACATCATTGGATACAAAAGCCTATCGAAACTTAGTTCCAATATTTGAACATACTATGACATTGGAAGGCCATGAACATGCCGTCTCTTCTGTTGCATTCTCCCCCGATGGCAAGCTAATTGCCTCAGGCTCTTATGACAAGATGGTTCGAGTCTGGGATTCGCAGACAGGGAAAACCATGTCCGGCCCTTTCAAGCATCACACATTGCCGGTTTACAGTGTTGCATTCTCATGCTGTAGCAACAAGATTGTTTGCGGTGGAGGTGATGATAGTCGGGGGGAAATATTTATTGTGAATGTGGACACTGGTGATATTTGTTTCGGCCCTGTCACAGGGCATTCAAGCCTTGTCTACTGCGTCTAATTCTCACCTGATGGAGAATGGATTGTATCAGGGTCGTACAATAAGTTGGTCCAAGTCTGGAATGCATCAACGGAGTATAATAAATTGGGACCATTCAAAGGTCACACTCAAGAAGTCGCATCTGTTGCATTTTCACCCGATGGAAAGAGGATCACTTCAGGTGCTGGGGACAAATCAATTTTAGTCTGGGATGTGGACAAGAATACAGTTCTTTTGGGGCCATTAACCGGACACATGAGTTGCGTCTGGTCTGTGGCATATTCACCCAATGGCAAAAAATTTGCCACGAGCTCTGGCGACAAAACCATTCACATATGGGACGCAGAGAGCAGAAAAGTCATCTCTGGCCAATCACACTTCAATGGACATATGTATTACATTGGATCGGTTGCATTCTCACCCAATGGTCAGTGGATCGTATCTGGTTGTGATGACACAATGATATGGGTGTTTGACGTTGAGGAGGGATGTCTGGTGGCAAGGCCTCTCAGAGGACATACTTCTTACATCTATTCAGTTGCATTCTCTCCAGATGGCAGGAGGATTGTTTCAGGCTCTGAGGACAAGACAATTCATGTTTACGCTCTACAGTAATGAAAATTGAGGCTTGCAGCCTTGCACTGATGGGTCTGCAGTTGCTGTGTCACTCACCGCAGTTAGCCTGAGATCATGATGTTGTCAGTCCTGCTGCTGTAAATGTAATTCCACCAACATCGAAGATGAGGGTCGAGGGATAATAGCAATTGCCTGATAACAATACACAACAAGCCCAGGCCACTGCCTGACCAATCCACCTCGGAACTAGGCTACAGCACGGGTCACGGGTATGGGTACACGAGGGTGTGGGTATGGGTTTACCGGATTAGGACCGGGACCTGCCACTACCCGCCAGTATATAATTTACAAATACACTACTAGACAATGAAGGCACATCTCAACAATGACGACACACACTTCAACGGCCACAAGCCAGGCCACAAGCACATGCTACAGAGCCATTTATAGGGTCACCATACCAGTCCCAGTTCCCAGTTTCTAACCCTCCACCACCATGCCTGAGCACCCTAAAAAAAACCAAATGTACTCAGCCTGTTAGTGCTGGGACCAAATGCAAGAGAGCTTCCTCACCAGTTGAGAATCCAGCCTCAAAACGAGTACAGAAAGGGTCCTCACATGGAGTGTCTGGTTCAGCAGATGGTGGCACTGCATCAGCAACATCGTCTCAGTCCATCATAGGGACTGTAGGGCACACAGCTTGCTGAAGCTCTGTCGAGGTCATCATGGACAATGATGCCAATGAGCCTGCCACTGCTGGGACAGAACACTCCAGAGCCAAGTCAGAGGCCGAGAGCTCTGAGGCCGAACTTGGTGAGTCCCTACTAATCCATGCCAGTGAACCACTATCAACCAGTGATTAGAACTTAGCAAAGCATGGAATGCTCCTGTCTATGCATTTTATGACCCCATCTCCAATGTTGGTTATGAAGGGGGCTGCCGCTACCATAGCTTTAGGTGTGCTGCCAGGGGTTGCAAGCAACGTATTTGCCATTATCTAGACAAGAATGATGCCAAGTCGACCAGCAATTTGAGGAAACACGTGAAGTCTTGCTGGGGAGCCAAGGCTATTGAGGTTGCAGGAACTGTCAAGACGGCTGCTGAGGCACACGAGAACATTGTCAAACCCCTGCAGACCACTGGTTCCATTACAGCTGTCTTTGAGTGAACAAAGAAAGGGGCGGTTACCTATTCACATCACCAGCACACCAAAACCGAGACCAAGTGAGTGGCCATTGTATTCCTGCAACTGCCCAGTGGAGACTGACAATAACAGAGCTGAGATTGTATGTTGGGTTTGTGAGAACTTGAGACCCTTCAATATCGTTAGTGATCCCAAATTTCATACGTTGGTGAAGACATGATGGCCAGAGTACTACATCCCATGATTCCCATCACCATCCATGGTGTCCAGGGATGTAAGGCTGGTATTCCTGTGTACATGCCACCGAATTGCAAAGATGCTAAATCAGTAGACGCAGTCGTTTCAGGCAACCCAATTGCAGCAAGAGCTGCAAATGGTAGGTACACATAGCCCAGCTCTTTGCTGGAGGGTAGGTTAACCCGAAGGGCAGCTCTTGCTGTGGAAATGTTGTGGGGTAGGTTAACCCAGGGACAGCTCTTGCTGATAAATGGCTGCCGGGTGGGTCAACCCACTGTCAGCCATACCATGGGGCAGGTTAACCCATGGCAGCAATTCCATAAGGATTGGGTTGACCAGGGTCCAGCTATTGCTGCAGGATCAGGTCGACCAGGGTCCTGCACTTGCTGTGGGGTAGGTTGACCAGGGTCCAGCTCTTGCTGCAGGCTAGGTTGAACCAGGTCCAGCTCTTGCTGCAGCACTCGGTTGACCAGGGTCCAGCACTTGCTGCAAGATTGGGTCGATCTGGGTCCAGCACTTGCTGCAGGGTAGGTTGACCAGGGTCCAGCTCTTGCTCCAGCACTGGGTTGACCAGGGTCCAGCACTTGCTGTAGCACTGGGTTGAATGAGGTCCAGCTCTTGCTGCAGGGTAGGTTGACCCCAGTCCAGCCTTTGCTGCAGCACTGCCTTGGCCCAGGTCCAGCTCTAGCTGCCAGTTTGGGTCAACCAGGGTCCAGCTCTTGCTGTAATGTGGGTCCATGTTGGTCCACAGGATTGAGCAACATAACACTCTCAATGTTGACAACATTGACAGAGCTCACAACAGCTGAAGCCAACATCTATTCAGAAACTGCAATATCAAGTAAAGCAACTGTGTCAGTGTGTTCATCACAGAAATGTAATATAATTTGAAATGCAATAATTCAAAGCACAGGTAATACCAAAATTACAACATTCTCATTTTGCAAATGCACAATATCTCACTCTTAGCTTTATCTCTCACATGAGCTACTTATTCCCAAACAAAATTCATATCACAATCAGAAATCACCTCACTTGGAATTTTGTGCCTTTTTTATTTAATATTACTCAAATCTCAATTGGAATCAGTAAACATACACTCACTATTACTTAGAATGGCAATATCAATTTAATTCTTATTTTATTCAAATACATAATTAAATAATACAGGGGATGGGGGGAAGGAAGGTAAGTGTGAGTGGAACTGGGACTGGGACTGGGACTGGAAGTGGGTGTGGGTGGGTATGGGAGTGGGAGTGGGAGTGGGGGAAGGCAGTTGGAGTGGGAGGAGGAGAAGGGAGGGGGAGTGGGAGAAGGGAGGGGGAGTGGGAGAAGGGAGGGGGAGTGGGAGAAGGGAGGGGGAGTGGGAGAAGGGAGGGGGAGTGGGAGAAGGGAGGGGGAGTGGGAGAAGGGAGGGGGAGTGGGAGAAGGGAGGGGGAGTGGGAGAAGGGAGGGGGAGTGGGAGAAGGGAGGGGGAGTGGGAGTGGGAGAAGGGAGGGGGAGTGGGAGTGGGAGAAGGAAAAGCTGCTCCCAGTCCTGAACTTTTGATGCACAACCAGGGGTTTCCTAGGCTCTTATTTTGTAGCCATGGACCAGGGCTACAAAATAAGAGCCTAGGAAACCCCTGGTTGTGCATAAAAAGTTCAGGACCAGGATCAGCTTTCCTGGTCGACCGGTTTTAGGCAACACTAGCACAAGGACTTGAAGCAAAAGAGAAATTCATCAGAAGCCAACAGACGGATATCCCAATTGTCCCTCTCAGACCGGCTCCTCCAAGCACGATGCCAGCTGTGGCAACAAGTAGTGGGACAAATTCCGACGAGATCCCCTCTGATGAGATCCCCACCCCCATTGCGACATTTGACCCAGAAAACCCAGTCAGTCAGAGCTGTGTCATTAATTGTGGAGGAGGTTTTGAGGCGACTGAATCATGAGGGGGTAATCGTTGTAGGCAATTGTAGGAAGAAAAAAATTCCAGGAGAACAAGAGCAATGGTGATTAAAGCACAGCAAGCTATGATGAGCCCTGACGATGACTGTGCCTGAAAGGTTCGTGATATCCACTCATTGACTAACCGAGAAACCGACCACTGGGTTTGACAGAAAGCGATACAGGAGGTGTGGAGACATCTATTCAAAACAGCCATGTTCAACGATTTTGTTTCCTACACCCCATCTGACAATGAAGCTGTCACTGCTTGCAACACGGGCAAAGGCAATGGGCCAGGGGAGGACATGCAGCTTGATTTTGGCCATGGATATCTCAGATCACGGTGGAACACTATCATCTTGAAATGGATCTACTGCCTCATATTGGAGGCACGAGCTCGACAGGGCGGATGGGGCCTTCCCGATGTTTCTGAGGCGTATATCATGGGGGAACTGCAGAGTCAGCTCAAGGGGTCACAGGAAGCCTGGGCCCTAGTCCAACTTCAATTCAACTCTGCAAGTGGTGAGATTGAGGGGCCTGAGCAGGTTACAACACGTGTTGAGTCGTATTACAAGAGGAGGATGTCTGACACTAACAGCAGATCACTTCAGAAATGAGTGAGTTCATGAGTTTCATAGGCAAGTTGTGATCTAACCTGGTGACAGAAACTGGATAAGAGGATGAAGACAGTGGAGATGGTGATCCAGATAAAAGCAAGAAATGAGGCTATCGATCTGTCAACATGGAAGTACTTCCGAAAGATCCTCAAATGTTTGTCTGTCGATGGTATGTCGTCAGAGGAGGTAGGCGCCGAGAAATTGGGCATGCGTGTGATGTCGGTGTTTCGCATCAAGCCCTGTGTATGGCGTGCACCAGAGATATCTGATTACCTCAAACTCATTGACAATGCTGGAGACATGCAGGGGATTCATGGTACCAAGGGAGCAAAGCTGTCACCAAGGGTCAAAACCACACAAACAGGCAAATTGGCGGCACTGAGCGGTTTGCCACGGAAGATGTACAATCCTGAGTGGATTGAGAAACAGGAAAAGGAGAGGCCACTGTATGTGCAGGATGACCTACACATTTTGATGGATGCTTTTGATCTTTTAGTCCTTGCTACAGCAAATGTTTAGGCAATTAGCGGTGGGGTATCATATGACTGTACAACATAAAACATCAAACAGTGTAAGCTGTATATTGTGCTGGTGTGAAATGTGGTTAATTAGCAATGGGTCATCATACGCACTGTACGATGTAAAACATTGAACAGTGTAAATTGTTTATTGTGCCTGTACAACGTTAAACATCAAACAGAGAAGAGGATCAGAGAGGCCATGTGCAGGTGCAGAAATGTGCTGAACGATGTTTAAACATCGCACAGCCCATCTGCCTGACATTAAACATCGGGCAGAAGTTGTCTTGATGCCAGTGATAAACATTAAGATAGCTTACGCTCATACGGATAGGCACATGACGTGTTCTCTCAACACCACATCTCAGTGCATCCGATTGACATTTAAATGCCGATCGGATTGTGTTTGCCTCTGTCCCCCAGATGTTTAATGTCTGGCGGGCGTGGTTCAATCTGGATTACCTTTATTGTTCTATACTGCCCTGACGACTCTCTGAACTCATGCTATTGTTGAAAAAATGCAGTGTCGTTATCCCTCTCTCATTATCCCTCTCTCATTATCCCTCTCTTGTTATCCCTCTCATCATCAATCCCACTGAACCACCACCACCTTTGTGCCATTATCTTTGCCTTCTTGTTAGTGTATAATGCTGACAAGACAGTTGTTATCTTTGCCTTGTTGGTGTATAATGCTGACAAGACAGTTGTTATCTTTGCCTTCTTGTTGGTGTATAACACTGACAAGACAGTCGTACGATGAAGCAATTCTATGTTTGTCAATGTCGGCTGCAACCTCATGAACATCAAGTCCTCAAATCGGATAGGCTGGCGCACCATCTTGCTTTGCAATGCCTGGATTCAGGGCAGGTTATATCTATTCCCTCTCGAGAGTTAGCACACAATGAATCTAGAGTAGTCAAGCCGAAAGCAGCCCTACATATGATGGATGAGGTGAGTTGATCATTCCCATCCCTCTAGCTCGCACCAATGCCAATACCATTTGATGCAGGTCATATCCATACCCACCAGAGTGTCAGGGCTCCAAGCCTGTGAAGAATCTCGTGTAGTCAAGAAGATGGCAGCTTTGAATATCGGGGATGAAGTGAGTTGATGCTTTCCATCCCTCTATTTTTTTATCAATGTCAACACTTCTCAGGATGAGACCAGTGATCTCGCTGATCTTGTGGTGGCCATAACATTGACGGACAGGGGACTTGATGTTACCCAGCAGCCAAGCAAGCTTTGGTCTTCTCGCGATGAGTTCCAAGCCTCTAGACAACAGCATTCTACTACAATCAACACTCCACCCCTCCATGACATCATTGGTAGCGTTTGTGCTGTTCTTGACAGTTCCTCTGCATTGGTCATCCACACCAGTCCTGCCCATATTGCAAACCCACCGATATCACCACCTCCACAGTCATCCCATTCTTCAAGCGAGTCCAGTCCTCCTATGTTCTCATTGACTCGGCCCACTAGTGGTTGGATTAAGAAGGACTTGAATGTTATCAGGAAACATATGCTCGACATTCAGGAGACACTTAACGTGGACCAAGACTTCGATATTCGGGATGCTAACCAGGTTACTCATATGAGATCCAAGCTGAACACTACTGCAATGCATATCCACTCTGCAGGCCAATCCCTGCTATCTGTCCGATGAAAAAACAAATGAGTACTTGCCCACAAAGAGCCACTTCTTACCTTACTAAGAGACCTGGACTCTCGCATTACCGTCTTAAGCACCATGCTACCCCCACCCCCAAATAGTGAACCTGTCCCTTATGATGCAGCATATGTCTATAAAAATCCTGTAGGAAAACTGGATACAATAGCCCAGGTCGTGATGTTATTAGGAATCATGTGCAATGTCATCCTCGGACTAGCCAGCAATCCATGTAATTTTATTATTGGAATTGTGACGCTGCTAGTAAAAATGGTGATAGCTATGGGATGAAGTAATAGCAAGGAGTATGACGAGCATCAGCGTCATATCCTCAGTCAGCTTCTGACAAGCTTGTTCACCGTTCTCAACCAGTTCAAACTTGACAGCAATACCACCACATATGCCATTTGTCCAACCTGTAGCTGCACATACAAGCCCACCATCGATCGTACGTCCACCACCATGACCTATCCTGCCATTTGCATCAATCGTGTATTGGAAGATTCAGGATCTCGGATGTGTGGTGTGGGGCTGTTGGAGCAACATAATGGCCACCGTAATGGCCACCGTCAGCCCATCAAACCATTCGTGGCCACATCTCTTACAGATTGGCTTTCACGATTGCTGTCAGATGCTGAGGTTGAGTGACTCTGTGACAAAGCCTGCGATGATGCCATGCGTGAACCTTGTAACACGGACATGACCAACATATTCCATGCTGACTTCATGAAGAAGTTCAAAGGACCAATCCTGGGTCAGCTCTTCATTGACCATGGTGATAAAGTTCGCTTGGCACTCGCAATACACACAGATTTCTTCAATCCACAAGGCATACGGAAGCGCAAGAATCATGACTCCATTGGCTTGATTTCGTTACAATCCTCAATCTTCCCAAGTCAATTCGCTACCAACCGGAGCATCTTTTTCTTGTGGGTATCATACCAGGCCCTCATGAGCCTGAAACAGCTGATATGGCCTTCTTTGTCAGGCCCATCATCGACGAGTGCATTGTTGCATGGAACCCTGGGATCCATCTTTCTCAAACAGCTTCGAGCCCCAAAAAAGGCCACGACGTTAATGCCGCCATTGTCATCTCTGTAAATGATCTGCCTGCTGCCCGTAAGGTGTCGGGGATGGCAGGGATCAAATCAGACTTCTACTGCACTGTATGCAACGGATTTGGACATGGTACCATGTATGACACAAACTTTGAGTCTTGGCAGTTGCAGGATGTTTCAGAAATGCATCAGCAAGCTGAAGCTTGGTGAGATGTGCAAACTCTGCCCAAGAGGAAGGCCATCTTCAATGAATATGGTGTACAGTGGTTAGAATTCTGGAGATTACCATACTGGGACCCGACAAGGATGCTTGTGATTGATAGCATGCATTGTATCCTTGAGGGCTTGGTCCAATATCACTGTTGGCATGTCTTGGAACTTGATGCAAAGAAGCTCAAAAACAACATCCCTTCTATTCTGGCATTTTCTTATCCTTGGACGCGATACCATCCAGATGTTCCTCTTGCATTCCACATCCAGAATGACAGGGAGATCAGTCAAATATCTGAGCTTCAGGACATCCTCATCGTGTCATTCGAAAAAGTGGGCCAGGATCAGTTACTGAGGATGGTTTAAAGGCTAAACTCCTGAACAAGAATCTTTCACCTCTCAAGTTTATCTGTCATTCTCTTGGATTACCGACACATCTCATATCAGAACAGAATGTGCTAGTCCCTGCGAAATCAAAAAAGCACTTCGCACAACTACTGGTGAACTGGGTGAGTTGACCTAAGTCCATTTATATCAATAAATTGATCATTATATGTTTCTCATAGTGCTGGAGAGGGTCAGAGGCTGCTGAGGGACTCTCCGACAGAGTCTAGCTGGAAAGCCCGGAAAGACTAGGATGAGAACTCTCTACTACATCAGATCAGCTACTGACTACAATCAACCGTGGGAATCGGGTCACGTGACAGGTCAGGGACACCTACTACAGAGCCGCAGCATGCCCTTGGGTTCAAGCCATCCCCAAAAACCGACTAATATGGACACTATTCAGCACATACACTGAGTCATCAAGGAGACTGTTACTCCATCGTGGATTAATTCTGTGCCAGCTAATTATGGGGAGAGTGCTTCAGGCACTATTAAAGCAGACAAATGGCGCATTTTGAGCACCATCTATATTCCCATAGCCCTCATCACCTCGTGGGGAGAAGACAATGGTTCCCCACCCAAGACTGGCTCCTATACTCTCAGTGTCTTGGATCATACAATGGCGCTGTGCCAAGCGGTCACCATTGCTTGTCGATATACGATGAACACTTGCCGTGCAACTGCATACTGCAAACTCATGAAGGAATGGGTTGATTATTTGCACAAGCTCCACCCTCACACTCTGAAGCATCAGCGCAGGCTGAATGTTCATGCATCTTTCCATATCTATGACTTCCTTCTATTGTTTGGTCCTGTTATCTCGTGGTGGTGTTTTCCTTTTGAATGATTGATCGGTACCTTACAAAAGATCAACACTAATGATAAGATCGGTGGTAAGTGTCACCTGTTCTCATTCATGCACATTTCAGTGATGACCATGCCTTAGGTGTGATGGAAGCCACAATATCTCGCTCATATGTGCAAGGAACCAATCTGCGGCGGTGGTTGAAGCAATCAGATTGTCCTGAAGTTATTCGACAGTTCAAAATCCTATTCGACAAGGCCTTCTCGTCAGGGACTACAGATTTCAGCCACAGTGAGCCATACCCGAACCCCTACTTCCTCCATGGCGAACAAGCTCACTATTCTCGCAATGGAGTCATATTCTCATGTTGTTTGACACATCTTGGCAACAGTCTGGTTCTCTATTATCCTATGCGTTCCTCCATGGACCCCACCACGGGGAGTATTCAATGTATCAGATGCTCTGGCCATCAAGTCTACTTACATATAAAGTGCCAAGCACCTCTTCCTACAACAAAATATGACCCCTTCTGTAGATACCCGTTCTTTCCTGTGAAATTGTACTCTTCGAAGATGGCGGATGGTCCAGATGACATTGTTCCTGTGGAGTCAGTAGTTTCTCATGTGGCATGGTTTGAGCTTTCTTCTGAGTGGGCTGTCATTCTCAATCTATCAAGGGTATGTTCTTGGCAAATTCTCATATGAAGTAGCTCAACGAAGTTATAGGATTAATCTTGTACAATACTGAGAATATAATATATGATGCATGCGATCTTTTACCATGATGCACGATGAGCTTACAGTGAGCCTACAGTGAGCTTACGATCATCATCCAATCATCATCCACCTTGTTCAGGGACTACTGAAACTAAATTTATCAGTTTCCGTTTGGGGAACCCAACAATTGGCGAAGGAACTTTTGGTGCACAATAGCCGAAAATAAATATCTAAATTTAATTGTTCAGGGTAACATTTTCGACTACCCCAAATTATTATCAACAGACAGTCCAAATTGAATTCAGAAACTCAAGTTTGCAGAATCAGTTCCAGATCACGAGATACTTATGTTTCGAGACAACTTATTATCCAACCCCGAAACAGAACCTGTTTTTATATTTCCACTGTTGTTTTCAGGGGTGCCGGAATTAATCATTTTTGGACTGTTTCCGGCTAGCCTAATTATGGTCTCAAAATTATTAATTTCGGGCTAGTTTCCAGTACAACTGAAATTGTTTATTTTCCAGTGTGAAGGCCATTTGAAAGGTTGCCAATTTGATAACCCTGCATCGGCCGTGGAACATCTCCCAGCGCTGTGATGATGCCGGCCAAAAACATATGGCGTGACAAATGCACTTTTATTATTTCCCGCGATAGAGACTGCACGTTTGCGCGATACAAGCTGTGCGTTTGTGCGATGAGGTTAATACATTAAAAAAAACATCTTCCTAGTCATAACTTAGTTGCTACCAATCATATATATTAAGCATATCAGAGGAGTGGGCAAGAAACGGAATCAAGCTAACAGACTGAAATGATTTACCATTTTGGACTGACTCGGATCAGATCACCAGTCTTGACCTTGCGCTCGAGCTCAAGTATGAGTTCACCTGCACCTCCATCTCCTCCAACTCTTCCGTCGACCTTCCCTTCTCTACCTCATGCATTGCATCACACTTGGTCAGCCAACATTCAAATTGCCCATCAAGTACTGGCCGACATTTACCGTCACGCATCTAACATCATCCAGCAAGATTCTGCCATCGACCCACTCCGAGTAGCTTTTCACATCGATATCATAATCTCTGATGCTATACCTGTTCTTGTTGCGATGGAGAAGGAGAGTGAGGCTGAAGGGAGTCCCGATGAGTCTCGATTGCCTGTGGAATGGCTCCAGACTGGTGCTGAGCTGTTTGGAAATCTGGTGGTCACTCTACGGGGCATTGGGGAGCTCGCTGGAGAATGGTGGGTAAATTTTAACATCAATTGCTACTGTTTTTATTGTACTCTGTATTCTAGTGAGGATGCTCGAGTCATAGTACCAGACGTGGTCACCTTAGTTCGAACTGGCAAACCAGGACGTCCTCGTAAAGTAGTCAATCTCGATTTTCTCCATGAAACCTCCTCTGCCCAACACCAGCTGAGGCTCACTGAACTTGCAGACTTACTCGGCATGCATCAGAATGTACTTCGTCTATATATGAAACGGCACGGTGTTCTCCCACAATATTCCAGGATCAGCAATGCTGATCTGGACATTCTGGTCCGGACATTCAAGGCTCGAAAACCAGAATCAGGAATACGCTACCTAGTAGGGTTTCTACGAAACCATGGGCTTCAAATCCAACGCTGTCGTGTAAAATTATCGTTGAAGCGGGTGGATGGGCTGGGTCAGGTTTTGCGAGAACGAAAAGTGATCCGACGGAAGAAGTATCTTGTAAAGCGGCCTAACGCCTTATGGCATCTCGATGGACATCATAAATTGATATGATGGGGGATAGTCATACATGGATTCATTGATGGTTACTCCAGAACAGTAAGTTCAGCAGGTGATGGCTCAACTATTCTATTATGAAAACTGAACCGCCATATAAAATTACAGGTTACCGCCTTACGGGCAAGCACAAATAATTGTGCAATAACAGTCCTCGATCTTTTTCTTGACGCCTTGGGTGAATATGGTATGCCATCTAGTATGCGTGGGGATCGAGGAGGAGAAAATGTGTACTGTGCGATATACATGATAGTGAAGAACGGCCCCAAATGTTCATCATTCATGTGGGGCTCGTGAGTTTAGCCATACTGAATGATCAATTTTACTGACAATATGTGTGTATAAAGCTCAACCCGCAACACACGAATCGAACGTCTTTGGGTGGAGGTTGGTACGCAGTTTGCACGCCGTTGGAGAGCATTCTTCAGCCAACTTGAGAGCCACAATCACTTGGACGCCTCCAATCCAGCCCATCTGTGGCTTCTCCATATGCTCTTCCTCCAGGACATCAACAACGATTGTGCTGAGTTTCAGAAGGAATGGAATTGCCATCCAATTGCAAGTGCAAATGACAAAAGCCCAAATGTATGTTCTAATAATATACCTTCCAACACTCCGATGCTTACTGCTTTGCGAGAGGACTTGCGGTTACTCGGACAACTCAAGCATGGCATCGATAAGGATGACTGTGAGGGATTGCATCCCGACATCATTGATCGTTACTACGGTACCTATGGAGACAGAGTCCACCATCATAATGGCCAAACAGGAGCCGGACATCCTCGGGACAATGCTGGTTCGAGATCAGACATCCCAGCCCCACTACGTGCAGACCAACAGTCAAATGTCCAACATGAAGGCGTCAGCACCCCCCATCATAGCAACCCATTTGGTGACAAGAAAACCGAGGAACATTTTCTACTGGTTCTTGCAAAGGTTATTGAGCAGGAACTCCAACTGAGAGGGTATGGTTTGCACCCAGATGAGTGGGAAGGTGATGATTATCCATTTCTAGAATTTCTTCCAGTGGGGAAACGAGGTGGGAAGGGAGTCCAGCTATCACTAGCAGATCCCATCTGGAAGAGCCGAGCGATTCTATGGGTCCAAGCACTACATGTACTTACACACTTCTTGAATAGCGATACTTGTAATATTTAGAGTTTGGAGTCCGAGCAGAGCTTATATAAAATTTGGTTCATTTGACGTCTTCGCTCATCGCTCACTTGTGGTGGCCTCATGTTACCTTTATGCCGAGGGGGCAATAACTGTGATTGTGAAGAGTTCTCACCTTCGGAAGACCCTACTACACCACTGGCATGTGCGGAGTGTGGCCATGGTAGAAGCAAACACCCGAAGTTAGCGGCTGAACCCACAGAAAAGGCCAGTGTACTGAAAATCTTTCAAGACCTTGAAAGAAAGAAGTCCATTCCGCCCACTTTCGAGAAGGCTAGAGCAGAGACGCTTCAAGGATTTTCTGGTGGAAAATCGGGAAAGTTGTCTCGCAGCAAAGGCAAATCTTTGGTGCGTATTGTTAGCTCTTGCATAATCATGGACTCATACTGTCATCAGGCCGATGCAAAGCTGGTGCAGGTTTCCTCCATTGTTGCAATTATTTGTGGCGTAGATGTGAGTCCATCTATCCGTCTACCACATCAATGAATGATGATTACACTATTTGAACAGCCTGAAGGAGATTTGAACGACAAGCGGCCTCCATCACGCACAACACTTGCATTAATGGAGCAGAGAGGCTGTGTGAAGCTAGATGGCAACCTTGCATTCAACCAAAACTGGGACTACCGGCGAGTTGAGTTGTGGCTCGAAGAAATCTTCCCACTTGCATTTGGTTATATTCACTCAATGGTAAATCGTCGAACCCGCAATCGTGATGATCTGCAGTGGGTACTTTTGAACAAAGAAGGCCAACAGTTATCTGTTGTACCTACTATGCAGCCAACGGGGAGGGATCTATTTCGCTATAAGGGACGAGAGAAATGTAGTATTGCAGACTCACATATCTACTTCGGTGAGTGGATTATTGTTTGTATGTTCAAACACTGATCACAGTTCCAGCCTTTCGTGATGCCATTCCTGTCAAGGTTTATAAAAGCTGGGATCCAAATTACGTGGCTGAGGAAGACTCTGGTTCACAAGATTCTGAGAGCAGTGATGCGAGCGGTTTGTCTGTTGTTACATATGCCAATGCTAAAACTGATTTGTCAACTCGCAGCCCAACCACGCATCATCTCAAAGAAGCGTGTTCGTGATTCCTCTTCTGAATCTGAGAAGAGGGCCACCAAAACAGAGATTGATTCTAGCGCTACTGCCAGGCAACCCAAACAATCCAGGGTATTAAGCCGGGCTTCTTGTGAGAACCCGACAATGGGCATGTCCAGGATCTCCGAAGCTGGTCCTTCAGGCCGTATGTTGTTGGATTTCCCCCCATTTCACACTAATGTATGGTTTTCCGTGTAGATTTCCCTGAATCCAATACAGGACATATTGAACCTCACCGCTCTGTCAACAGCAACTTTAGTACATTGTTGGTCCCCTTTCCCCCAACACAAGTACCTGTGACTGCGAACACAGTGGCCGTGGCATTGCGCTCTGTGTCCCGACCCCCGCGAGTTGTAGCGCCCTTGGCGGATGAATTATTTTTGTGCAGCGAGTGGGACCCTACAACATTTATCAATCCGTGGGCACCTGCCTATGAAATCCGTCGAGTCACTATTTGATCCCTGTCATTACATTCCAACATTTCATCCCACACTCTCTATTATTTCTTGCCAAGCCGCTGCCACTCTTTCACCTTTACTATCACTTCCATAATCCAAACGTAGATGTTACGAAGTAAATACAGAAAATATTACCAAGTTGGTAACACGAGGGTGGAACTTAAGCGTGCTCTTTGTTGATGGCATCGCTGAGCATCAGTTGAGCAGGATAAGACATTCATGGGAATATACAATGCTCATTTCAAAACTATTGTACAATGCATTGATATAAAGAGAAACGAGGGAGTAATCGCGCTTTTCTATTTCGCATAAATAGATGAATCACTGAATGAGACAGGTCAAAATCTTACCCTTTGATTCAGTCCAGGATCACACCTAGGTAATCCGCAATCTGTTGTCTTCGAACAGCTACTGTGGGAGCTGGGTTGGGGGGTAGCATCGGGAGACCAAGATTGTTTGCGGCTGCTATGCAGTTTGCGGCTGTGGCACCAAATAAGTATTTCCTGCTCATAGAAAGTACAATACATACTTGTAAATGCAATCAATTCCTCACGAGTCCTTGGTGCTGGTGCTTGGAGTAGACCTTGGAGTCCTCGCAATGGGGCACTCCAACCAGCACTGGAATTTGCAAGGCACATTGGCATCAAACGTTGGCTAAGAGCATCTTCATGAGACATGCAATAATACCATGTAAAAACATGCACTCACATTTGGTCAATCCTATCAACCGTGGTCTGGATGCCATCGATTTTGGTGCTTAGTTGTTTGATAAGGTCCAATAACTCTCGAATATTATCCCCAGGAGGTGGAATGTTTGGGATGAGCTCAACCTGAGTGATTACATCCCTAAGACCATTAGCAAGCCAATGGAAGTCGGGCTGGGGACGAAGGATATCAACCATGATGGTACAATGAACAAGGCGTGACATCTGTCTCTTTTTGTCAGCCTTTCTTCTCAATTCAACAACCGACACATTCCGAGATGGCAGAAAGTACTTCACAAGTCCCTATCAGACACCCAATTAATTGGGATCTCCAAGGGACTCATGTCTTTCATGTAGGTGCCTTTATCCTCCATCCAATCAACTAAATGAGAATGGATTTTTTTGCAGTAGGTAAAAAACACTCTCTACAAACTTGACTCAAAGACACTATCACGAGCGTCAAAGATGTTTTCGGACATGTTTTCAATGCCGCAGATTTACAATACTGTTTCAGACGCAGAAGGGATAGAAGGGACAGAAGCTCAACCCATTTGTGTTCTCAATGTTGCCGAAGCCAAGTTTGATATATTTATTTCGCAGGCGTATGGAAGGTACACTCAGTCTCTACATAATAACAGATGGATTACTCACCTTGCGATTGAAGATTCACCCCACCACCCTTCCAGAATGATGTTCTTGTCCGACTCCTCCATCTCAGCCGCTATTTCATGTCAGAATCCACGCAGCTTTTTGCAATGCACAGCATACAAGCACGCAAATGGCATTTCCATCCAGCTCACCTAATCCAACTCTGCTTCGAGTTCAATACACGGCTTTTCTTTGAATTCGCATTTTCACGGTTGGTCGACACGCGATTTCATGAGCTAACTATGGAACATAAAAACATGATCGGTCCAAACGTTTTTCAGGCTGTAGCAGAAGTCAAGGAGACCCTCGAGGAGCATAAACAGATCATTGCAACTGAGCCACCGATAATTAGCTTTCATGCTGCCGATTGTAACAAACCCGAGTGGTGCAATGAAGATTGGTACACTGTGTGGTGGAATGGAATGGGCAGATTTTTACTCGATGGACGAAATCCACTCAAGTACGATGATGCGCTCAAACATTTCGAGACTCTGGAATTTGGCGAGATGGGCCAAGGATGTAAGAGAGACATGCTCGCATTGGTGAAGGATGGTGCTGGTTTCAGGCATGCTAACCGCTGCATCGAGAGTGTTGGAGCACAGTTGGCTCAAAAGCTCATTGTTCAATGACCAAATTTTTTTGTGTACAATGATTCCACTTCTTGCCCGCTCCTCCGATATGATTGGTAGCAACTAAGTTATGACTAGGAAGATGTTTTTTTTAAATGTATTAACCTCATCGTGCAAACACGCAGCTTGTATCGCGCAAACGCGCAGTTTCTATCACAGGAAATAATAAAAGTGCATTTGTCACGCCATAAAAACACGACCGTAGTGGCTGCCACCAGCACTGGAACCATCATTATCCCTGGGCACTGTGCAGAGCAAAAATTTCCCAGCTGAAGCTGGCAACACAGCCACCTGATGGTGGGCGCTTAGTATTGCCGTCTCTCCTTCTTGCACCGGGTAGAGGTAGTGTTGCCATGGCTCGGTCCGGCTCGGCTCGGCTACGGCTAACAACGGTTAACCCATATATGGGTTGTTAGCCGGACCAGACCGTTGTGGCAACAGCTAAACCGCGGCTAGCCATCCAAAAAAGGAAATAAATAGCAGAGTGCCTAGCGACCACTGTCAAGGTCGAATCTCACCACCAATCTCACACACCAGCTCGCGACAACGCCGGCGGACCCCAAACAAAGGCCACACTGCCACAGCACCCCAACGGCGACCAGCAGAGGGGCGAGGAATGAAGTGGCAACGGAAGCAGCGGACACTCCCGTTATGTCTGTTTTTTTTATATTACTACCAACTTATTTTGGATTACAGCACAAATGATCTCGAGGCAACAGCAGCCCGGACAGCAGCAGCAATGACCAATGACCCCGGTTAGGGCAACAGAACAGCGGCAGTGGCAACGACGGCAACAGCAGTGCCAGCAGCGACGACAAGCCACGCGTGCCAGTCCCAGATGTAGCGGAGGGTCGTGCACCCATCTCTGCTGCATCAGTAAGGTTTTTTTTCTTTACTTTTACTAACAAAGATCTGTATAGCTACGTATTTTTTCCCCAGATACCTGCCGATGTATCTCTCCAGAGCACTCGAAACCTAACAGTGTCACAGTGGATGCCACTGGACTCGAAAAGACAACTTCCGCCACCATGTTGAACGGTGGGCTCAATAATGGCATCCATGAACCCACTGGCAAGGATCTCGAGCGTGAACCATGATGGTCAGGTGCCGCTCGGTGACGTGCTTTCGCGAGTTGTGCAGGCTATATATGCAGAGCTGTGCGAACTGGCAGAAACATTCGTTTTTATTGTGTGTGTACTGATAATTTGAAGTTCGAGGTTCGATGGGAGCCTACAAAAGGTGCATTGGGTGTTGTCTTATGATGGTCAGGTGCCGCTCGGTGACGTGCTTTCGCAAGTTGTGCAGGCTATATATGCAGAGCTGTGCGAACTGGCGGAAACGTTCGTTTTTATTGTGTGTGTACTGATAATTTGAAGTTCGAGGTTCGATGGGAGCCTACAAAAGGTGCATTGGGTGTTGTCTTCTCTGCCGAGGATTCTGCAATGGCTCCCAGCGAGTTAATTGTAGTGAGTTATGCGTGATGTCGCCACTTTGTATGCTAACGATCCAAACAGGATGCAAACGGCCTAGATTTTGATTCACTGTTGCGCAAAGTCATCGAGAAGCATACAACAGCTATCTTGAAGGTGTTTCAGTACCAGCTCCAGCGTGGTGCCAAACATACAGTTTTTTCAATACCAGGCGAGGTTGCTTTGGTCGTAGACGGTCCAGTCGTGGTTTTTTTTTCACCTGAATACTGGGATATTCAGCTCACTGTCTTGGCAGAGCGGATGCCTGCACTTCATGTGCATTTATGTGGCGATGAGCTAGTGATTGTCACCGTCGACCCCAGAACCGGTCGTCTCAACTTGAGAGATACGGGTGACCTTGCAGCGGCGGTTCGGGGGCCACGTTTTGCCGCAATATCTGAGAAGCTCGTCGAAAATCCTGCAGTGTTGTTAGATGTGCTCGTGGGACTGCAACTGAACGTGGGTCAACCACTATTTTACCCGTGGTTGCTTCTTTTTTACGTTGGTTGCAGACTATCGCGGACCTTGTGCAACAAAAGGCTCACTACCTCGGTCTACGAAGCTTCCGACATCGTAACTTTTCCAAAGAACGTTCGTGCTGTTCGCTGTCTTCGAGGCTCTGTTAATGTCATGTATCCCTTCTTATAGAACTGACACAGCTGGGACCGACGGCACATGGAACTGTGTACATCCAGCTCACTAACTTTCCCAAACACTACTTGGTGCTCGTGATCACAGATGATGAGTTCCGATATGCACTCATCTCGGTCAGCTTTGTTCCCGAAAGCATGTACAACAATATGGTCATGGAAGATATTGCGTGGCTGGATTTGGGACATATCCATGGTGAAGACATTTCTTTTGTGGCTCAAAGGGACCTAGGCGAACCTCTGGTGCCTGGTGCCGGGTTGAAGAGGAAGAAGGAGGGTGAGCATGATGGGGCAACGGAAATGGGGCGAAAGATGTTTAATCCGGGCAGGTGTGTACATAGGGTGCATTTTGCGACTGATGACTGAGCGACGACTAGTTTTAATCTGGAGACTCAAGTCTTGCGGGAGCTGTATGCATACTGTTGGTGAGTCTAGCCTTATCTTTATCTCCAGACACCTGCCGATGTACGTGCCTTACCTCTCCAGCGCACGTGTTGCGTACACAAAGGTTGAGCAGCAACTCAAGTTGCATGGAATCCAATATACGCACGTCAACCCTCTGAACGGGAAGCACTACCCGCCGGAGATCGCACACATACAGTCATCGCTTGGATACTCCGTGCCCACACTGTGTGTGCAGGCATCCCACATCCTGTCTGGTGCGCCCGCCGCCGAGGCAGCAATGTCCAACATCCGTGTCATCCCACTGAATTGGTGATCTGACAAGAAGGCGAAGGTAGGTATTATTCCATGGATTTCTGTGCTGGTGGCTCACTAAGTGCTTCTGTAGGTGGTGACCTATGCGAAATTGAAGTATGTGCAGCAGCCGATGGGGAAGACGGCAGGAACGAGTGCCATTATACGGCCATCGAAGCGGATAATATACGACATGACCGAGGCTGTTGTCTCGTTCCTTTCGGAAGAAGTGGACACGTGCGTTGACGAGTTCTTGGAGGAGTGGGCGCGAGTGTTGAAGGTGGTCGTAATCGCTCGGGAGGGTGGGTATTTTTGTGGTCGTGACAAACTTGATTAGGTTCTGATATCCAGTTCACAGTTGCTCAAATGGGGAAAGATAAGGAATGGGGTGACATTTGGCTCCTTTCTTTTGATTTGCAGACTGTGGAATTTGCTTATGCTGCTGTATGCACGCTTTCTTGTCACGCCTTGTCTTTCTCATGGATTCTGTGGTTGCAGGACTACACGGTGTCCATAACCTGCACAGACCAGTTGTCTCCATCCGGTGACTCTTTCGACCTGCATTTTTCACGTGCCGTTCTGCCTACAGACTCCCCGACTGCGCCGCAAGGGGAGCAAGACCGATTCAATCCGCACGACGAAGCAGAGCCATTTTTGTGGGGTGTCTTGCGGCATTGGCATGGACGACTCGCTCCGTCACTGCACCGCCTAGTGGGGCTTCTACGGCAACTGTGCCCTGGTGAGATCCAGCGCGACGACAGGTGAGTGCCCAGTCCATCACCATCCGACTTGTACTAACAGCAACCACGACTATGACCGGGCGGGCAACAATGACGGCGACATCGACGTCAATGGGAAACGGCGACAACCCAGGATGGATGGGGCAAGAGCAACAGTGAGGGGGAACGAAGACGAGAAGTCCCCACCCTCTCCCCGTAGCCCTGCCCCACTGCCTCCCCGAGCCAACCACCACCTCGCGAATGGGTACGGCCGTGTCAATTGACACGTGCACGGCATTCGCGAGGTGAACACAAGGACCATAACGACGACAACAGCTGACGAGGCCAATGACGACGGACAGGGCAGGAGCAACTGAGGACGAGTCTGCCCCTCTCCCTGCTGCCCAGCCCACCTTGCGAATATATATGGCCACGTCAATTGACGTGTGCGCGGCATTCACGGGGTGTTCCCCTTTCGCAGGAGCCTCGGAAGGTGCATATGTGAGTAGGTATATTTCATTTTTTTCACATGCATGTACATAGGTAGTCTACATGGAGATACGCAAAAAGAAGTGCACATACCGGTTATCAACACCTGAAAACCTCGCGAAATGCGTCCGTACATGTTCGTGAGGTGTGGGAGGCAGCAGAGGGGTTATTTGAAGCCAGCAAACAGGCTGGAAACCTAAATTTCCTAATTTGGATATTTGGTAATGGCTAATAACGGCTAGCCGTGGCTAAGCCGAAGTTTAACCGTTAGCCGAGTGAACGGCTCGGCTCGGCTAATTATCGGTCCGGCTCCAACAGCTAACGGTTTCGGACCGAGCCGTGGCAACACTAGGTAGAGGACGATATACCCATTTCTCCAGAATGATCTGACCGACTCGATTCTGACGTGGGGTTCGTACGTTCTTCGACCAGAATCCAAGGAAGTTGTCCTTGATTATACCTTTCGAATTTCATCGAGGGTCCCCTTTCCAAGTTAAATAATCGGGCTGGTCGTGTATTGAGCCACAGTACGAGGAATTACGGACGTGAGCTATAGCTACATAGGATGCAGCGAGAGGACGAGGCTTGTCCAAAGGCTACTATAGAACAATAATAGTAAAAAAAGTAACGTTAGTTGCGACAGAGCTTGTTTCGTGAATGACAAGGGAACCCGTCGTCATCATGGAATAGTAAATGATTGTGTTCTAGCTTGAAAGCAAAAATGTGCGTGATCGAAAACGTCCGAGTTTGAAGGGTTGGAGTAAAAATTTTGTGGTGTTCTCATGATCATAATCCGCGATCCTCCTCTTCCTGGGGCGGAAAAAACCGTGAAATGCAGCCAGAAACGATTTCAGAGCGCCCGCCCGGCGGGTGTGCCAGCGGATGAGAGCTTTCCCGGTAGGAGGCGGTTACGGTTGTGAGGTTATCCGCCAATCGCTTAGTAAATTTTGTCCTACATTCGGCTCCAGTTCAGTCCCATCCCGCGAGACCTTGACTTCTCGGTCGTGGTTCCACGGATTCCGAAGATGGCGTATCCGATAAAACGGTAGCCGGGCCGTGCACTGCCACTCCACTCTGAAGTATTCACCTAATGTCTCTTCACGGCCCCCCTCCTCCACCTCTTTCCCATGCCTCCTCCCAACCCCTTCCGCCGACACCTCCAAGGAAAAACCGGCTTGTCTCATTTCATCAGTCGCTGGGCTGGCAACCTCCGGGACATTCATGACTGTACTTCGGTCCTCCTTGCTCCTGAAATAATCAGATTCCTCAGCCACAGGATGCAGAGGCGTGTTAGGTTCTTCCCCCTCCAACCAAGACGCACCACCAACATCGGGTTGACTTTGCAAAAGAATTGGTGAGGAGGTGGTGCTTCTAACCTGTTGCAAGTCTATCACAGCACCGGTTTTCGGAGTCCTGCCACCGAAATCAAGGTTGTGCTTGATTCCGGTCGGTACGGTGAGCTTACGGTGGGTTGGGCCAATTATAGCAGGTGCGCTAGGAAAATAACCACCAGGATTGTCGCGACACTCATCTTTCGGCGTTTCAAATAAGTGTGACGGTGAAAAATCAACCAGCCTATGTTCCGAAGGAGAGATGAAAGTAGTTGGTTGACCTCTTTCAGGCAAAGAGGGAACGGGCCGCTCCTCAGAAATTGCTAGCACATGGAGCGGCATATCACTGCTCACAGTCGATGACAGGTCAGGCGTTTGCGAAGGAAATGATACCTGCTGCTCATCACGCAACACTGGCCCTGCCATTCTGTGACAAAATCAAGTCTTATTTTGTTATCCATTCATAAGATTCCTCCGACAAAAGGTAACAACCGACCTGGCATAGCCAAAGAACTCCCCGCTCTTGTTGACACCAAAGATCAAGTACACGTCTTCGCTCGTTCGATATGCCTGATCGAGAATGCCCTCATTATGCCGCTGAGTTGCCCACAATCCGTTCTCAACGCTAAGATCCAAGTCATGCTGTTGTCACCAGAGTGAGCAATACATTCCCGATCGGAGGCATTCACTTGCCTGATTCAGTGACTTGAGGATAAAATAGCGCTTCGGAAAATATCGTTTGAGGATGCTAGAATTAGTAGACGAATACGAGCCAGACCCAGAACCGCTAGATTGCCCCCCCTGCGCACGTGGATGCGATGACGCATGATCCTCGCTGGATAGCGATACGGACGTTAGTGGTGCGGCTTCGGGAGAGCTCGATAGAATCTTCAGCACACCAGAACGTGAAAAACCAGAAGTATTGCGGGTCTTCTTAGTCTGCTCCCGCTGATCCTTGATCCACCGTATGTGCATACCCATTCCACGTTGAGCACCAACCCCAGCCTTCAGGTCATCATCCTTTCTTCTAACTCGACATACGATGCGCGGACAACGCGGATCAGCGATACGCAATGGCAGGCCATCAAAGCGGGAAATTGCAGCTTGCAGATATGCCTCGGTTTCGAAATTAATAAACGCACAATTCGAGCGTGTCATGAGGAAGATAGACACCATTCCGCAGGACAAGACTTCGCCCGACTGGCGTCGTGATTTCGGGGACGGTGACAACGGCTGATCGAAAAACCGCCACAGTTCATCGTGACTAGTATCGGATGGAACATTGCCAACCCACATAACCCACTCGGATCGGTGAGCGGGGGGATTGGGATGATAATGACGACGGACAACGGGCTTGTCGCTGACGTGCTTGCTTCCGGTGTTCAATGAACTGCCGGGTTCAGGATTAATTGTCGGAGAGGGGGAACCAAAATGAGGTGTGGGAGAGGAGGGGGCGGAAGGTGGTAGTTGCTCAGGCTGAGGGCTTCGGAATTGTCCTTGATAAGGTAGAGGTACGGCGTATGGTGATGACGAGGGTGCGCCCGCCCCTTGGCCGTAGGAAGGTTCAACATCAGGATGGCTCATTGATGAAAAACCCATAGGGTAAGGCCCTACGTAGGAGGGTTGACCGATTTCGTATTGCGAAGATTGTATAGGAGCTGAAGAAGGGAGGTACCACCAAGTGCCCTGTCCCTCTTGTTCGGAGGATGAGATGTAAGACTGCACATAAGGAGCCTGGACGTATTGAGACTGGTACACCAAGTTTGGAAAAGAGTGTTGGGGATATGAGTATTGCGGCGTGGAAGGATATCGTAACGAGTGAAAGTGTCCAGTTCCGGGATATGAAGTCGAATGAGTGCCGGTTTGCCCACCTTGAGTCTGTGACATTATCGGCGAATGCAAGGGAGGAGACGCATCAACCTGATGATAAGTATAAATCGAGGGAACCCCGGGATTGGAGAACGTGGCCATGGAAGCTGATCCACTTTCCGTCGAGTGTGAGGGCGATTGATACTGGTAGACTGGAGGGCGAGGCTGCATCATGGGTTGGAATCCTGCATGCAAAGCTGGAGGTAGCATGCTGTCCGGTGGTACAACGTGAACACCTGGATGGTGAAATACATGAGGGAACTGAAATGAGGACGCCGAATGACCCATTGTCGACGGTTGCTGCTGCGACGAGTGCGTGTATTGTCCGACGTGGCTACTATGTTGACCGTAGGGTAGGGGGGGTGGAAGATATTGTGGCGGGCCTTGGTAGCTTCCGGAGGCAATATTATCTGGAGGACTTATCGGCGAGGGTCCAGAGTAAAGGTGAGGGGTGGAAGATTGAAGTGGCTGAGGACCAGGCCGTCGATTGTGCGACGATCGACGACCTGGTCTCCCTATATCAGGGATATTCACCCGACTCCCATCACCTGACATAAAGTCTGGTGTCACAGCCGGATCGCCCCTCGAGCCGGCTTCAGAATTCCCTAATAGCGGAATGAGAGAGCGTTCATGAAACTCTAGAGACACACGAGATCAGCGTTGATGACAACCCTAGAGCAGTAGAATATCGTGGAAAGAACTGGAACACGAGGACGAGGACGAGGACGAGAGTTAGTCGGGGAGAGGAGGAAAGGAGTGATCGTAACCAAGATGTAAAAATTCGTAAGATAGAAAGAAAGACGAGAAAAACGTAGAAATAGAAGGACTGGCCAGTCGTTTGGAAAAGGTTCAAGGTCTTTCGAGAAAAAACAAGTGTATTCAGTACCTTCTTGCACGTGACGCTCGCTTTCAGGGGTTATAGCAAGTGGTAGTAATTGCGTTCGCCTATTGGAACTCGGTATGGACATGACGAGGAGTGATACCTCCAGATTATCAAGTTCTGGAACGAACTCTGGTAGTTAACACTGAATAACCGAAACAGAAACACGGGGGACTTGAAACACACAGTGTGACCTTGCATCCCGGTTGCATATTTTATTGAACTCACCGATGAAAGTTGAACGTTGCCGTTTGGCCGTTGAACGTTGAACGTCGAACGCTGACGGCGGCTGAAATTCGCTAGATCCGGGTCGGTTATAACCCAATAATTTTGAGACAAAACTTCAGCTCACGATATTTATGGCTGATCGTGAGAATCATGACGTCTCTTTGGATCTGCAATTGAGTGAAGAAAGCTACGGGGTTCGAGGTTTGAAACACCCCCTCCCGCTCCACTGCATGGTGACGGTAGCACGACACCAGAAACGTGGGGGTTACACCAGAAACTGGAAGACTGGCCCCGAGACCCCAAGCCCAAGTCCTCACGGCTTGTTTCATATAGAATCCGTGTGTAATTGTCAACCTCGGTACCTGATATGCCAGTGTCGAGGCCGACTCGGAGACGACTTGAATATGGGTACCGCCGGGCAAGACAACGAGGAATTGGGGAGTGACGTTCCATGCTAACTTTGTTAGGCCCAGGCGAGGTCGTGGTCCGGTCGTGGGTGCTTGTACCACCAGGACTGAGGACTCAGCTTCAACGTCATATATTCGATATTCAAATTTCAATATAATTCTGATTATCCAAGTCACGTGCACTCTTACCAAGTGGGGCCTTACGCAATAATAATATCTTTATTATTGGTGAATGAAATGATGTATTCAAGTTGGAGCGCTATTGGAGCAATTGTGTAAATACAGAGGTGGTACCCGCGGGTGACATCAGTGGGTACCGCAAGACCCCAAGTATGGAGCATTATTTATGTAAATAACGTGAGAACTGATAGACGTGGGAATATGACTACAATACACCATTTTCAATAACTCCAGTAAAAAATGCCGAGTAGCAGACGACGTCCTTCAAAAGGTCTCCATGACGAAGTTCATGACGTGGTAGAACCACCACAGGCATTGGAGTCACCCGAGGACAGCGGAAGCGAAAACGAAGACGCACAGGCGGCCCCAGATGATGTCGAATCCATCGACGAGGACGCGACACCTCGACAACAAAAGGTCGAGGTTGACAACAAAGTGCGGTTCTATCATTTACACCAGTGGAATATTCCCTTCAATTTACTTCTTTTGCAGCTCGCTTTGGAACGAATCCGAGAAACAATTCAGCTTGATCCATCGTTGCCGTGGACGGAGACCCTAGCAGTGTCCTATTCGGAGACCATAGATGTCGACGTAGACGATGATCTCAATCGTGAGCTCGCATTGTACGTCTCTTTTTCTCTCTGTTTTAATGCCTGCCTCATTGCTGATGCAGTTACAAACACGCCCTCACGAGCGCACAAAATGCCCGTGCACTGGCATCAAAACACAGTCTCCCATTCACCCGCCCGTCAGACTACTTTGCAGAAATGGTGAAATCAGACGCCCACATGGAACGAATCCGACAACGCCTTTTGGACGAAAGTGCGGGTATGAAGAAGAGCGAAGAAAAAAGGAGAGAAAGAGAGGGTAAAAAATTCGGGAAGCAAGTGCAGATTGAAAAACTCAAGGAAAGGGAGAAGAGCAAGAAGGAGATGGAAGAGAGGATCAAGGGCCTAAAACGAAGTGAGTCATCTGATTCTACCATGATTGCGCTCGTAACGACGCGCGGCAACTAGAACGCAAGGATGTACTCGGTAATTCCCAAACTGATGGTGATACATTCGATGTCGCCGTTGAAGACGCCCTCTCTGATCGACCATCCAAACGTGGGAAAGGACCAGGCGGTGGCGGCAGGCTCAACCGCACTGCGAGAGATAAGAAATACGGATTTGGGGGAAGGAGTGGTGAGAAATCTGGACACAAGGGCCGCGGTCAGAAACGACTTGGCAAGTCAAGACGAATAACAGCGCGAAGCAAAACGTGACATTTTATCGTTCGTGCGGTCTCCCATTCCGATGTTTTCGCCCAAGATACCAACCAAGTATCTTTTTGCCTTGATAATATAATCGACCTAGCCCGCGACACGATTTATGAAAGTCAGGAGACACAAGAATGGCAGTCAAGCCTATGCCTGAAAGATTCGGAGACCCCACTTTATACTTGCCCAGTAGGCTGGAAACAATAGAACGAAAGATTGGAAGTCAAATCATGGCAGCACATTCTCGTATGCGCATAATTGTTGTTACATTCAAACGACTTGGTCGAACCATTTACACTTTCCGCCACTTGCAACGACCATGCAAGCCTGAACCACAGAGACCACACAACCACTTCTGAGCAACTCCTCACCAGCCGCAGCTTAAGTCAGCTTGGCAGCATTCCAGCCAGTTTGGGGAGTATAAAATGCCTCGGTGACGGACCCAGGAGCATCAGCCGACTGGAATCCAAGTCTGGGGTGGTCAGGGAAATTACAGACGGCATAGAGAAATCCGCTATTCGGTGCAGCCATGTAATTCTTCGAGTCTAACGCGCCTGGAAAATTGCCAGGGTAGCAGATTTCATGAATGTGATTATCTGGACCGACGTAATAGAAGCGGATCTGCGATGGCGATGGAAAATGTAAGGCGACTTGAAACTAGCTGTAGTTTTAGATTGATTTGGTTTACCTGATCAAATGTGTCATTCCAGGTGATGGCTGCGAGGGGTGTATTGATGCGAGCGCTGCCAGCAGGAACGACGACCTTGTCGACATATTTGCCTCCCGAAACCACAGGGCCTACTCCGCTGCTTTCATGGAGAGAACCATCAGCGCTTTGGTAGTAAATGCGGGTGTCGCCGGAAGAGATTTGAAGGGCAACTGCGGTACTCCCAAGATATTTTGTGGAAAGGGACATTGTCTTGAGGGACTATCAGCAATTGCCGAAGAAGAAACATCAAAGTTGTGGCTTACAAGGAGATTCGGTGAAACTTTTGGGAATCTTGTTAACTGCAGTGTTACTCCTCACGGTCATTATATACCCTCGGGCCCTTCTGTTTCAATGTCGGTAACATCCATCCTCGGACTCTGAGGATCTCCGTAACTGTAGCCCAAGATGGACTATCAGGCCACTTCTTTCTAAACCAGAGGTGGCGCGGGCCCCGAGTCTGGGCCTCAGTAAACTCTGTAGAGGATATTAATAGTACTGCCAGTGGACCGACGCAATCTCCAGAACGTTGGGACAGGTAGGAGAGCAGTGTTTGATAGTTTTGGTGCTTCTACAGGATCCAACGCTGAGATCTGAGATCTGAGAGACTAGAGTAAGCACCGCACTGTTCGGGGCGAACGTTATTCCTATACTCGGACCTGCTGAGAGGGACCATGGAACCCAGGTCTGATATGTAACGGCGGTGTGAATATTCATACTTCCGGACTTGTGCAATGTGCATATCCGAGTCCCTCAAAATTTGGCGCTAACACCTGCACGTCAACCTGCGTCAACGCCCACACCCTGCGCCAACGCCCACACCCTGCGCCAACGCCCACACCCACACCAGTTCCCACATAAACAAAACTCATACCCATGCCCACGCGACTCTGAGAGGGACAAAGCACTGGCTGTCCTGACCATTTGCAGTTGGGGCAAAACGATTGGATTCAGGGAGCGCAGACACGCTCCAGCGTGATGATTGGGTGGTGCATTGTATTGCATATCAGTTGAGTTTGTGAAACTGGTGGACCCTGATTGGGGCGTCCAGGTATAGGAGGGCCCCATATCCATTCTCTATCGCCACTGGTCCCAGGTTTGGTCCCAGGTTGATTCTGGACTTGCGTTCGATGATTCAGCGCTGGGACCAGGTTCCCTTGTTCCGGATCAAGTTACAGACCCTGGAGGCTTCGTGGTTTGATGCGTTTCCTGATCCAGCCTTGTTGTTTGTTGAAACTGACGGAGTGGGGCGGTTTGACGTGGGAGAGCCGTTGAGGGACAAATTGGGGAGGGATGTCTGCGGTAGTCGGTCTGACTTTGTTTCGGTATCCTGGATGAAAAGAAGCAAATTCAACCAGACGAACCCAACGAACCGACTTGAGCCTGGCCTCCAGTGCTTGATGTTCACTGGCGCTGCTCCCAAGGCTGCTGGAAATTTGATGGAATCTGAGCCGTCAGATTGTAAGATTCGGTGGTTAGGACCTAATGTTGTATGTATTGATCGAGGACTCGACGCGGTTCTTGGCATGTGGTCGTCCGAATGTCAGTGCTCCGAACGTGTTATTTGGGTGGATTCTTCAAAGGCATGAGCTCACCGATGTTGATCTGTTAGACACCGCACCCGTGCGATGGCAGGGTATACGCGGTTTTCTGCCACCTCACGAACCCCGGACGCAGGTCAATTGACGTTGCCGTTCGGTTCGCGAGGTCTGGTGGAACGAGGGCGCGCAGTAGGCGAGTGCAAGCGACCCAGGAGGCGAATCTTGTCCACCCTCCTTTGTCCTGCCCAATGACCGCCAGCTTCACCGACATGGCTAGGGGTGATTATGAATGAGTCTTCGCGCTCATTCGTCTCCATGTTCGTCGTCATCCACATGGCGTTGGCCAGGTCATCGCTATACCACCATGTACAGCAGATGAGGTTGTCGCTGTCCGTCGTCACTCTGTGCGAAATGGATTAGAAAGCTTGAAAATGCAAAAACACACACCTTTTGGGGCATAAGCCTAGTCCTCGCAGTGTAACATGATAAGGGTAGTATGTTGGACGCGGGCATGGTGTCGTTGCGCTGGCTAAAAATGTACGCCACATGGTGAGTCCGACTGCAGCTGAGAACAGCGAAACCTCTTGACCATAAACCGTCAAACTGCTTGCTTTGGTGGTCACACAACCCGCAGATGACAGCTGCAATCCCTGTTCTTCGAGTAGCTCGCCCTACAGACAATTTGTCCCAAATTACTGCGCAGTATATTTCTGGCTTGGGATTGGACCTCCTCTCCTCCTTCACTGAGCATGACAATTTCTCTGGCTTTATCATCGGGCATCCGAATGCTCCTTATCACCTCGAATTCACCACATTCGTAGGCGACGGACATACTTCTGTAGGCCGTGCCCCGACCCAGGATAACCTGCTGGTGTTTTATATCCCTGATGAGAAGACGTGGGCGGACAGAGTGGCCAAGATGAAGGCGGCAGCTTGGGTGGAAGTAAAGAGTTTCAACCCGTGGTGGGATCGCGATGGAGTGACATTTGAGGATGTGGACGGCTATCGGGTCGTGCTCCAAAGAGGGGCTTGGAGTCAATAGATGTGTGCATGTATGGAATTCGTTCGTCTTTGGTGTTTCTTTTCTGTGCTGACCAGGAATCGAGAACGAGAATACTTTGTACTGGTACGTATCGTATACATCCATTCAGATATTTTATCTACTAACTTTAGAATATCGTAGATTCTTGCAAAGGCGAACGAATGAATGTTCATTACTAGTAATCAATGGGCCTCAAACGTTCAAACCTTCTCGTGGGTAATTGTAGTTGTGTTTTTTGCTACCCTCAGTCTCACGGCGACAGCATATCAACCGAGTGGTGAGATGGCAGAACCTCAGGGGTCCTGTTGTTATAACACTTGTCCCTCGTGCTCAATATTCGCCTCACAACTAGCGTATACACCCGCCTGAGTTTACACCGACCCACGCAATGGATGGGATGAATGAGAGGGCCATGGTGGTGCAGCTGCGATGAGGAGGAACGAGCGGGAATGTGTGATGTTTCAGTATGATTTCCTTGTTTTACTTTAGCTCGGTCAAGATGCAGGTTATTACCACATGAGGGGTTCAGCGCAATATTACCAGATGAATGGTCATGAAGTGCATTGGTGATGGTGGCCTCGATGACGATGAACACGAGTCTAATAGGATCGCCCTGAATGCGCCGTCCTTGACGCCGTTCTTGAACGTTTCCAACTCGCCCAGCGAAACCAAACATACGGCTTACTCACATACGGGGTCCCATTAGCGGTGTGACAGAGGTGGGGTTGCGAAGTTTCGTGAGCATTGTAAAGTATCCTCTCTTCCTGCTGCCATTGATGACGCAACAAGCGGGCAATATGTGTACCATATCCGGACCACTCCGCGACAAGTTCGTTCAGAATATGGGTTTCAGATCTGGGGCATACAAGTGGTCGGGGCTATGGGCGAACTGTCGATATTGCTTAATCCTAGAGTAGCATACTGCGTAATTACCGTTTTGCTCAGTCATGATTGAATGGCACTCCTTATGGCACTCCTTGTGTCCTTTTCGACGTCAATTTAAAACGATTCCTTCAAAACTGTGGATGACCCCGATACCCGATAGGTATCTCGTTCCCGTACCCAGGTGATGGTATACTTTGTGAATATACACCAAATTGATTCTGCGACGGCGACAAATGAAGGGTCTGGTAAAAATATTCAAAACAGGAGCGAGACCTACGTTATTTCCAGGTAGTGTATATTGTCCGGGGTCATGTACGCTGACGCTGGCGTTCATGGCACTCATCGGGGAATGCGCTTCCGATAACACATTGTCAGAGGAAAGGACGGATACAGCGCCGCGGCGCTTCCGGAATAGATAGTACAGGAGGGCAATAGCTCCGATGGCCGCAATGACGCCAACTGTTGCTCCGACAGATATTGCGACTGTCCGAGAGGAATGGCTTCCGTTTCCAAGTGAACTGGAATCCAGGGCAGCCGAGGCAGATGAAGATGTACTCGTGGGTCGAGCCGACTGCGTTTGTGACGTCGGGGGCATGGTCGTTGTCGTTGACGGGGATTGCGTAACCGTCGGGGTAGTTTGCTGAGGTGGTGTGTATGTTGGAGTGTACGTCGGTGGAGTGTATGTCGGTGGAGTGTATGTCGGTGGAGTATATGTTGGTATCGTGTATGTCGGTGGAGTATATGTTGGTTGTGTATATGTCGGTGTAGTATATATCGGTGGCGTATATGGGATGCTGCAACGGCCTACACCACCACTGCGATAGCACGTCTCTCCAGCAGCTTTGAAAAATGAGTGACGGTGATCATCTCCGACAAGGTCTCAACAAACTCACGACAACAGTAAACGTCCCCGGGACAGGGCAAGTCTGCAGGATTAACACAGGTACTAGTAGAACCGGAACACATCTGGCCATCGGGACAGCATCCTGCTGCAACACAGTAATACCTAGCAATCGGAATGATTCTGTCTGCCCCCCCCCGAAAAAATTACGACACTGATGGCACTCACCCAGCAGGACAGCAAATCTCACCTGCATTAGCAAGAGACCTCAGAGGCTAACCGACCAAATGGAAAACGATATAACCCACTTTGGCAACAATTCCCGCCAATAGGACAACAGAAGTTTCCGGATGGGCATAATCCATATCCAGGATCAACACAGGGCGATTGGCGGATCTGTAGGCCACCAAGAAGACCCGGAATTATTCCAGCCGTTCCAAGTTTTGCGGCATTGAGAAGGGGAGGGTTGGCCTTAGCCGAAATTTGGACCACAAACAAGGAGCCTGCGAGAAGGAGAGAACTCAAGCGTTGTGGAATGCCATGCATCTTGGCTCCTTACCCAGCCTGAGATCGATTGATATACAACACACCCACCTGAGCACATGCCGTTGAATCGTACAAAGTCCGAGTCTAGGCTTAATCAAGTCATAACGGGGCAACCGAATTAGTAAAGAAATACTCTTGGTATGGAGGAAGCATCGGACGTATTGGTAGGCGCCCCGACGTTTGACATGGTGGCGTTGATGCCTCGAGGATCAGGGCAGCTTGAGAGCTTGACATTGCACCGTGATAATCCCCGTCTTTGAAACGTTAGCCAACACTTCTGCGATCATAAACCTTGCACCATCCTCTTGCCACGACTTGGATGAATGCCGAACCATCTGGAACATCATTTGGAGCTGTCTCGTCACATTATTCGCATGTATCTGGCTTTTGATCCATCCGTATCCTAGCGCCAGAAGATAGTTGGGGCAGGAGAGCGGCACATCATGTGTGGATGATGTTGCTGGCATTGCTTGCACCTGAATTGATTGTGGGATGGGGCGACGCGGCAATTGATCGCGGCATGCAGGATTGCCAAGGCTATACCATGACATGTCCAGGAAGACAGTGCGAGATTGACGGCCATCTATGTGTTTACTTTCCTAGAGTATGGAGTATGGATGGACCAAGACACACGGGTTCTTTGCTCTTATCGGTGGTTACATGTGGTGTGATGAAGATGGCATACCGATCTGCACAATTCGCGAATTTAACGATCTCCTGAGAAGCAGAAAAGGAATTTATTAGAGGAAGACGACAGAAGTAAAGGGGCCGTATCGAAATCATTCGCATTACTGTAAACGGGTGGTGTATCGCTGTGAGGTTGCTACGGGTGCTTTCGCTGTGCTTAACCTTGCAACGTACGTTCTCTGGTGGAACAAGCCTCTCGAGTTGCCCTGTACGAGTGAGGGCAGACGAGGGAAAAGGAAAGAATGAGAACAAAGGACAGGACGAGGGAGACCACAGAAGGGCAAACGATGCGAAAGTGGAGGAATGTTTACGTTCGCGTACAAGCGCTGAATGGTCGATTTCCTGTCGACAGCAAAAGTTTGTGACTGTCGTTGTCTTTCCGTTCTTCGTATTCTCAGTGGACAAGGCTACGAATCGAACGAAAGGCGAGTGGGAAGTTGGAACATTCGGTCCAAGGCAGAAATCCGATTACTGGCATTTGCAGTGGTTGGAATAGTTTTTGATGGAATTCACTGTTCTACTTGGGCGTTTTACCTTTTTCAACGCACAAACAACTTTGCTGGTGAGTCTCTGCTTTATCGGTTACAGTCGTGCCACTTTTTATCCCGTTGTTGATCTTCGCTATGACATTTATTCAGTGGGTCTGTTACAGTCATTCTAATCATATTCCTCTGACCACCTCACCTTATTTGTATTCCCCTTTATCTGAGGTCTCTCCCTCCAGACCATATCACACTGCAGATCGGACTCGCTTCATCCCACACATCCAGTTTCCTATTTTCTTATCATCTTCCAAGCTCAAAATAATATCCCTGGCTTGCTCTATTGACACATAAAGGCAACCGCATCGGAAACCCGTCAAGCTCGTAGACTCTGGGGATGTGGTACAGACAAGGCACCACGCAGGGAACTCGACTCTGTTAGGATCATCGGGCCTGATCAGAACGATCCCGTCACCATGCCGGTCTGTCACGTTTGGCCCCAACCTCAAACTCGGATGTCGCTTGATCAGACCAATGTGTCACTCCGGACAGTATCAAAGGCAGTCTTTGTCGTCGAAGGAAAACTGGGTGATGATTGCCGCCGCCACTGGCCTTTGGTGTAAGGTTGTGAGTTGCGGTGACCCGTCATGTCAAGCAGTCCCATTCCGTGAGGTGAGAGTTGTAACTGGCCTAAGAAGGCACCCCGCTCATGGATGCCGGCGGCGGCGCCAGTGTAATTTCTTCCTTGATCCAGACCTCTCGATTTGGCCGACATCGCTGAAGATTTTCCAGCTGACAGTATGTACTTATGAATCTACACAGCGCGCTCCAATACCAACAACAAAGTGGCATTCTTATTAGACGCAAAGCCTCCATTGCGGCGACCGATGGCCAAAAAATGAATTTCCTTACAAGAGCTACCTAGATTTTTTCTTGCTCCAATTTTTGTTGGACAGTCAAAAAGAAACTCCAGCTCGCACCACCACCCGATGCGCACTTTCAGTCTCACCACCCTGCAAACGATATGCTCCGCTGTCCTCATCGCTAACCTTCCCTGACATATTACCGTGGCAGTCACCAAGCCAGTTCACAGGGAACCCGGCCTAGCCGTGACATGGATATCGAATACAGATATTTGACAACACAAAGTTACTGATCGACGCCCCTCGATCGTCACAACGTTTAAGGATTCCCGGACATTGCGTTCCTGGCTCCAGTTGCAGACCGATTCTTTCGTCTATTCAGCACCACAGCATGTGTTATTGCTCGCATTATCATAGATCAATCATATTCTGGGCCATAGTTCTGAACCAAGTGCAAGGCGGCATCTGGCTTCATGTTCGTCAAGGAAAGCCGACAGTTTCCACTGGCCAATGACTGTAGCTGGCAGAATTATCACGAAAACAAGATTGTAGTGCTTTACCTCGGTATGCCATTTCCTTGCTTGCATGGTATGACTGGTGTGTCGAGCGGAACATCCAAGCAGACTAGCGAATGGTTATCATTAATAAATAGCGAGCAGTCATATCATACAGCCTTTTTACAATAAAAAATTTAAATAAATAAAAAAAACCGCCTTACTTCCCTAAACCAAACCATCATGCTTTCAGTGCACCAACACCCGCTCCTCATTGTGCCCAGCCCGTTCATCCTCATTCAATAGTAATACACAAATCCCGGCGATAGCGAACACGGCAACGCTGGTGTACACCGGCACTGACCTGTCTATCATCAAGAGTCCACCGCCAATCATGGGCGCAATCATGCCACCTCTGCCTCCCAACACACACGAACAAAAAAAGAATTATTAGCAAGAGCACCCCCCCCCCACCCCTCGGCGGAACGGACTAATAACACTCGACACTCACATTCTCGACAACGCAGAAGCTATCCCACACGCGGTCCCTCGCACTGGCGTTTCAGGCAGCATTGAGATCAAATAAGAGGAGGAACGAAACGGGGGGGAAGAACCTTTGGTACCGAAGATTTCAGGTGTCCACCTCGTCCAGAGAGTCAGCACCAAAAAAAAAATACAGAAAAGAAAATTTTCGGCTCACCCATACAAAACAGCCCACATGGTCTGTAGAAGCGCATACGTCAAAATCTTGGTAAAACAAATCCAAAAAGACATCTTTGCTCTCTTACCGTAGAACTCAAACTAATCCCGACCGTGCTCGCCCGGACGGCTAGTGGTGTCCTCGCCCCGACGAATACCACACAAAGCAATGCAGTGATAAACGAGCTACCTGCAAGCGACCACCTCCGACCCAAGCGAGATTCTACCATATATGCGCCGAGCTATTTTGAGATAAATAATAATCCACAGACCCCCAAGAAAAATGTTTCGCGAACTTACAATGGCACCGGGACAACCACCGATTGTATAAATTACAATATCCCACAACGTGGCTTCTAGTGATTTCACTTCTAAAATGTTCTCTAATCCAGATTCGGTTTCGAGCAGCTTCGGCAGGAATACGTTGAACATAGTGTAAGCTGCACATAAATAAATAAATAAATAAAAATAAAAATAAAAATAAAATAAAAACCCGGGGAACGCACCGAGGGACATCGAACACCACGCTGACCACACCAACACCGTCGTTTTAAACCACTTGGGACTGAGCACCATCGCAACACGATCCAACCACGCCAGCACCGGTCTCCGCATCCACCGAGGCATCATACCTCCCACATGCTTTTCCGAAATAAGAGATGACCGCCGGGAGCGGCCAGACATGCGAGACGAGCGCCGTCGACGAGGGATTGGAGGTCTAACATTTGTTGATGTCGAAGAAGGGGTACTCGCACCGGTGGGAGGGGAGGGGTCAGGGCTGAACCCAACCAAGGACGGCGTAGGATTACTATACCCAGCCCGGGAGGTGATGACGGTGTTGTTGTCATCATCAAGGCTGAAAGGTGGGGGACTTTCGCTTCGTGCCGCCGTATTTGGGTACACGTCAAGCGTGGGCGGGGACGCCCGTGTCGCATGGTAATCTTTAACTTCGGCTTGACCGCTCAGGGCATTGACGCCCGGTTGAGCGGTTACGGGGGACCGTTGGTTTGCGTCGGGCGTATGATCAGCATCAAATATTATGTTCGAGGACTCTGCTTCGTGTTGGCCGTGATTGGGAGATGGGCTCCCAATCTGGGCATAATCGTTGCCGGGTGCTCCTGGAAGCGGAGTATGCGGGCCACGGTCCTCGCTGGACGCAGACGCAGGCGTTACCGGCGGCCGATGGTCATCCACGTCATCCAAATTGATCATCAGGTCTGACCCATTGAAGCGAGATATCATTTGCAGTGAGACCAGCGCTTCCTGAGGTCTGCCTGCATGGACAAGGTAACGTGGCGATTCGTGCAAGCGGAAAAATGCAATGCGGGCAAGAAACATAGTGAGAGTCTAGGAATATTTAGGCAAAGTGGAGAAAGGAATTGAGTATGTGTATACACTCACGATGAGACCGAGAGTGATGAGGAGGTACTTCCATCCCTGGTTTTCGGTTTCTACATCACAGTTTGTAGATGACGGAGGGCAGGAGTGTTGGGGAACGACAAGGAGGGCCACCACCGAAGAGAGCACGGCACCGATCGAGAAAAAGACGGAAAGTGCAGTTACGAGATATTGCTTGCCCTTGGGCATGTGTTCCAGCAGAAGGGTGCCGTCCGTAGGCATCGATCCCTTGACGATGCCATTCACCATCAGCTAATAGAGCGGATGCAAAAGTACTCACGCCGACGGCACTGCCCAGAAAGAAGAGCAGAGCACAGAGGGAAGGAAACGAACCGGCAAAGGAAGTAAGTAGCCCGAAGAGCGAGGTGAAGAATAGAGTTGCGTTGAAGGCAGCACTACGTCCTAAGAGGTCGGAGCCTTCCCAAAAGGAGAATGCCCAATGAAGCAAGTGCGGTGCACGAAACAAGAAAAGAGGCTCTCACAAGTTCCCCAACCCACCGCACCAAACATCATGCCAGCAAACATCGATGATGAGACCGTGCCGATATAACTGTCCGGCACTAGAAAAATCACACATGAGTGAAAGTTTCCGATAAAGTCTACCAACCTCAAACGAGACTACCCATTAGATGTGATGTGCACAGAAAAATGGATGAAGCATTCTCTCGTGAGCGGTACACCAAGCCGCAGAAACAATTGTCTCATTCGTGAAGAAGAGGAAAAACTCGCCATGGTAATGTTGTTGCACACGGGGAAGGATGATTGCGACTGCTTGAATCCACATCTGAACTGCTTGGTCAAGGATGCCGCAGATTCGATATGGACAGACTTACGTTGTCGGCCATCCACCCTTTTTTTCCCCAAATGCATAAAAAAACCTAATTCTCCCTCAGAAACAACACTCACCAAAACCACAAAGTGACAGCAAAGCCCATTGGTAACTGCCTAGAAGAACAATGTATGAGTATCCTCGTGGTACGTGTGGAGCAACGCAGTGCCAGCTCACCCATTCCAATGCGGTCTATAGTTTTATCCAATGGGGTGCGCCCATCGTGGAGGTCACCGTTAGGAATGAGGCGCTGTTGCTCGAGATCATCGTCGTCGCTGTCGTCGACGTCGCCATAATAGCCCATTCTGACGGGGTCTGCCCAGAGACCTGAAGCTCGAGGAGTAAGGGAAGCCATGGATTATGCATTCACGCTTTGTGATATAATGTGTCAGCTACGCTGAGATCTCGGCTTTTAGGTCACGATGGCTTCAGTGGCAGCACGGCGCCTGAGTACGGTAACTTGTAGTACAGCAGTACGGCAGTGCGGACTGTACCAGTAGTAGCTCGACGAAATTTTTTGACTCGTTTGACCAGTCCCAGCCGTTGTCACGGAGCTGGACCGCCGCCGGCGCTCAAAGCGCTCAAAGCTCGGCTCGGTATTTCGCTCAATAATGGAAGCCCGATGGTATTGCAACTGGCAGTACCTCGAAGGTTACGTAGATTCCATTTATAATAATCGAACAAGCTTTAGAGCCTTCGAGCCTTCGAGCCTCCTTGAAGCTTAGCTCACAAAAGGTTTCTGACATTCAAGTTCTCGGCAGACCTATGAAATTGAATAGCTTAAACTATGAATAACTGGCTGAGACATCGGGATCCTCGACTCCTCGACCATCATGCCCTCGACAAAGGCCCAGAAAAAGCGAGCGCGACGGTCAGCGCTACAAGACATTGGACCAGTTCACCACTTCGCAACCCTGCCCGATCTCCCCTTCGAGCTTCTCTTCCACATCGCATCCGCATTCCCTCAATTCCACCATAGGGGCGACTTCGACCTAATTCCCGAATCATTCTCGGATACTCAACTCTACTTTGAACGCCATGACGCCTTACGCGCTCTTTCTCAGACTTCCAAAGCTCTACGGCATGTATTCCTACCCTTAGCCTGGGAGTGCGTAGAGTCCTATTACAAACGTTCCAACTGCAACTCGGCGTACCTGGCAGATAAACTGCAAAGGTTGACTATAGGTCTACTGGAGAACCCGAACTTGGCAGAATATGTTCGGTATGCCCCCATGCGTCTTCTCACCACTTCTCACCACACTCAACACTACCAGGTTTGCCTTCATATTGGTTCCATTCGGTGTCGAGCCAAGGTACCTCATACCTTGCCTCGTCTCCCTCCCTAATCTCCATACCCTCCGCTATGAAAAACGACCTGGCGAATACTACATTAACTATAGCTATTTATACCCGAAGTTTCCATCAATCCGCACGCTCGTCGTGGACCCTCTGAGTGCACTTTACTTCTTACCTTGTTGTCCCAAGGTGAAGGCTGTTATATTGCGTGCGGGGACGTCTGGAACCTTTATACTGGGAAAGCTTATTGTGAAGGAGGGGAGCTTGGAAGAATTGGATGGGTTTACACTGGATGAGAGTGATGTGGCGTGTAATGATCTTTTACATTCTTCTATACTCAAAAAACCACGGTTTACTGATGCCTTGACAGATATCATTCGGATAAATCGGCACCTTCGCCGTATTGCATTCACTACGTGGGTCCCACGAGTCGAGTCTTTCCCTTCATTGCTCTCTCGATATGCCCGTGAACGAACACCTATTTTTCCAGGAAATTATCCAGTCCCTTCATCCCCTTACCCGCCTTCAATCCATCTCCATGACTGTACGCGAACACCACTCCCGCAAACGTCCCCATCGGGTTAGATCAAAGGCGGAGCTGGATGCATGGATCGCCACCGCTGTCGATGTGTTGCGGGGCAATGGGTGTAGTAGTGTCGCTGATAGGGATGGTAAAGGGAAGAAGAGAGTGAAGATGCATTACACGTGGGTTGATCATACAACTAAGGCAAGCGGTCCCATGCCCGAGGTAGAGAGGAGTGAGGTTGTTGAAGTGGAGTGAGGGGGTAAGGTGAGGGATCCCCAGTGATGCTTGCTCGTCGGGAAAACTAATGTGTCCATTCTGATTATCAGGGTCGTTCGGCTGACACGATTGCGGCCGCACTTAATGGTGCTGATACGACCACCTCTGCTAGGATTTGCTAGCGACATTACGGCGGATCCCAATAATTCTGGAGGCAGCTTCTTGAAATGTGAACCCTTTGTACGCAGGCTGAGTTATGTGGTGAGTAGCAATAAGTAGCATTGTAGTGCAGAATAGGGGAAGCACAGCCTCAGACCACGACGCCAGCTCAATTCCTTACGAAAGGTTGCGCATTATTCTAGGTTCGTTGGTTGAGCGGTGGCTTGGGCGCTGAATTGGCCGGTGGTGAGGACATCATGATTTGACTTTATATGAGATTTGGACATTGGAAAGCAGGTTTATTGGACACATGTGGCTGTTCTGCTCCGACGTCGGTACCGCGCCTCGTTGTATTTATTATAAGGCAACGAGATAACCATGATTGCCTTGGGTTCGTTTCATCTTCATCTCTCACTCAACGATGTCCCCTGTCCAATCTGCAGCCAAGTCAGTCACTCAACCTCAGGCTTCAACTGAAATGAGTACGTCCCTGCGTCAACACCCCCTCTTCTTTCTGGTCGTGAATATCAATATTATTATTATTATTCAGGTATTGTGAATGCTGCTAGCGCTGGCGGCAAACAAGAGTGCAGGAACAAGGCCGCCCGTATTCGCGGAGGCGGTGCTGGGAGAGTGCGTTACCAGTGTTGTTGCCAAGTACTAGTAGGCGTTAAGGGGAAAGCAATATTCACTCTCTCGCATTATATATAGCGTTGCTTCATGGCGGCGACAGAGTGTTTCCTGTGCTTTGGTGAGTGATCTGTGTCAACAGTCTGTAGCGCCGCCAAGACTTTGTGCTGACCTTCCAAAACAGAGGGCTGCAAGGTTTGTCAAAAGGCTTATTCGGTGATCTGACCGCCCCCGACGTTCTGCTAACTTTTGAGTACAAGCTATGCTGCGAAGTTATTGCCAACATTGTCTGCTGCCCCTGTGAAATGTGCTGTGGAGATTAGATGGACTCGGATCGCCCAAGGATGAACTTTTGGTGATCTACCGGTATACCGATTTTGGTCTGGATTTTTCGTCGCCTCATTTTCTTTTCTCGAGGTAGCCATGTTTTTTGTAAGGGGATAAAGCCCACGTTGATTGTTTTCCATGGAACTGGACAAGAATATTTGTTCGTAACTGACTCGTTGCAAGCCTGGCGGTTGCCAAAACTACTTTATCTTTATCGTGAGGCCTAGTAGTACAGGGATTGCTGTGCTTATCAATTGGCCTGATCAAATAAAGGCTAAAATAATTTACGCTGGATCAGGACCCCCGGAATACCTGTTTTGGTAGAAGCTGAGACTATTATGTCGGAATTTGGGCAAAACTGGAAGTTTCAGGGGTCCTAGCTCACATGTTCCATGCGTCATACTTGGCACGGCCCGGTACACGTTGCATATAAACTCCAGCATATAAACTCCAGCTTTTGTCGTACCACTGTTTCCAGGCCATCCAAATCCCCCCCACCTTTACCCCCCACCCCCAATCTACGATGTCCCCTGCCAAATCTTCTGAACATGCTACAAACAACCAGCCCTCTGCCTCTGTTGAAATGAGTCAGTGGTGGTTTCATTTTTTTTTGCTCTCTCCTTTGGTCGAACGAACCTTATTTCCACACTCTTATCTCTGCAGGCGCTGCGAAGCCAGCCGGAGCCTGCGCTAAGCAAGAGTGCAACAAGGCTTCCCGCATTCGCGGAGGCGGTGCTGCCAGAGTGCGTAACAACTACCGCCGCCCCCCCACGAGCTGTCCAATTGCATTTTTGCCGATCGCATGCATTCATTCATTCATTCATAGGATTGCTTCTTGGCTGCCATCGAGTGCTTCCTCTGCTTTGGTACGTTTTTTCCCATTTCAATATTTCACAATCGTTGCCAACCGATTTTCACTGACAAATCCTCATTTCAAACAATAAACCTCATAGAGTGCTGCAAGGTAATGAATGATCTTTCGTGCTCAATCTGATCACTACGGAACCACTTCTAACACCTTTTCTTTTGTCCGTAGGTCTGCTGCGAGTGCTGCGGAGATATTATCTGCTGCCCCTGCGAGCTTTGCTGTGGGTAGATGGCCGCCCTGAGAGGGAGCAGGGCAGGCAAAGCGTTGACCTAGTGCGACACTGGACGTGGCAAATATATGTTATCTTGTACCAATACTCCATCCCATTTTTTTTTCAGTCCTTGTGGAGCTTGTATATCTCGTTCTTTTCAAAGTCATGCCCGGATAATCATAACCCATGTTTACACAGGCTTCACAATGAGCGTACTTTCACCTCAGGAGTTCCAACATTTAGTTGGGGTCTAAAGTGGTTTCTAAAGTGAGCGGAAAAATATAATTTTTAGATTTACATTTAGGCCTAGCCTAAATATTGAATTTAAGTCACAAATAAATGTACATCTAAAGTATTTATTTAGTTTCATCTTTAGACTAGTTTTACAATTAAAATGATGACCTGTTCTAGATTGTGGAAGGAAAACAGAATTTCGCTACAAGTTTACTCAAATTTGCTAGTCTAAATTTAGGTATCATCCAAAGGCAGGCCAAAATTTAAACTTTCAGTGTGACTAAAATAATGGATTTAATAGTTATCAAAAAAAAAGATTTCGGCGGTTATCAACCTTCCAAATTTCAATCAGAACTAAAGCTATTGCCCGCGCAATCGCCCACCCGTCGTCCACCCATCGCCCACCCATCGCCCACCCGTCGCCCACCTCCCAATCATGACCTGAACCCAGCTCCGACGTCGACAAAACCAATCAAATTTTTTTTTTCGACCTCACACCCACCGTGACGCCATCTCGCCATCTCTCCCGCTCCCGCTCATCCCATCCCCGGCATCTCCCCTGCCCAAGTATGACAATCTCCCACACCCCACGCCATCTCCCTCGCCCTCGCCGCCATTTCCCACCCTCGATTTCCTGCCAAGCCGTCGCCCACACCTCCGCCCTCCCCATCATCTCCCTCGTCCACACCCACGCCATCTCCCATCTCCCTCGTCGTCGTCGCCATCTCTCCTCACACTCGCCATCTCCCACACCCTTGTCGCCCACGCCGCACCCTCGTCGCACACGCGACGCTCTCATCGCCATGCCGTCGCCACGCTCTCATCGCCATGCCGTCGCCACGCTCTCATCGCCACGCCGTCGCCACGCTCTCATCGCCCACGCTCTCATCGCCACGCTCTCATCACCCACGCTCCCATCGCCACGCTCTCATCGCCCACGCTCCCATCGCCACGCTCTCATCGCCCACGCTCTCATCGCCACACTCTCGTCGCCCACGCTCTCGTCGCCCACATCTAACCCATCCAAAATTGGATCCCCCATGGCCATGCCCGCGCCATCTCCCTCGTCCACACCCACACCATCTCCCCACCATCCCATCCCATCACCACGCAATCTCCCACACCCTCTCGTCGCCCTCCCATCGTGCCCCCGCCATCTCCCTCACCCATGTCCACACCATCTCCCTCACCCTCATCGCCAACGCCATCTCCCGCCAAGCCACCTCCGCCATCACCTCCCTCGCCCACACCCCACGCCATCTCCCACACCCTCGTCATCCACACCCTCGTCGCCCACGCCACACCCTTGTCGCCCACGCCCACGCCATCTCCTCACCCTCCCACTCCCTCGTCCCCCACGCCATCTCCTCACCCTCCCACTCCCTCGTCCCCCACGCCATCTCCTCCCATCCCATCGTGCCATGCCCACGCCATCTCCCACACCTCATCACCTACACCCTCGTCGCCCTCCCATCCTATCGTGCCCCCGCCATCTCCCACACCCTCATCACCCACGCTCGTCACCCTCCCATCCTATCGTGCCCCCGCCATCTCGCTCTCATTCTGTCGTGCCCCCGTACACCCTTGTCGCCCCTGCCATCTCCCCCACCTGCCTCTCCCCCTACCTCTGTCATCACCTCACGAACCCCACCACCATGTCAATTGACGTTGGAGCTGGGCTCGTGAGGTAAGATTGGGAGATGGGTGGGCAATGGGTGGGCGACGGGCGGGCGACGAGCGGGCAATGGCGCGGGCAATAGCTTTAGATCTAACAACAACTTTGAATTTAAATAGCTGCCGAAAATCTTACATTTTGATAATTATTAAATTTATTATTTTAACGCTACCGAAAGTTTTAATTTTGGCCTGCCTTTAGGTGATGCCTAAATTTGGACTAGAAATTTGAGTAAACTTGGAACTAAATTATACTTTCCCCTTACAATATAGATCTGATAATTATTTTGATTGCAAGAATAACCTAAAGATGAAAATAAATAAATAATTTAGATATACATTTATTTGTGACTTAAATTCAATATTTAGGCTAAGCCTAAGTGTAAATCTAAAGATTATATTTTGGTGCTAACTTTAGAAATCACTTTAGATCCCGACTAAATGTGGAAAGTCCTGATGTGTTTGTAATACACATGGGCGACTCGAGTCATCGGAAGTGATCGCAAGATATACTGTACCTGCGAATGCCCTTGAACGTTGAACGTTGAACCCTGCATCCACTGTGGGAAGTTGGATCCTTGGTTTCTAGTGATGCCCTTAATCCAGTGATCGCGTCATTGAATGGGTGAATCACTTCTCTTTCAGACGTTGACGGTAGAGAGCAGTATTACTAGTAAGTACTGGCATACTAACCACTAGTACTGCGTCCGCTGTATATTATCACCGCCAGGCTTCTAGACTTGCTCATGAGCTGACAGGGCTATAGCGCTATTTAGTATGATGAACAACGGATTCAGGTGAATCATCCGTGAACCTTACTCGGGAAGCTGGAAGTCTGCAAAGAATCCTCTGATGGCTCATGGAGATTCACTGGCAGAAATTACAGAAGAACCTTCGGAAACAGTCCCGTTTCGACGCTGTTGTCGAGTGTCTGTGTTACTCTTCTGCTTCTTACTCAAACTCTTTGACGTTACTGAGTAATGAATAAATAATATCAAAAATCTACACTTGCATTTGTGGCCTCCGGTTAATTTTCAGTGTAGGATCATCCAATTATCGGTAGGTAGCTGCCACAAAACATGTGCCTCGAACCCTAGATGGATATGACCAGAGGAAGGAATAACGTTGCTGAGAGCAAAGAAAACGGGGGGTTCCACGACGGTGTTGGCGATGATCTTCCTCCAGCTCTGACGGTTCAAGACCGAACATCAGTATACATACACAGTTCAATTACGGTTAAAATGAAAGAAAAACATACGATTTCCGTGGTGGGGGCTTGGTTGTGATCTTGACAGTAAGGACGCCTACTAAACCGTCAATGGCGGTAGCACCGTCCACGCCGACGGTCGAATTATGGTTAATCCCGACACTTGTGTTGGACAGCAAGCCAGAAACGTAGACCACAGTAGTTGCATACGTATAGCCGGCCCACGATGTCGATCCGCTGAAAGTGGACGCGTTGGCAAGGGTTTCCGTGGGTATATTTTGGTTGGTCATATTGCCGATCATCCAGTCTCTGAATAACAACAACCCGTTAGCCAACGGCGCGAGGGAGGAGTTTTCCCCGCATAACGGGATAGATACCTTCCGATGTTATAACTGTCCGATCTGCCGTCAGAACCTAAACTGGTCTGTGGAATAAGCGATCGATCACTCACCCGTCCACGATGATGTCGTGCCCCTCTGGACCACTCCATGAGTGACAGGACAATGAGAAAAAGAAAAACATACGTGCGATAGGTTTCTCAGAAGACGCTGCCATAAATATAGCACTGCTGTTCAATGGTTCAGAGTGCACTATGGACCGAACGTGTGTTCTTTGACCTACCTGTTACCCTTGGAACCATTTTGCACCCAATATCGGAAGTGGTTTCCACCTTGTATAGTCTCTTTGCATGTTCCCAGCTCGGGATCACCATAGTCCCACCGAATAACTGCGGTCTCGTTCACTGTCGTTCTAGGTTAGAGACACGGGGTGGCGCATGCCAGTCCAGATGTGTGTATACCACGCACGATATCCGTGTCCATCTCCCAGGTCAGCAAGTTGATTTGAACCACCATGCTGTCCAAGGCATTCACCAGCAAAGCCAAAAGAGCTATATATGGCACATTCGTCAATTCAGAGAAGGGGGGTTCGAGAGCATTGAATTGAGTATCCCAACATACAGAAAATAGTTTCGCAGACCTCCGTTGTTCTGAGAGTCGATCAATACCGCCTCATCAGAATTCCCAGACAATATGGCATTCAGAGGTTCTCCTTGACCTGGGGGGAACGTGCCAGAGACTTGCTGTTGTTTCAACCAGACATCCGTCGTCTCTCCGCACAAAAAAAAAGAGAGGATACGAACCGTCAGCATACTGCCGCCATTGCTATTGGGGTCGTAATATCCCATTTCTGGGACTTTCCTCGTCGCGGCACGCGGCCATAACCATGTTGATTCGTCTCGGCGGTCGTCAACGCCGATCGTGAGAGAAGGAATGCAAAGGAAAAGGAAAAAGAGGGTCATGGACGCCATGGCGGCCCGTGAGGTAGCTGTGACGTGAATTCTGCGGGATGCAGAGCAAAGGGCAGCGCTGATCCTGGGGCGTTTATGGACGAACTTGTCACACGAGGCTATTGATTTATTATAAATTTTATTTTGCACTGCAAAACCGAACAACACTCGAAGTGGGTCCCTGCGCGTCAATGATTGTTCCAATTTGGACAATGGTTTATGCAACGTTTATGTATTGTCCGCGTTTACCGTCGGGCGTGTCGAAGAGCCAGGCCATTCATCTCAAGGTGAGGCCTAAAGGCTCGTTGATAACAGGGCATTGCCTGGGCATGCTGAATCATTATTTGGAGCATAGACTTCCCGCAAATAGTTTCTGGATTCTGAGCGATCTTTTCAAATAAGAAAAGCCGGTTAAAAACATCCTTCATGGCGAACCCTGCGAGATCTACTAGTAGATTCTGCAAAATGCCGCTCGGCGTAAATGAAGAAGGCGTTGTCCAACAAGTCCCCGACGTAGGGATGGAAAGGCGCAAACTCGGTGAAATTGTTGAAATGCGCCAAAATCAACTTGGCTAAGCGACACACCAAATACCACCAGGTCAAATCGTGAATACCGTGTTTTGCTGTTGAACGATGGTGAAAAGGCCAAAGTGGCCTGATCGTGCAACGAATACCAAGACACACCGTCCACGATGAGCAATCTGGCCTGATGAACTTTTCCACTCCTTGTTCTCCCATCCTCGAGATGATGGATGAAGCAGATGACTGCAGAACAAGACTCCACTGGCAGGAGTTGGATGACGGTCTGCCAAGATGAATAGACGCCCACAACGCCCCCTGTCGGCCCCACGATAGCCTAGCCTCTCACATAGAAAGGTCAATGAACCATCGTGTCTTCCTTCCGCTCAACCGTGGTTCAAGGCCATATCAGCGCTAGAACTGCGCCACAATCATTTGGCGCCGTTCGCAAACCCCGTACGACCTAGACGTACTTGGGAACTGTTTCAGCGCATTGCATGGAAATGCAGTACCCACGTATGTTGGTTCAGTGAGTGTACTTATCCCTACCCTCATGCTGATGAGCGTATGCAGCGGTAATATCCTCCAAGGCCATGACCGCCAACCCCCCTTTCGTTAAAGGCGCCGTTGCCAAATATACAGAAAGCGTCTATCTGTAAATCAAACACGTGTTGCTAAACATCAGCCTCCCAGCGTCTGGGCTCATCGATTGTATATTAAAGAGGACTTGAAGTTTTCTGTCAACCGCCAACCATGAGCAACCCCATCACTTTTGATACCCTGACTCTCGGCCGCCCTGTCAGACTTGGGGAGCTCTACAATGCCAATGCCAGTAGCACTCGATTTCTTAACGTTCAGCTCTACGACGAGGACAAAATGGACAAGGCAATATCTACCACGAACATAAACAATACCAAGCTTTCTCTGAGCATGGCGAATTCCTTCACAGAAAAGGCCCACGTCATCGACATCAGCGCCGAGCTTTCTGTGCAAGTCCTCAGCGGGCTTGCCAAGGTGCAAGGGTCAGCTACATATCTCAATGACACCAAGTCCAACACACACGAGCATGCATGGGCGATGTCCTTGTCTGTGCGTCTGTCGGAGAAGAGGCTCCGGTTCGCCGAAAACTCGTTGGGAGACAATGTCTTGGAAATTGCGAAAAGAGATTATATCGCTCCGGGGATTGCAACACACTTCGTATCGTCAATTGTGTATGGGGGGAACGTGATTGTCAATCTCGTGGTCCGGGAGTCTAAACTGACTGAAAAAGAGAAGATTGAGGGACATTTAAAGGCAGAGCTGAACAAGCTGAAAGGAGTGGTCGACCTCCATGCGGCGGCTGACCTCAGCATTGACTCCGGATTCCGCGACTTGAATGATAAGTTCGACCTCGTAGTGCGTGTTGTGGTTCTACCTTATATGCATTCATGGACTGACATCCCTTCCAGTTTCACGGTGACATCACTTTGGAAACCGTTCCTGTAAATCCCGAGGGTGTATTGGTCGCCTTTCCGCAGGCGTTTTCATTCATAGGAGACGGTGTTCCAATTTCTGTCACCCTCCAACCGATTCCAGCCCACCTCCGTAATGAAACGACTCTCGTCTATAACTTCGGACAACAACTTCTCATCCGCATGATTGATGCATTTGGCCACCTTGACGACGTCCGCAGCCGATTCGTGGTTCTGCAGGATGCTGCCAAAGTGTACCAAGAATTCTTCCCTGCTTTCGCCACAGCAGTCGACACTGCATTTTCTCCCTTTCTCGAAGCCCACCTTGATCTGCTGACGAGGTTGGCCACATACATCAATGAATTTCTGTCTGGTGGCACCACTTCAGAAGACGCAAGGAAGCTCATCTCAGATACCAATCAATTATTTGAAAAGCAAGTTAGCAAATTGGAGGATTACAACTCTCCCGAGTATCCCGTGCTGCTTGCTGGACTCGAAGTCGCGTACAGTGACTTTGAGGACTTGCTCGCGGTAGTTGAGAACCTGGGCATTCACCTCAGTTTGCTCAAGGACATCAGGAAAGCCGCCACAAACCATTCAGTGATAGCCCTGTTCCTTTTACCACCTTTGTCCACTGATGAGGATGCGTACACCGTCATACGTTTTTCGTCACTCGTCCGCACTGGATTTCCTGTTTATTCCAGCCAAAATCCCCCAGTCCCTTGCTATGTTCTATACATGGAGGACCCGGCCGAACTAGAGAAGACATTCCCAAATGGTGGTATTTTCAGAGCCCTCGACCGTGAAGCCCTCTTTCTGGGAACGAGTACGAGCAATGGAATTTCGTGGAGTGAAGTGCAGTCCGCAACATTGAACGCACAGACGCCTGCATGGTTGTATCACTTCAATGCTGGTCTAGTTCTCGATGAGTAAGGTTGAACCCTACCATTCTATCCTGTTTCTGACCAGTGACTACTTTCCTGCAGTAGAAGCTACGTCCGACAAAACTTAACAAAATTAGACACCAGCAAGTCCTTCACAATCATGGCGCGGGCGACGTGTGCCCGGGTCGGCTCCAGTGTCACCCGAATGTTTGTTGGTCTTGGGAACAGTGACTGGTCGCACATCGTCAAGTTTGAGGTTGTCAACTCGGCCGTTGATGTCCGACTGCGACTATCCTCGAGAATGTGGCTTTCCATGGCACAAGATAACAACAAGAAGCCGTTGGAGGACAACATTACGTTCTCGACCGCTTTCGTGCAAGATGTGGCCGCTGGAAAGTGGATTCTGTACGTGAACGGCGAAAAGATCAATGACCGTGCAATTAACAGCGATTTCAAATGGGGCGAGGTATGTATGACATGATTTTTGGGGCAAATATTTTTCATCATGTATTATTTAAGGATATATTTTTGGATTCTGGATTTCCTTGGAGGGATTCTATTGGTGGACATGTTGAGTGTCTTCCTTCACATATGCGACGTGCTGTTCATTTTTGTGTGTACTCAGGTTTATGTTATGGATGTGTACCCCGACGCTCTGACGGTAGTACGTTCTTCTGCATGACATTTCTTGAACCTACGTTGCTGACCATCCCTGTTAGTTTGAGGTTTCTCAGGCGACAATGGCTTTGGACCGCTTTGTTTCGACAGCAGCCATTCGACATATCAAGCCTCACATGATGACAGATGACGAGGCAAGGTCACCCGCTAGGGATGGCGACACCCATATTTGGCCCCATTCCTGAACCCAGAGTGCCGTCTGTTATGCCAATCAGTTGGCTGGCATGCAGGAAATGTACATTTTATTAATAACACTGTTTTGCTCACTGTCTACTGGTACACCGGCCAGAAATGTGCTAGGCAAGTGACCACCACTTTTGAGCTCATGATCAATGCCTGTTTTGGCAGTAAGGTTGAAATAAGTTTGTAACACCATGCAAGGTGGGATCATCCAAAATGGTCAAGTATTGAGTGAGTTATCATGGGTACATATTCCTGCATGGGTAAATGCTGCAGGTATGGGTACTGATTCCTGGACCTACCAGCTTTTGTTTAAGCCCCAGATCATCCAAAACAGTCAGGTATTGAGCTAGATATGCTCAAAACACTAGAGTAAAGTGTTTTAAGTATATCTAGCTCAATACTTGACCATTTTGGATGATCTGGGGCTTAAAATGATGGGTAAACCTGTCGGTATTGTACCCATTGGTCCAAAGGGTGTGGGTATGGTACAGCCACATGTACCAATGGGTTACTCGTGCCATTAACTAGTTATAATCAAAACAATGCAGCATTGATGTTTTGATCATAACTTGACTGTTTTGGATTATCCCAGGCTCAAAATGATGGGTAAACCGATGCAAGTTGTTGGGCATTTGGAAACTTGTAGACTTACCGGAGGGGCGGGAAGTAGTTAATGGCACGGGTAACCCCCGGGTACAACTGGGTGTACCTGTACCTGTACCTGGCTTTACCTGTACCCGTGGCGACGGGTACGGGTAAAGCCAGGTACGGGTATGGGTACACCCAGTTGTCCCCGGGGGTTACCCGTGCCATTGACTACTTGCAGAAGCCCAGAGTGGATTTCAGAAAAACCAGAACATTCGCTGTTTTGTGTGGGAAGTGTTTGAACAAATCCACACCAAGGGTTTCCGGAGTGCGTCGTTGATCGGGAAATTACCTTGTTGTCCTTTAGGAACAAGGATTTAGCTCTTTAATAACTCTGGGGTATTCCTGTTGGGTGGTTGGATTGTGGTGTGAATCCTATCAAAGGTTAGCTTTGAGGGATACAACAAATACTTGACAATAATATAAGTCAAATGTATGACTTATAGAGGATGAGTGAACAGTGAGGTCTTCCCTACTGAAGGTAAAGACTTTGAGTGACAAGAGGTATGCAAGAGTATAAGTGGAAATAACTCAAGCACGTATGAACAGTGTAAGATGAACGAGTGTACAACAGTCAAGTATACAAGTAGCAAGTATACAATGAGCAGAGGTACAACAGAGATGAGCAATAGATGATGGGCGATGGACGATAGACGATGGGCGATGGGTGAGTGTAACAGTAGATGTCAAACAAAGGGAGGTGTGACAAAATACTATGTACAGAATAAATGAACTGAACAATAGGCAAGTAGAATTGATAATCAAGATATCGGACTTTATTCCGAAGCTTCAAACGCACATTGGCTACTAGTGCAGAATAAAGTACTGGGATATCTTTGGTGATGATCAATAGAACTTGAAAGAAGATGAATGTGACTGTACTACGTGACAGAACACAAAGAATATATATCAAACAAGTAATAAGGGAGTATCAATAAATCTGAGATTGATATCCTTAAACAAATGAGTGATGACTTGAACTGCAATTGGTATTTGGGTACTAGCTACTACCAAAGTAGGTAATACAAACAAATACAGAGGGGTGAATCAGAATCTGGGAGAGGGACTGTCCTGTGACTGGGCCTGTCAGATTAGGTGACTGAGCCATCTCCAGCAGAAACTGGGCTCTATATATACCTATTCTACAGCAGGAGTCATACTGAGTCATAGAATGGTATATGAAATGGAGAGCATAGGATATGACTCATAGGGAGTCATATAGAGGAGAGGCATAGGTTTATGACTCATAAGGAGTCATAATGATGAAAGGCATGGGGGGGTTATGACTCATAAGGAATCATAAGAAAGGAAGGCATGGGTTTGTGACTCATACAGAGTCAATTAATGAGTCACATAGGTATTATAATCAAAGGAGAGGGATGAGTCAGAAATAGTCAAAATTAGTCATAGGTGGTCATAATGAGTCATGGGGGGTCATGAATATGTCATAAGGGTCATAATTTGTCATGGATAGACCAATGAGTCACATTTGATGGGAGTGAGTCATGCTGCTGGTCTAATCTTGGGTGTGTGAATCAAAGGCAAGGGCTGTGCCAGGGTATGCTTCTAGAATCATCTTCCTGAGGCTGTGCTTCTTGATCAATTGATGCCATGCCATGTGTGTATCCTTATCAGTTAAGAAAAAGATAAGATCAGGGCTGGGCTGTATTTGATCAATTGATGTGAAATATGATGTGCTTCTTGATCAGGGAATGATGGGTGGCATGTGTTATCTCTATGATTGGAGATAAGGATGTGGCTGTGCTTCTTGTGCTTCTTTGGCCTCTGATAAGATGTTTTGGGGGCCTTATCAGTTAAGATAAGGGTATTCCTTCATTTCCTCTGCATAGACAAGGGTTTTCTTGCATGTCCCTTCTGTAGATAAGGGTTTCCTTGCATGTCCCTTGTATAGATAAGGGTTTCATGTGTGTCCTATGTGCAGATAAGGATTTCCTGTGTGTCCTATATGCAGATGAGGGTATTCCTTTCTACTCCATATGCAGGTGGGGGTGTTCCAGTATGAATGGTCCTTGTAATGTGATGTGTGCTGTAGGGATGGTGACTAGTGACAGCGTATTACTATGTTTTGATCCGAATCCTGTTTGGATCATGACATTGCTCCTGTGATGCGGTTCAAGACGTTACGGATGTTGCTCGCATATTCTGCAGTCAAGGATTGGGATATCCAGCAGATGGATATCAAAGGCACATACCTTAATGGATGGGTGAAGGAGGAGCTGTACATGAAACAGCTGGTGGAATTTGAGGACAGAACCGGATGGGTTTGGCACCTCATACACCCTATATATGGTCTCAGGCAAGCCAGAAACATATGGAACACAGATTTTGATAACACAATGAAGGAATTTCATTATATGAAATTGCGGACCAACTACTGCACGTACTACTGTCAGGAAGGTGAAAACTTTTCCATTGTACTCATATGGGTCAATGACCTCACGGCTTACGCAAACAACCAAGTGATGAATCAGTGGGTAATCAATCAGCTGAAGGAAAAATACACAGTGACGGTCATCGGAAAGCCAACGTTACTGCTCAGAATCCATATCAAATGAGACTGCCAACAATGTAAAGTCACCCTATCACAAAGCCACTATATCCAGAAGATCCTCGCAAAGGCTGGAATGAAGGATGCCAAGCCAGTATCAACCCCGATGGACCAGAACGTGGTCCTATGAATAAACGAAACCGAAACCGATGAGAGCAAGTGGAAACGCACCTTGATCGAGTACGCGACACGAGTTGAAGAGCTCTTGTATGCTGCACATGCAACAAGACCTGATATCATGTATGCAACTGTACCTGTTGCACAATTCACATGGAACCTGAGTCCGGAACACTGGACAGCACTTAAAAGGATATTCTGCTACCTAAAAGGAACAATGGATTATGAACAACGTATGGCAGAAAGGACCAACAGACTACAACAGAGACCATTCATTACGTTGATGCCGATTGGGGATCCAACCTGCTCAGGAAATCCATTAGCAGATATGTGTTCATGATCACAGGGGGAGCCGTGGCTTGGAGCTCAAAGAAGCAAAGCACGATTGCGTTGTCAACAGCCGAAGTGGAATATGTTGCTGCTACTCATGCCACGAAACAGCTAATCTGGCATAGAAATTTATTGAAGGAATTGGACCTATGGTCGGATGAGACATCAATTTTATGATCCAACAATCAGGCTGTGATTGCTATATTGCACAACCTGGAATTCCACACATGGCCAAAGCACATAGATATCAATCTACATTTCCTATAAGATCACGTCACGTCTGGTATTCTCAAAGTCATGTAATTCCTTCTGAAGAAAATCTAGTGGACATATTTACAAAAGGGTTACCTTGCCCGCTTCATGCAAAGTTCACAGCCAAACTTGGTCTATTGACCGGAGAGGAACCGGAAAGAGCAGAACACGTAATGGAATACATGGACGATGTTTACCGCAACCCGGAATGAGTCAAAGAGTATTCGACCAAGGGGGAGTGTTGGGAATAGTGGCCGAATAGTCGTGGAAAGGATTAGTAATCCATACCACAAGACCCCAGAACTCAAACCCACCTGTCCAATGAATAATGCTGAAGCGCAGCATGTATTCTACTCACCACAAGAAACTTCTAGTAGATTTAGCTAGTAGTATAAAAGCCCTCTCAGAGAGAGGTAAATATAATTCATTCCACATAAAATAACTTAGCGGTCAACAACCACTGCAACTATATATTCCAATACGGGTCATGGGTACAGGTATAGGCAGGAACAGTGATATGCATCTGCACACTCTGACCTGGTCAATGTTCTATTTGACCTATTCTAACTTTGACATACTTCAGACACACTTCTATGCACTCCACCTATGCCCTACACTTGCCCAATTTGCCCAACAACTTCATGCTTCTTCCGTTATCATTGTGTGCACATTGCACCACTCCGAGTCTGACAGACATTGTGCTGGTTTTCTACATTAGTCCAACATCTAAGCGATTAATTCAGCTCATCTCTGACATCACCCAACCCTGTGTAGACCCTGTGCATGGCTGTGTGTTGACCGGTGGAATGGGTAGAAGTGGGAATCTCTCTACAAGAGTATGCTCTCGTGTGTGTAGCTCGTCTCTATCTCTATCTGGCTACGCGTCCAAGTCTGAACATCATGTGATATGCTGACTAAGCATATCACGTGCCTCCCACTACACCGGTTGTCAAATAGTGGATTTATCAGACTGTTTTGCACTGTTAGGGGTATTTTTCTGAATACTTTATTCTTCAAATACTTTCTATGCTGCTCATCTCACCTCACTTATCAACCCTATTTGCACCACTGTTCCACTGTTGTTTCACCTAGCTAGCTTGTGTTTTTCCTATTTTCATAATAGCTACACCCTAGCAACCCCTATCATATAAATACTCACTGTGCTTAGTATACAAGGACAAATACCACCCCCCCTTTTGTCCCAGCTCCTTTCCAGCTGCATCTCTGAGTCTCCCTTCACCTCTGATTGCTTCACTTCTTCTTGCTTTGCTGTTGATATGCACTCACCCATCCTGAACTCTGATTTATATATTTTGCAGTTCCTTGCGATTTGATGCGACTTACCACTCTTTGACCTTCCGATCACATTGTGACTATTGCAATCTTCGGCTACCTTGGAGATTTTTAGTTATCGCACTTTGTAGTGATGCTGAAGTTCGGTTTGGAACTGATCGGAACCCAGTTTGAACCACGAACTGAACCCGGTTTGAACCGCGAACCGAACCAGAAGTTCAGTTCTGGTTCAGCCCTTTGGCTGAACCGAACCGCTGGTTTGGTTTGTGGCACTGACATGCGGTTCAAACCGCATTCAAACATGGTTGAAACCGCGAACCATAATGTATAGTTACCTACGTAGATACTCATTTAGATACTGAATTTTTCACATTTTTTTCTATGCAGTCGTGTGAACTTAAGTCATGTGACCTTAAACATACTCGCACGACACCAATTTCGACTCAACACTAACATTACTCAACAACCACGGTAAGTAACGGCTTCATATTATATTTTACTGACATTTTCTTACATAGAACAGCCCCCCATGGCCCACCTTGACCGCATAAATAAGGCGCCCACGGTCAACTCCACCCAACAACCTCCCTCGCGTTCCAACGCGAGTTGGAGTGAATTGATGGCAGCAGTGGCAGCAGCAGCAATGGCAGTGGCAACACCACCAATGCCACCACCCCAACGACGGCCAAATGGCCCCAAGCGACAGCAACAGCAACAGCAGCAGCAGCAACTGCAACAGCAACAGCAACAGCAACTGCAACAGCAACTGCAACTGCAGCAGCAGCAGCAGCAGCAACAGCAATGCCGGCAGCAGCAGCAGAGCAACACCAGCGGCAGCAGCCACCTGCCACGTCAAACCACCACTTACAACACCAACACCAACACGATGATGACAATGACGACGACGACGATGGGGAGTTGAAGGCTGGGAGGGTGGTGCGCCCACCTACCGGCCCAGGTACATCCCCCAAATCCAGTCCCAACAACATCGGCTAATGAGGTGAATGGACGAGGCGATGACAAAGACCCACCTCACGAACATGCCCTAGCCATGTCAATTAATGCACGGACACCCATAGGAAGTCCCCAGCCCCATCCGACCTCGCGAAAACAGATGGAGCGCGTCAATTGACGTGCCCTGTTCTTTGTGAGGTCATCAGCATGCGCGGACGCCCATGGAAAGTCCCCGGCCCCATCCAACCTCGTGAAAACAGACGGAGCGTGTCAATTGATGCGTCCCTGTTCTTCACGAGGTAGGTAGCACACGCGGACACCCATGGGAAGTGCCTGGCCCCAACCCAACCTTGCAAAAAGAGATGGAGCGCCCCCCCATCTACCTTGTGAGGGTGACAGCCGCGTCAATTGACACGCATCTGGCCCACGCAAGGTATTTGGAGGTTGGTTCGGGGTTCGAACTGTGTTTGAACGCAGACCGAACGCCATGAAACCGTTCGACATGGTTCCGGTTCCGGTTCTGGTTTTTCAAAAATAGCGAAAAACCAGACTGAACCGAACTTCAGCAACACTAGCACTTTGAAGTATTTTCTTTGTTCTCTTTGTTCTCTATTTTCATTTATTGTTCTCTCTACCTATCCTTTCTTCTATATGCCCTTTATCTCACATATCTCCTTTTAGTATTATCCTTTCATCCCTCTTTCTTTGTCCTTACAGCTTATTTACCTGCCTGTATGAGCCACTAGACAGAGAGAACCCCCAGAGAATCAAGACAGACTGTCATTCCCCTTTCATCTCAGAGCTTCCCCTTCATCCTAGTTCCATTCTCTTCACTCTCTCACTGTCCGACCCTTTGATCTCAAGCGACACTTGATTTTATCACAACTCTTTGATTTTGATAGCACAACTTTGATTAGGGAATAGCACAGGTATGGGTAAACCCGCAGTTTTCGGGCCACAGGTTGATCGGGTACAGGTAGTGTTGCCTCAACTCAGCTGGTCAGGAAAAGCTGAGTTGAGGCAACACTAGGTACAGGTATGGTGTCCAAATTAGGCAACCCATGCACAACTGTGTACCTGCACCACGCATTGACAGGTTTCGATGGGTCTTCAAGTGACCCTTTCAGTAAGTTTTTATTAAACTATTCAACACTTATTGACATGTTTTTTGACTTAGGAAATGTAACTACAGGTGTTCAATGACCATGAATGACAACACCTACATCACCACCACCCATACAGCAAGAACAACAATGGAGAGCGAGGCTGGTGATGCGCAGTTTCCCCCTTTTGGCACGGAATCTCTCATATGGCCATTCCTAGCATTCCTACGATGCTTTCGTGTCCTGTGACCTGTGCGACTTCCACCAATCTATGCTTGCGTTCCTTCAACATCTTCGCTATACCTTAACTGTGTGACCCAATCTCAACATGATGAAACAATATAGTTAAACATGTTGTAGGTGCAGGTTCTTGGTGGCTTCAGAACAATAAAGAAGAATGATGATCCTAACCAGAGGGGTGTCAGCGTAGAAGTGATGGTGGATAAGTCAGTAGTAAAAGTAGAAATGAAAGTAAAATATAAAGCCGCCGCATAAAACTGGGCAAACAACAGTGAATCTGGCGATGAACGGAGTGAAAACGGATGATTAACGAAGAACCCGACAATGCCGACAATGTCGGGTATGGCGGGTCGGGTCGGGTCGGGTCGGAAATGATGAACTAGTAAGGGAACAACGATAAAGACAATGAAGTGAACTACAAAAAGGCTAAGGGATTACGAGGACAAGCATTTGAAGTGATTAAAAAGATTCTGACTATGAGGGAAACGGGGACTAATGGTATCTCTTTTTTGTACGGTCGTCGGGGACCATTTTTATAGTACATGTGTGTGTAGCTACTTTCGGACATGTCTATTTCGGCCGATGGTAAGCTACAAAGAAAGGTTGGAATGGGGATGTGGAAAGGGGGGTTGCAAAGCGACAAAGACAGGAACATGGAGGGGAAAACGAATATCCATGAAAAATATGTGAAATGTCCTACATATCTCTGAAAGGATGAGGGGATGCACAAATAAGGTAAATCCAAAGTCGGGGATCAAGTCCGAAGAGATCCATCTCTTACAATTGGAACTCCGGGGCTTATGAGGCTGCCGGATTTGGTCCAAAAGCGGCTGTGATGAAGCGGCATACGTTGGGTCACATCGGGTCATGTCACATCGGGTTACGTTAGGTTCGAATGCGAGTTGAATGGAGGCAGCGGGTTTGTCTGGATTCGTGATATATCAACGATACGGACTCAGAAGGACGTCGAGTCTCTACAATGTCCTACACATTCGAACACCAAGTCCAATACCAGAAATGTAATTCATCCAGTTTATTCTCTTCCTTTCACTGACTTCCATGTGATATTCACCTTTATTTCAAATCCTTCACTATTCTGTTGCTGTTTCATCACTTTCATGCAATATCTCATCACGTTTCTATTTCACTCATCCACCCTTAAACCCCTATCCCTTCAAAATATAAAGAATGTCCTGTAGTAGCAAAAAGAATGAAGAACCCAGTTTTCCCCTCTCTACTAGTTTGCATTTTAGTTCTTAAAGAACCAATCATCCTCACTCAATTTGTGTTTCCTTTTGTTGCATACATTCCACTATCACGATTTAAATTGTAGCGCAGAATCTTCATCTCGTCACATCAACACTGCGTATTGTGCTGTCATCTAGGACACCCAGCTAAGCCTTCCAATCCTTGTTTATCACTGCATTGTGACATCATGTCATCTTGCATTTCTCCATGTTTGTTTATTTGATTACACATGTTATCCCACTTTATGGCGTTACCGTCAGGAGTGTCCCAAGTCCTGTTCACACCTTTGCAATGTTTTCCTCTTTTATTACCTCTTAATCTGAGGTCATAGATGTAGAAACCATATCACTGGGAGGGTGGTGCACCCACCTACCAGCACAGGTACATGCCCCAAACCCTTCACCACCAACATCAGGTAACCCCCACTGCCTTCGAGCCCACACCTCACAAACGACATTGACATGTCAGTCGATGTGTCAACGTGTGTTCATGAGGTCTCCAGCACAGACACATGCATGAAGACCTCACAAAGGCACATTTTAGCACATCAAAAAGCGAAATGGCATGTTCTGATGCGTAGGCAAATGCAAGGATAAGGGTAATCCCTGATCCGCAGGTATCAGTACTCTTGAGAGTACGAGTACGGATACAGATTCTCATATCCGTGGGCTTCAAAATGAGCCTAAGATCATCCAAAACAGTCAAGAATTGACTGAGATAGAGACTAAACATTGATTGGACTCTATCTCAGTCAATTCTTGACCGTTTTGGGTGATCTCAGGCTCATTTTGATCAGGAATCCGTGGGTAAAATCCGCGGATATTGTATCCGTATCTGTGGGGAGTACAAGTACAGATACAGACAAATGTATCCTGGGATTACCCCTGCATTTGCCTACTGATGCGTTGTCTCGTGGCACCACCATTACCGTTGGAGTGGTCCTGAGGGACCTCTTGGGATCGGGGATGGAATCACACAGAATGGCTGAGGTGGATGGGATAGAGAACTGTCTACTACATCCAGAACTGGCTACTGACTAAGGTCCAGGTCACGTGACATGACAGGCACCACTACTACAAGTGCCCCCTCCTCTGTAGCAACGCCCTCGTCGCTAGTGAAAGACAAACAAAACAAAAGAGACAAAAAGAACAGCTGAAAGAAAAGCAAAAAGGAACAGAAAGGGAATGCAAAGCACACAGAGAAGCAAAAAGCAGGTGTAAACTAGTCTACCCCAGATGGATCTAACAATGGTGAAAAAAAAGGTGTAGAAATAGTGGTATGATATGGAGAAGGAAGCGGAATGAGACGGCATGGGGTCGGTGGGTCGGTGGTTGGCCACGGGTGGACGCGAGGGGACGTGGGGTCGTCATACGATGCATGGGCGAGGCCGCGAACGCGAACGCTTGGGGTACGGCTGTCATGGCGCGTCGCGCGGGTTGGGCCGTGGGGGTCATGACCACGGGGTGTGGTGGATGGATTCGCATCCTCGGGTACGCGGTTGGGGTGGCCGTATCGTGTGGGTAGGTCGTCGTGGGGGTGGGTAGATGTGTGGGGATTGGGACGTGGGGCCGCGCGTGTGTGGACGGGGTATGGTGGGGCGGGGTGTGTCGATGGCGTTGCGCCGGTTTTGCTGCCTGGAGCTTGTGCGGTCGAGGTCGATCGTGTTGGAAACGGGCGTTCGGGGCCGTAAAACGAGTCGGCGTGGGGCTCGCAGGTGCGTGTATGTCCGGTTCGTCGTTTGGTTACGCTGGGTGGGGCCGGACACGTCGTTCGCGTGTGTATAGGCCGTTGGGGTCGTATTGGTACTGCAGGCGCGAGGGATCCAGCGTCGGCATGTTGTGCCATGCCAATGGGGTCGAGGAAATGGGTGCCGGCGTGTGCCAGAAGCGCGAGTCGATGTGGTGACGTGGCAGTTGGGCGACGTGGCAACGGATGGGTGGGCATGATAACGGTGTTGGTGAGGACGGCGCAGGTGAATACGGGGTGGGTAGAGCTGCCGTACGGACGCGGGGGGGTCTCAAGCGTCTGTGTATTCAGTAGTGAACCTGTGGGCGTCCGAATGAAAAATGGTATGTCGAAAACGGGGACGGTGATATCGAGGGCGCACCTGGCTGTGCGACGGCGTTGTTGGATACGTCGTCCGGCTCGGCAACCTCGTGGGGGTCTTCTAAGGAGTGTGGGGTGCCGTGGTTGGGCGTGGTTGGTCGGGTTTTTGGTGGGCGAAGCTGGTGACGTGGCTGCGCGAGGTGGCTGTGCGGAATGGTGAGGATGGACAAAAAGTCGTGAAGATGGTCGCGGGGCATGTAGAATGATGTGGACGTATCGCTGGGGCCATCGGAGATTGTTTTTTGTAGTGTTTTGCATGAGTGTGCTGCGTGGAATCGCACGGGTGGGCTCTCGGGGGGGTACTCTGTGCTCGAAAATCTCTGTTGCTGTAGTCAAAAAGGGTCTGTGCGAGTGGAATGTTGTGGTCTCCGGTGGCATGGCTCGAATCGCGCTCTCATCACCACGATGGAGTGGTCTCGAGGGACCTCTCGGGATCGGGGACGGAATCACACGGAATGGCTGAGGTGGATGGGATAGAGAACTGTCTACTACATCCAGAACTGGCTACTGACTAAGGTCCAGGTCACGTGACATGACAGGCACCACTACTACACCGTCACAACAACAACAATGGCGATGACTTCCACTGCCAACTGGCAGCAGCAAGGTGACAACAATGGTGGTGGAGCAGGGAGGATGGCAGTGGGACAAGATGATGGAACCAGCCCAGCCCAGCCCCACAAATGCGAACCATCATGTCAATTGAAGCGCACACTTCATTTGTGGGCATTGAGGAGCTTGCTGCTCACTGGTGTTGACACTGCCCACACAGTGACATGGGTAACTACCATACCCATGTCTGACTGTGGGTAATGCAGACCTGTACCCATGACAAGTGCAGTGTCTGTGGGTATGGGTACGGTGTCTGGCCTGGGGACCCACAGGTCACCCATGCTACACCCTAACTTTGATTTTGATCACAGCACTTCTCTTGAGTTTCTCATACACTTCTATTCCTTCTCTTTCCTTTCCTATACCAGTGTATACTTTCCAAAGCTTTCTTGCACCTTTTCACCTTAGTAGTTGTAGGATTCCCTTCTTATAGCTACATATAGCATATCACCATTATCACACATGCTTCATCACAACTATCGCATGCTCATCATACTTTGTCACAACATCGCACAGCTTTTTTCTTACTTTGCACCACTCTGGATGTGTTTCCTCTATTTTTTCACACTTTTGTAGCTAGTATCTCCCCTCTTTTACCATTAGGATTGAGATTGAACCCCTCAGAATTCATACAGCACTGTGGTAGAGTAGGTATTTGGTTCTGCTCACATTGCTACAGTGCACCCTTTCAACAGGTATAGGTAGGACCTTGGATACCCACAGGTTTACTCATGTCCTTGCCCAGGCAGGCACACCCTGTGCACCCCCCATTCCACCTCCCACTCATGCAGCACGCATCCATTGATGCACATTTGGTGTCATAAGGTCAAAAGGATGATGTGGGTATGCAGACTCCAGCAGCAACTGGGAGAGACCCACAGCAGGTACAGGTCCCAGGTAACCTAATGGTCAGTAGTTAATGGCACGGGTAACCCCCGGGTACAACTGGGTGTACCCATACCCATACCTGGCTTTACCCGTACCCGTGGCGACGGGTACGGGTTCTGGTGGGTACGGGTCCGGGTACGCCTAGTTACCTGGGGGTATCCCACGACAATGTGGTGGGGTGCTGGTGAGGTGTCACCGGTGAGGTCTCGAACCCCCTGCAACCTCGCGAATGCAGCCCAACGTCAATTGACGTTGGGGTTGCGTACTCGTGAGGTGTTTGCCAGGGGGGCGGGGACCTGGGCACTGGTGCCAGGAACCTCGCACACTGTACCCGTTATCGGCGGGTACCCACCACATTCCATCCTAAGTACCTTGCGAACAACGGGGGCGCGTCAATTGACGCGCTCCATTTGTTTTCGCGAGGTTGGATGGGGCTGGGGAGTTTCCATGGGCGTCCGCGCATGCTCACTACCTCGTGAACAACGGGGGCACGTCAATTGACGCGCTCCATTTGTTTTCGCGAGGTTGGATGGGGCTGGGGAGTTTCCATGGGCGTCCGCGCATGCTCACTACCTCGCGAACAACGGGGGCATGTCAATTGACGCACTCCATGTTTTCGCGAGGTTGGATGGGGCTGGGGACGTCCCATGGGCATCCGCCTCGTTTCCGTCGTCCGTTGCACCGGTCCCCGTTCCCGTGCTCGCTGTCCTCGTTGTCGCCATTGTCGTCATCCCTGTTGCCGTCGTTGTCCCCATTGCCGTCGTCCTTCTTGTCCCGGTCTCCATTGTCCTCGTTGTCCCGTTCCCCCGTTGTCGTCTTCCCGTTGTCGTAGTTGCCGTTCCCGCTTTGTCGTCGTCTTCCCGTTCTCGCCGTCGTTGCGTTCGTCGTCATTCTTGTCTTCGTTTACCCCATCGTCCTCATTCCCGTCGTCCTCGTTCTTGCTGTCATGGTCGGCCTGGGTTGTCCCCGTTCTCGGCTGCATCCCATCTGCTTGTTGCTGTTGCCGTGTTCGTGTTCGTTTGGCACGAGGGTGCGGGAAAAAAACCTAAAAGTATTTAAGTAGTGAGTAGAATAAATGAATAAATGAATAGAATGCTTACCTGGGGTGCCCTGGCACCCACACCCGTTGCCGTGTCATTGTTGTTGAAGGAAATCATATGTCACGGGACCGTGACAGTGCCCGTGAGCTAACCCGTGAAAACCCGTACCCAGCGGCACGGGTACAGGTTTGTCACGGGTCCCGATGTGGCTACCCGTACCCATACCCGGGCCTACCCGTAGGAAAAACCCACACGGGTTCATGTACCCGTGCAATACACTAATGGTCAGAAGCTCATACCCAGGACAAAACCCATGCCCACAGACACAGGTATGGGTTTTCATAGGTAAGAGTCTGGGTATGAACTTTTTTACCTGTGGCACACACTAGGCCCAAATAAAGAGCCCATTTGTAAATTGCACAAGTTCCTCCCCTTGGGCAGCTCCTGGCCAAGTGTGAGGTGGATCAGGAAGTGTCCACTGAACATAATCACATCATTCTATGTATTGAAGTAAGTATTCATTGGTATGTAGGATGCATTGATAAGTAAGATGGACAACCCAACATCAATGATGAGATCTTCCCATCATCTTGGCTTGTAATCAGGACCTTTATTGATGGCAGTAACATTGGAAGTTCCATGAAAATTGCCTGCATAAGTGTCTTGTGATTAGGTTCATGGCCTTTTTTCAATGCACTTTCATCAAGTGCATGGATCATGATAACCACAGGACCAATCTCAGCATTCTCAGTGGTTTCAACCAGTAGTGTTCTTGCTTGCATCCTAAGAGACATAGGGCCACTGCATCCATGATGAATAACAGAAAGCACAGCTGCACATAATTGGTTGTCAAAGAGAGTGAGTTTATTGCAGATGTTGCCAAATAATAGACCAGGAGTTCCAGGGCAAGCATCATGCCTATTGAAATGAAATGAGGCACCAACCCAGCCAAGGCTGTAAAAATATTCCACTATACTGTTGGCAACACTTGATTTGCACATCCCAGCACCACCTGAGAGCCAGGGGATTTGTTCAGATGTTGAGCTGTGCAGCCACTTAATACTCTTGGAAAGAGAAAAAACCTCATGCCTGAAAGTCAAACCCTGTTGGGATCCCACTGAACCACATGGACCATTGCTCCAGGAAGACTCTCCAGTCTTTCATCTTCTGCTACAATCATGGATCAGCATAACATGTCCCATGATATCCACATGGAACTCACCAAGTCCCTTCAAGTGGTCTGTTTTGGACAAGTTGACCTTCATTGTACAAGCAATTTTCCAGTTATTGATGTCCATTTTTTCATGGAAGCAAGCCTTCAGTTTGCTGAAAGCTTGAGTAAACTGCTCAATCACATCATCAGTTTTCACAGGAAAGGTGTCCTACACTGTCCAGACTTGCAGTTATTATTAAGAAATATGTGGAGGAGGATGCCAACCAATGAAGCCTTGTTTGCCATAGGTTCATAGAAACAACATGTATAGATTGCATGGTTTCCCCAAGCCCTTCAATTCTTTTCAGGGGTTCAGTGTTGCCCAAAGTTTCCCAAAGTCCCCAGTCTAGTAGTGCCTTGACAGTCCAATCTCAGATCAGACATGTTGTCATGGAGCTGTTAAGGGATGAAAACAGACCTTGTGTACAGCAGTTGGCACTGTCACACAAGTTTGGCATATGGGTGGACCAGTGAATGTTAAATGAGAGATGTGAGTTTGAAACAAGCAAAAACCTCACTTCACTGATGGCATCACCTATTTGCACAAACCTCTATATATACCCCATCACAATCCCAAAACTGTCTGATGAAACAGCAGCTGTCATAGCTCAATACTGGACAGAGTATATATGTGCACAAATTCATTCTCTTTTTGCTCCAAATTTTGTAGGACATTCAGATTGTGTTTAGGATCAGATGGGGGAAAGGAAAGAACATGTAAAGCAATAGGGCCCAGCTGTCCACCATTACCTGCATGCAACATGGAACCACTGGCACTAACTGGCTTCTTGCACAGAAACAAGCTTGAAATCCTGGCATTTCCAAGCTTATAAGATTTCCCAGGTCCAAGGGATGAGCTGATAAAAGAACATTAGATTCCAAGTGAGTGATAATCACTGAAAAAGCTGTAAATGCATACAGATGCCCTGAGGTTCAACTTGAAAGACAGTGCACAGCACTAATAGACATTTTCACCATCAGTTTTGGCTAGTGAATGATGCAGGTTTTTAAATCTGCATGGGTACCCATGGGTAATACAGGTACGGGTATGGGTTGAGAATCCCATACCCACCAGCTTCAAAATGAGCCTGGGATCATCTAAAACAGTTAAGAACCAAGAGAGACATGCTCAAAACAATTATTTGACCATATCTCAGTCAATTCTCAATGGTTTTGGATCATCCTGGGCTTGTTTTAAAGTGGAAACCTGGCAGGTTATGGGTACAGGTAAAGGTGGGTACAGGTAGACTTGTACCCATGATAAACCCATGTCATTCATTAGTTTTGGCTGCTTCTTGTCATGAAATACCTGAATGCAGAACAGGGCCTACATCAGGAATTTGATGAGGGTCTGACATAGGTAGATCTAGCTGGAACTGGAATGTCATTAGAACCATAGGTTACCATTATGAGGGTGCTCAGATAAAGCTAGCTATGCCTAGGTTACATTGATGAAAAATCATCACTGTTAACACTATGGCAAGTAATGTGTCATTAGTTAACAGCATGCAGCTGTACCATCATTAATCCCTCTGAAGACAATCCCAAGCAATCCTAGCTGACATTAATACAATTCCATCACTAATAACACTATGACACATGATGTGCCATTGGTTAACAGCATGAAGCTGTACCACCATTAATCCCTTAGAAGACAATCCAAAGCAATCCTTGCTGACATTAATACAATTCCATCACTAATAACATTATGCTACATAATGTGCCATTCATTGACAAAGCTATCTTTCATCCAGTAAAGGATAATGCTAGGTCTTACAGTGGTTTATGCCATAAATGTAGCAGTAATATTATTTTGACATTGGAGGTCAATTGTTGGCAAAAATATGCAAGGCCATCATGCAGCCAATCATGACAACAGACTACCAGACAATACCGGGCTGGCATGATGCTAACACCAATCTCACAGTTCTGTTGCATTGGGCAGTGTTGTGATTATCATATGCCTGATTCGAGATTATATGCCGTGACGTATCAATCTTACTTTTTGACAGGCTGGACAAGCGAAAAATGGAATCGTATTTGAGAGCGAACGGTGAGAAACAATACTATATAAGGCGGCGGAGCATTCCTATATCACCCACTCAACTTCTGCGCCCCGGGCTGCCGGCTGATTTTCAAGGTATTTCTGCCTCTTTTCCTTGATTCGGGACAATGCGCTTCCCTCGATTGGAGTTCGGATCTCATTGCAGGCATGGGGAAATATTTTCCTACAAAAGAGATCAGCGTAAGCCACAAGCCAATGATGCACTAACCTGTTCCACCAGGTGAGGATTTCCTGCACCTCTTCCTTCTTGTCAACGTCCTCGAGCAGATTGAGAACGCTGTAGAGGGTCGACGTCCCTCTGAGTCCGTATCATCGATATATCATGAATCTGGACCAACCCGATGCCGCCATTCGACTTGCATTCGAACCCGACATAACCCGACGTGACGTGACGTGACGTGACCCGACGTGACCGACGTAACCCGACACATGCCGCTTTGTGACGGCCGCTTTTGGGCTAAATCCGGCAGCCTCAAACGCCTCGGAGTTCCAATTCCAGGAGATGGATCTCTTCGGACTCAATCCCCGACTTCGGATTTACTTTATTTATGCATCCCCTCGTCCTTTCGGAGATATGTAGGACTTTCTAGATCTTTTCCTTGCATATTTGTTTTCCCCTCCATTTCCTGTCTTCGTTGCTTTGCAACCCCCCTTTCCACATCCCCATTCCAACCTTTCTTTGTAGCTTACCATCGGCCGAAGTAGACATGTCCGAAAGTAGATTACTGTTTCCTGTACTATAAAAACGGTCCCCGACGACCGTACAAAATAAGATACCATTAGTCCCCGTTTCCCTTTAGTCATAATCACCTTTTAATCCCTTCAAATGCTCGTCCACGTAGATCCTTAGCTTTTTATAGTTCACTTCGTCGTCTTTATCGTTGTTTCCGTATATTCGTTCATCGTTTCCGACCCGACCCGACCCGACCCGCCATACCCGACATTGTCGGCATCGTCGGGTTCTTTATTATTTGTCCGTTTTCACTCCGTTCATCGCCGGCTTCGTCGTTATTAGTCCAGTTTTACGCGGCGGCTTTACTTTTACTAACAATCCCTTTCTTTTACTACTATTCCTGACACTGACTTATCCAGTCACTTCTACGCTGACACCCACAGGTTAGGATCTTTATATATTTCTTTATATAGTTCCGAAGCCACACAGAACCCGCATCTACAACGCTGTTGTAGAAAGTCTCAGAGTCGGTCACCGTGTCGGTGCGTGAGAATGTGCTCGAGGAGCACAAGGCAAAGCGAACCTACTGAATTATCAGTGACTAACATACAAGAGGCATGAAAAAGATACCTGTGTTGCGATATATGCTAACGAAGCCTTGGTGACACAGGTCATACCATGGATGCGGGCGTTGCCGGACCTAGTAGCCTTCGGTTCGTCTTCATCTACTGAGCTGGGGGAAGTGAAGACATGCTTGTATCCCTATATACGGCGTCATTGCGTTTTAAACCTGTGTGAACCAATCAAGATACCATGCGCACCATGACCAGAATTTGGTTCCTGAACAGCCCATTCCAGGGGTCTTCTGGATCATACACGAGATCTGCATAAAGAAACAAGGGCCATTGATCTCCGCGCACTTGCATCTCACCGCTACTCAATTTCTCTCTAATCCTGGGAACCAGAAATGTCATTGTGGCGTACTGTCTGCGGCAACACAAGGATGCTTACTGCGGTGACGACCAATCGACACCAGCAGGACAAAGTAATGAACCCGTCCTCTCGTGGTGGAACCCACGGTTCGTCTTCACCTTGCGGCTGAGTGGGGGATTGAGGGTTTGTCCAGTTGGCGTGATCCAATCCACGATAGCCGCTTTCATCGTTTTGGTGTCATCAGCGCGAGCTCCGTTCATGCCTTTCTGGATCTGTCGCAAGAGCTTTTGGTGACCAACGACATAGACGATTCCATGTATAATAAACAAACCAGATTGGCCATCATCTCTACCTCCTCTTCAGAAGCATCCAGAAGTTTCTTCTTGAGGTCCGGGCATATCTTGAGCAAAGCTGCGAAGACGCGGTGTTCACGATATTCCCTGAGGCAGAAAAATTAATCAGTCATCGTACTCGAGTCAGCCGCCTCTTACTGAGCTGTTAAGGACTCATCCTGGTTCCCCGGTTCCAATTCGCCCATGCGCTGGAGCCCGTTCGTTATAAGGGTGCTGATGTTGCAAAAAGCGTAGATGACTCGGCCGAAATGGCGGCTATGGTGTACTAGAGGGTCGGTCAAAGTCCTGTCCAGACAATCAGCACGCGCGGTGCATAAGGATACAATAAGTCACTCACGGTTTCTTCTTAGCGCCTTGTTGCAACGCGTCGTCACGTTTTCGTCGACCCGGGCCAGTGTTGACTGCAAGATCAGACATGGGGATGCAGGTTCGGTATGGGTCCCACACCTTATATTCATGTAAGGATCTTAATTCATGTTCCGATGAAGGAAACGTCAGCAACCGGCATTTTAGTTCTGAGAGGGAAGACACACCGCTTGAAAAACATCGGGGAATAGGAATGAGAGACCGGCAATATCAATATTGAGGCACGAGAGGGGGACAGCATCTTCAACTTTCTAAGTCAGGCTAGAACGTGGCTGAATAATCGACAAGGGGTCTTGCCATAGCGATTAGTTTATGTTGTTCATCAAATGCGCAAGTTTTGAATTTCCGTGTTCAACCGTTTACTCGCGCGTTTCATGACATCGGCGTTCGAATAAAATTTCTAGAATGTTAGCGGCAACCTAGATGGGGCGTTTATTGTCGAAAGTGATGATCTTCGGCCTCATAAAGTCCTACAGTAAGGCAACGTCAGCAACCAGCATTTTAGATCTGAGAGGGAAGACACCGCTTGAAGACCGGCAATATCAATATTGAGGCGACAGCATCTTCAACTTTCTAAGTCAGGCTAGAACGTGACTGAATAATCGACAAGGGGTCTTGCCGTAGCGATTAGTATATGTTGTTCATCAAATGCGCAAGCTTTGAATTTCCGTGTTCAAATGTATAAATAGTCAGTAGAATGACGCTGAGACTAGCAACGTACCAGTCAAGAAACATGCCATTACCTGCAAAGCATCCTGTGGAAATAGATATTGAAGTAATGGAGAAACAAGTCGAAGTCAGGTGCGCACCGCATTGGTCATTAAAATTTTCATTTGCATGACACCAATATTATTATGCAGGGTGGGCAGCAAACGCATCCGTATCCATAATATGTTGACGAACGATAGCTTTGCAGATATTAAAGGTGAGTAGCACGAGTTCCATAATCCAGAAAGCCACTTACCTTCAATTGCAGAAAAAACGACCGTCTTCGATATGGAAGAATTCCAAAATATGAAATGCTCATTAGACAATGCGCAAGCTCGAATACAGGAGTTGACTACGGAACTGATCCAACGCGAAGCTGAGCTAAAACGGGAGCGTTTCATCAATTCCATTGCAGTGGGACATATTCCGGCTGACAACTTACTGGAATATCACCTGGCGTGCCCCAATCGGCAGCCTGATTGGACTAATTCTTCTCCAGTTCCCAGTGGGTCACTGTTTTATTAGGGACAGCCTAAGAACAACAAGCTGAAAATTATTTTATGTAGCATCTGAAGTTAATGAGGGCTTGGAATCAGATGAGGAGAAGTAATAAATGTCGTAGTAATTTTTTTCTAAATATTAGCCGCTTGGAAGACCGTGCTGCGAAGTAAGGCAACCTCCAGCTGCATGAAACGTGCTGATTCCACCGGATCGGAGCGCATCTCCATCATCTGGTTCTTCAGGGTCTGGAGTGTGGCCCCATACATCTGCTGCGTGAAGCGATGGTCCGAGCCGTATTTCGCTCTCAAAACAACCCAAACCGCCTGAAAATTATGTAAACTGTGAAGGGCATTTCTTTTAAAAGTAGAACTTACCAATCCGGCCGCTGTCACAGAGGTTTCAAAGGGGATCATCGGGCTCGGTAAGCCCAGCCGTTGCCAATGATGGACAATGGAAAATGAACCCAGACCCAGGAAAATTATTGTCATAATGTCGAAGATCAGCTCGCTCCCAAACCAGATTGGGAAGTTGCGCTGTAATGAGTATACGGGATGAGTATACGAAGAGAAATCAAATCTGCTTACCCATTTCGGAGGATGCGTAAATATTTGATGGTTCTCGATGAGACTGACTAAGTAAGCAATACTCCCATACTTACCCGATTCAACTAGGGGGAGAATATGTGTCACAACCACATTAAGAATGTCGTTCTGGCACCTATTATGCCCATTTTGGACCTAAGTAGAATGTCATTCAACGTCTACAAGTTGAGACGAAGCTGTCACTCACGAAGTCGATCAGGTCCGAGTGGGGACGCTCAAGCGTACCCAAGTTGATCAACGTCCCGTCACTCGGATTCACTATACCTATTACCACATCAGTATGTTACGCGGTTACTTTTATGTTGTTCATTACTTAGCCCCGGTTGCCAGAATGCGCCCAGCTTTGAGCGGCCCATTAATCCCGTCGCCCATATTTCTTGTCGCGCACGCAATCGGCGCTGTGAGATTGAACAAAACCAGTCGTGTCGTGGAATCCCTACGTCATAAAAGTTTTGGGCTGCGAGAATTAAACAATGCCAGGGTTTGGCAAAAGTCGGCAAAACAGTGAAGTCGACTTTGCCCATGAGGGGCGGTTGGAACGAGGGAGGTAGAGGAATATCGAAGTCCCCGTATTGTTCCTGTTCGGTGTTAGCTCCATTAGAATTCAAGTTGTAGTTATTTTGAACCCACATTTGGATCTATAAATTTTTTAATTCGGAATATAAGATGAACTATGGCACTTACGCATCATGGACATTTGAGGATTCTGAGTAGTTACCGTCAATCCCCAATGGTGGGAGGAGATAACCGAATTGTCCTGGCTAGCACTGGCGGGAATGGCCGTCATTGATCCTGATGGTTGAGCGTTGCTTCGCGAACCTGAGGAAGAGTAAGATGAAACGAGTAAAATCGTTATGATAAAAAATGATACCGTACCTGCCATATCAGAGTCTAGTTGTCCGAGTTGCTCCTGGATGTGTGACTGAAACTGTGCAAGGGGACCGGTCAGTACAATCGTGGATACATAAAAATACACACCGCGGCTAGAGTATAATCGCCCGCTAGTGGTTGCGTTGCCCATGAGTCGACATAGGGGTCGCTGGGATAGCCAATTTCCCCTGAGGGCAACTGCATGAAGAAAGGAGTCAATATTAATATTGGGGATGACAAGATAAAAACCATTGTGTCCATAGGTTGCGGCATTGCCAGCAATCTCACTAACGTTGTTATTTGTTCGTCTCCCTGCGAATACAACGGTTAGCCGGGTTGGAGTAAAGGCGAGCCCAGGCCACTTACCCAAGTAAGGCCACTGCCAGTCGCCGTGGGCTGCTTGAACGAGTCGGTAGGACGTAGATCCATGTTCAGCAAGAGGGGGGTTGGGGTCTGCAGAATTGAAATAAGCCGAAACCGACAACTTAAATGAGGCTAACACACACGCATTCCACGTGTAAGCATAACCTCCTAAAATTTTAGTGCTCTGTTTGCCATTTGTATTAACTTCAAGTTCATGTCAGAATTTGTATTGTGATCATGCCAGTAAAACTATGGTGCATACGGGAGTACAAAATATGATGAAGACAGGAAAAAATGGCGGCTGGGAGAGCAAGAAAGGATGCCGAAAACATGAAGCATGTTCAATCACGATGACTGTGAGCTTGAACATCTGACCTGTGTTGCATGGACTTAAATGTCCGAAGCTCTTTTGTTGTGATCGAGACCAATACGGACCAGACTCCGAGGTCACCACCGTAAACCTGCTTCGATCTCTCAGTCAACTGCAGCGGTAGGCCTGACGATGCTTCATACCATAATCAGAACTTCCACCGATGCTGTGATGTAGATCCCGCTATCTCGATCCGTCTGGGTAGATTGTCTAGAAGTGGACGTGCTTTTGGTCGTGGATTGACATGGGGTGGTCGAGCATGGAAATGTAAGTGACGAAAACTCTGACGAGCGTGAAACAGGACATCCTATTGTCTCCGACTTTGTTTCACAAGGCGTATCCTGCTGGAGTATAAGAGCCGGTTACTGATGGCGTATAAGTTCCAACTCAGGAATCATCGCAACAACTTGGGTAAGATGAAGAAAACAACCCCAGGTTCGTCCTGGCGGAGCTTTTCTTATCATTCCTCGTCACGGAGAGTAAGGGAGACGATGCAGTGTACGTGCTCGAGTCATGTGGCGAAGTCTACACCCCGATGAACTGGGCCGTCTCTCTGTTTCATGGCAATATGCGTGGGTGCTGTGGTGGGGACGTGTTGAGTAGGGAACCGATCAGCACCTCGACGGCCCGGGCTGCTAGAGCAGGAGCGAGTCAACACTACAGGGTATGGGGCTGAGTGAACACTATAGGAGGAAGGCGAACGGCGGCGTAAATGAGGAGATGCCGTGACCATATCAATGACTTTGGGCATCCATGAGAACGGGACGATGGGCGGTTTGACTCTACAACTGGCGAGCGTGTACGAGTACGGTGGGTTGGGTACGTTGATGAACACTACTGACATAATGTCTGGGTTCATGTGCGCGGATGATTCTGGGAAAGAAGTCTCGAAGTCAGATCGTGAGTTGCATAACATCGAGAAAGATAGACCATACAGAATCGCCAGCTGTTGCGATTTCCTTAATTTGAATATTTTGAATTGGTTTAGCCACGGTTAACCGCGAGCTACAGTCATATTAAACTGGTCTGTGTAGTAAGTTATAGTAAGTTAACGAATCGCTAACAAACACAATCGTTCTTTGAACTCTGAGCCGACAACTTTCATATGGTCATGCAACGCCGCGAGTTCCCACCGGCTACCCTCCGCCGTTGAATGTACAATGGCATCCATACCAATGTTTTCGCCACGAATGACGACAACCTGCTCTCCCACTCCTGTTGGGTGTAACGGCTTGATATACTTAATAGGTACCTTGAGCTTCGTTTGGGAACGATCCTTCAGCTTGCAGGTCGCCTCTGATGATCCCCAGTCAAGTGTGGTGTCGCCGAGGACTCCCATCCGATGTTCATATCGACCGAAATGCCAACCCGAGAGGCCGGTCGACCCTGAGATTATTATTGTTAGCCTTCTTTCGCGAAGCTTTGGGTCCAAAAGCCAATCTTCAGGGAGCCCTACGAAAGGGCGAGTTAATGAAGTTCAACATACTGTCGAATAATCCTACCCAAAGCCCGGACTCGAAGGTCATCGCAATCATCGTTTCCGGGTGTCCAAGAAGACGGATCCCACACCGGACTGACTCCTGACAGTGGCTCCGAAAGGGGGGTGGAAGAAATGACCGGCTCGTTGGACAAGAGAATGTCATCTTGGGCAGGTATGATCACAAATTGTCGAAGAGGTCGACCAGTCCTGGCGAATTTCGTATCAATCCTGAATATCTGGTCGATAATGAAGGATGCTTACCTGTGATTCAACACCATACTTGACTGTATCGTGATCACCGTAAGCCCCGCTTCCAACTCAACTTAAACGATAGAGTTCCGGGTAGATTTGATTAGGCCGCGATAACCTTTATACTGGCCAGAGGTGATCAATACACACAATCCTACCGAAGGATCATGGGTAATTTTGTCATAGACCTCAGCGGAAGCCGGTGGCGTTTCATCAGAATAGTCAGGTTCGGCGATGTCCAAATCTCGTGAGGATACTGAAACCTGTGGTGCCACGGATGCCAATGAGTTCTACATCAGCAAGGATGCTGCAAACATACGTGTGTTGAAGTTAATGGCTCATATAATGTGACAACGCCCTGATCGCACGCAATAACCCATCCCGATCTCCCTCGCTCCGTTCCCACCCTAACCTTGACATAATCGCCGCTCTCGAAATATTTCTGGACGGTATCAGAAGGAACATCAACCAACTGCCCGCTGCTGCTGCCAGTCTTCAATATAACTCGGATGACGTCGGTTCCGACATTTATCAACTCTCCACGCAAACCCTGTTGCTCGCCCGATATGATCTGGACCGTGTCACCGGTAGACAATCCAACGACAGCATTCTGAGCGATCAGTTTTCAGATCGCCCCCCAACTCGAACTACCAATGCTGTGGAATGGTTTGACTTCGTCCATCGACGGATTAACGTCTTGCGTTTTCAGGCCCGTAAGGTCGAAGACTTTCTCGAGCATCCCATTTTTATAAATGTCACCATTGAATCTATTACTGCCATCGCCTGCCAGTGTCTTGACCGCGTCCAATCCATAGACATCGACGATTTCCGCAAAATTAAAAAGGCGTTGGGGAGGGCAACATTGTGGTGGTTGCTTTCGCTTCCCTTTCAGCGAGGGGTCTGGCAGGATCATAGGAATCCGGGGTACCAGTGCGACCTTGAGGATACAATGATTGATTGTCAAAATGAGGCCAAGGTCTCCTTTATATTTGCCCCGCTTTGGCCGAACCCAGCTGCCTGGAATAACGGGATCATCTAAGTCCCGAAGTGTAAGTATACGAATCCTCTCCTCGAGGGGAACTATGTGGATGCCACGAAAGAGATAAACGCCATGTATACCGCGAAGAGCGTGCTGAATATCCCTTTCACTCGATGCTTCTACGAAGACTTCACCGCGCAAGGAATCACGAGCAAAAGCGGAAAGGATTGGAAGGGGCTGTGTCGATGCCTTCAGCATGATCTCGAACACCACATAATGCGTAAGGTTAGGCTGTAAGAACAACCCGTTAGAATTGGCCCACTAGCAATATCCAAGCATACCTTGACAGCAACACGGAAAACAGGAGGGTCAGTGATGGCTGCTGCCATGAAATATCGTGTGAAGGAGTCGCCTTGTACGGAAGGTGGAGTTCGTTGGGGTCGACGCCGTTCTAAAATGTTTTGGGTAAGTTCAGCCCACCTATCCTTATCGGCTAGTCGAAATAAGGGAGGAAAGTGCGACATTTTGTCAGGGTCGTCCAACTTGTCGCCTTTGAGGTCACTGTTATCATCGCTACTCTGGATGAATCCGCCTGATCCAGACCGTGGTGCTCAATATGATGGAATTTTGTGGTATATACGACATACCAAAATCATCATCGCTGCTGACTAAATCATCTTCGTTATCACCATCCTCGGCGGCTTCGATGCTAAGCAATTGCAACACCTGCCAGTGAAATGCGAAAGTTAGGTCGGTATAGCAAAATATGATGACTTACGTTCGGTTTCATCCGCTTCGATGGCATGATAACTCTCTGCTCAGTACGGTCGGTTGTTGCCTGTGGAAGTCGGTGACGCCACTACACCACTGAACTTCAAGTTGCGCTGGAACGGCTGGAACGCAGCTTTTTCTCTCAAAGTTGTGTGATTTTAAACGACATTCTACTAGTTAGTTAGTATCTATCCTACTTTACATTTGATACCATCATTAACAAAAGAGAATGGGATGAGAGACGGGTGGAAAGGTAGAAGAAAAGAAAAAAAACAACAACAAAGGCCGAAGAGTTTTGGAGAGCAAAAGTTTAGGGCTGGTTTCAAAATATTTTGTTATGTAATATTTCCATATATGGGTTTCCAAACCTTGGTCCAGGGTTTGATAAACTGAACCGAATACTCATTACATAAAAATGATAAAAATGGTAACAAGCATTTTGCAAATGCCAAGAATCGAACTCGCTCCAAACAATAGAGAAAGTAATCATAACACATTCTAAACGGTTAGACTATGTATAACATTAGCTTGAATTTTTTAATTATTATCTATGTACTCCGAGTCAACGCTAACAACAACCTAACCGTGACATCACGCAGTGACGCGGTCGCGGCCTACGAACTTGAACTCAGGCTCGACGACTTCAAGTTGGTTCAACACATTATGGAGGAGTTGGAGGCCCTTGGTGATCCAGAGGAAGACTGTATGTCCAAATTTCTAGTTCCAATATTGAAGAACCGCGGCGTGTATTCAAGTTGGTTACTAGTATCCGATATCATTCCGAGTCTCCACTCAGGCTTTCAGCTCATCTGCGCCATAGACATCAAACGCATGCCAGTGCCCCCCCCCCCACTGGCACTGCATCAAACAATGCTACCCATGACCTTACCACCCCGAACCCATTCTCCACGCTGAGTACCCTTCCCCTCACAATGCAATCACGAGTCTGCCCTCAAAGATGTCCCCCCTGCAAGGCACGAAACCCCGGGCCCGGGCCGTTGACCAGAAGCTTGATGGTCACCGGCGTATCGCTCAAATTACTGTGCTTGACCCCGAAAGCCTTGGAGTCTGAGCTCGCAAGCTATGGCGAATATTCTGGTGCACCCGTGGAGGAATGAGCAGGAGAATCGGGAGTAAATGATATGAATGGATGGCCTGAGTAAGAGTACGGATAAATTTTTATTAGTAAATTCTCAATGAAATTTGCTTTGACAAAAATCTATCTTCAATTGAAGACTCGGAGCAGGATGGTGCCCACCTTGTGCGGACACTGCCTCTCATTGGCGCTCTGTTCAAGTTTGCGCTTCCACATCACCCAACACAGATCAGTCAATGGCCGCGTTCTTCCTCACGAAATTCACTGAGTGTGTGATGTTACAGTCCGCCATGTAGTATAAACTGATCGCCGTAAATGATGCAGTCAGTCCGAGTCTGGAATCACAGATCTAGAATGAAATCCGAGTCATGATGATACATGTGCCACGGTATTATGAGGGCCCGCCCTGCCTGCATTCTGAGTCCTCACCTGGCACAATGGGACTATCAATCTTCTGAGATGGCGCCAGACCCGGAGCCTTCGGAGTCCTCACTTCCAGAGTCAGAGTCCTCACCTCCGGGCTCGGGTTGATGGTGACATTCTGCGTTGCGGAGCAACTCGCCCAATACATCTTTCCCTCCGGTAAAGAGCTTAGTAGTAGCCTGAGCTGGGGTGGAGCGAGGATAGCTGCGGTTTAACCCTATGACGGGATGGACATTGCGGTGGCGCTCTGGTTCCATGGCAAGGCGAACCATAGAAGCTTCCCAATCTGCCTGCAACTTGCGTTGCCCCGCAAGCGGTATCTCTTCCCCCAGAAGCCGAGTTTCCATCTGAGACATTTCCACTCTCTTCTGCAGCAGCATCTCCTCATACAGTCGCACATCACGTGTGATTTGGGTATACTGGATAAGGTTCTGCATGAATTCTGGTGATCGTTGACAGGGAATGGCTTGCATGATGTACTGAGAAAAATAAATATATTGATTTTTTTATACTCGAAGCACCAGACGCTTACATGGATGATGTCCAGGGGTCGATACCCTGACAGATCATGGTCAAGAATTGTATTCAGATCCGCATAGCGGCTGTGGGAGGGGGGATCTTGCACCGAGGTGCATTGCTTGTCGACAGGGTTCATAGGAGATAAGGGAGTGGTTTCTGCAGACTCGGGGCTGGCTCAGGCTTGTATTTCAACCACGGCCGCGGCGCCATGGGAATACTAGTGGGACCCCTGGCCGCGATTCAGGTATGACATATTTGTACCGGAATGGGGTTAGTATACCAGCCTGTTATCATACTTGGCATGTACATACTGGAATGGTAGCTTCAAGTTGAATGTCAATGACATACCGGTCTTGGGTGCCTTTGCTGGTCTGCTACGACAATTGGCAAGTATATCCAAGGCTTGTGACGTTCAACAGCTGGTATATGACTTGTCAAGTATGGTACGAGAATGTTGTAGAGGATGCCAAGATGCTGAAGGGTCGTACAAGCCCGTGAAGGGATTGTATTCAGAGTGTACAATATTGGTAAGGTGACGTAACCTTCCATGCCCTCTGCATCATCAGGGGGACCTTCCCCATCCTCTGGGTCAAGTCCGTCGTCATTGTCATCATCACTGTCGCCTTCTTCCTCTTCCTCTACTTCCTCTATCTCCTCCTCGGCATCCCTATCTGGTTCAACCAGCTCACCGTCGTTGCATGTGTCATCAGCTCCGCTGTCTTCAACGTCACTGGAATCACTGTGAGGTGCCATCCAGGCCTGGTCGCCTTGTGCCCACCACCACCCCCACAAAACCGTAGGCACTCAACAAACCTAGTTCAATTAGTCGTTAACAACACAAATAACATTTTCACTTACATGTTTACGTAGTAGTACAGCGTCAAGAGGATGCACTGGTATGTAATACCACCCATTTTGAAAGCGAAGTTAACGTCTTGGTTACAAGGTAGTGTGTAAATTTGGCCGAGGCCGGTAATGTTAACAAGTGCAGCTCCTATAAACGACCTGTAGAATGCATCCACTACGGCCCTGCCAAATAACAAAAAGTCTATCAGCGAGGACCAACAGATGACATGGAGACATACTGTGGAACTTGAGGGAGAGTTGGCGAGCGAGACCACAGTTACATTGAGTTGGGGTTGGGATGTAATGTTTTCGTAGCCAGGGAGTATCTCGCCCACAGTCAAATTGAATGTCAGCAGTGATTTTCTTCTTTTTCTGAAGATCCTTTGTGTATGGCGCTAGGCAAGAATCCATTTCCTATTGGTCAATACAACTGCCAGTGAGACTTGAGCGAATCTTAGCATGCACGTGACAAGTGCACAGACCCAAGACATGCATATATATAGGACAGACCCTGATCAGGAATATCCCCCACTCTTGATCAGCCCACAAACTGTCCTGGCCTTGCCTCCTTGTCGTTCCCAGTCTCCCCTTCGCTGTGGACGAGGATTGTTGTCCCCTTCAGTTGGAGAGAGCTTGGACCGAAGCCTGGCAACTCTAAGATTAACAGAAGCTAAGTGTATGCTCTCTGCACTCTCCTCCCCCAACCCCTTGTTCCCTCCTACTCCCACCGCTGCTCCCTTGGCAGGTCCTGAGGGGGGCCTCAGCCTCACTGGCTCTTTTGTAAGTGGTCAATTCTATGAAGAACGGAGATGTCCCTGACGCCACTACCCTCCTCCAAATGCTTCAGGTGAGCGGTGCATCTTCCAAGTTGTGCTCACTAGTCCTGGGTTGTTCTCCGCAGTCTCTTGGTGTGTTCTTGTTGTTCATTGATCAGTTGCATTTCTCTCTGCATGCTCCATGTTGTACTCGCCACTGTCCTTCATTTACATGTAAATTGTTGTTGCATTCTGTTACCTGCAGTAATCAAATGATGGTTTTCAAACTTGCAATCCCAATAGCAGTTGTAAGCTTGAGAAAGTTTGGCCATAGACTTGTAAGACTTGCACTAAATTTGCCAACTCGTGCACTTCTGTCACTACCATGGCAACTTGTACAATTCTGGCAGTATCTGGTAAAAAAAGGACTTGCTAACATGGCGATGTAAGGCTGGTTGCCAGAATTGTACAACTTTTACAGGAATGTACAATATTTATTAGATTTTAGGCCGATATATGGCCATGTCATCTTTCGGCACTTTTGCTGATCATCGGTGCTGTTCAGGAGCTCCAGAAGTTGTGACAGAAGCCTGAGGGCAGATTGAACTTGAAGGGGTTTGTGTGAGAGGTGGCTTTTTCTGACAGGATTGATTTTATAATTACATACTTTGTTGGTTCAGATTTGTTATGATTCTGAGTCTGCACTCAGGCTGCCACACCTTTCAAGTTCAAGTTGTTTTTCATTTCATTTTTGTCCCTTGTCTTCTTTTCAAATTGGACATTGTTCTTTTCTTACCCCTGCCAATGGTTCGAGACTAGTGTTGCCTCAACTCAGCTGGTCAGGAAAAGCTGATCCTGGTTTTGAATTTTTGGTGCACAATCAGCTTTCTCACAGGCTGATACTTGCCAGTGGTGGCCATGGTCTATCATATGATAGCTACCAAATGTTGGCCTTTGACTTGTTGAAAATGCTGGTTGTCACCGTGCAATCATGAACACATCCCCTCATGACCTTGCTGTACCAAATAAGCCCTTTGCTGACAGATACATCCTTGTTCAACATTAAAGCATACTGTTGTGATGGCGAGTGTCGGTGTGGTTCCGGACTGGGAATGACAGGGGTGATTGACTAGGAAGTGATCAGAGGGGGTCAGCAGCTTATCAGTCATGATGATGTGAAGAGGAATCCTAGTGCCAGAGTGGTGTCCAATAGCGGGAACGTTGAGTCCGACACTTCCAGTTGATTCCGACGTGTCGGGATTGAGTCCGATGAGGTGGAGTGCATTGGGGAGTGAAGACAGAGACGCACAGAGACCATGTAGGTCATAGACTACTATCTGATCGTGGTCTAACATTAAATTTATGAGCAGAAGGTCATGGTACAGTGAGTGGTTCAGACTGCAATAGTGAGGGTACAGCATAACTTATTTTTATGGTGCAAAACCTGTCTACTTTATACAGTGTTGGACTTGGAATCTATGGACTAGCACACTGGCAGATAGGAGGTCTCTACAAATGTACAAAGGGAGTGAGAGGATACATTGGTTGGTTTGTCAGTGTTGAATCTGAAATGTCGTGGTTGCATGGGAGAAGGACTTGACAGACAGGATCCAGTCTAGTCATGTTCAAGTTCCTTCAGAACAGGTAGCATGCAGCAGTCTGTGGTGTTCAGTTAGTGCACTCGTGTTGCGATCTAGACTTCGTCGCGCTGGTGAAGGAGGTCAGTGTTTGGATGGACTCAATGCGAAATGTGCGATCAATCCTGAAAGAGGTCGGGTAAGTTGGATTGCAATGTGACTCCGGATGTGACTTCGGGTCTCGGACCAATTTGGCATTTTTAGTGGACTGTCTGTTTATGAGGGGTTCTGCACTCATAGAGGCTAGGTGCCTCTACACTGTCTCCCATCCTGATATCATATGACAAACTGATATGCAATCATGATGGCAATACTTAGAAGGGCCTGACACAGGTAACTCACAGGTTCCAAATTAGGACACCACACCTATACCCACTGGCACCGCACCTGTACCCTTCCTGTTTATGGGCATGCAGCTGGGCTGTAATTGCACTGGTAGGTGCCCATCCCAGACACCTTGCAAACGACATCCACATGTCAATTGATGTGATCCATACATGTTCACAAGGTGGAAATTGGAATGGGGGGCACTTGGACAGTCTATCAGATCCTGGGCCACTCCAATGTTTAGTCTGGTTTTTGGGTAACCCCCACACACAGATTGCTCTTTGATGTAATCCAAACCTCCTCTGTAGCAACCAAATGATAATAGCTGCCAGTGCTTTCCTCATCTTACCTTGACTCTGACTCAGATGTGAAGTTATAGTAATTGTTGCCAGAGCCTGCCAATGACATGATCTGTAACAAGATGAGAACAAATATTGTATCACTAGCACATTGCTATGATTCTTGGATGCGATGCCAGGAAATCATCAGCACATAACACAAGAAATCAAGAAGCTCTGAGTCATCATTCAGAGTTTGAAAGCATACTAGTAATCATGATGCCACTGGCAGGATCTTTTGGATGTAAGGGTTCAAGTTGTATATCAAATTAATTCAGGGCTGCTAGCATAAACAACAGAGCCACCCAAGTGATTCCAATGAAATATGACTACACCACTGTTGTGCTCACAGTGTCCCTGAGACCTAGAAATGGCAGCATCAGAAATAGATAAGATTTAACTTAAATTCAGTTTTGTATCAGAATCCTATCTAAACTCAGTAATGGGGGTAACCAATATGAAAATGATTGACACAGGGTGCGCAGTAGCATACCATGTCACACAGTATCTTGAAAGTACTTGACAAGTATACTAAATATCATTACCATAACATTCAACATGGTATTGTAACAGTATTCAGACATAAACTACAATACTTGTGTCCAAATTCATCTGAAGGTATGAAGGCAAATGAGACTTATACCTTTTCAATAACATCAAGCCTTTTGTTTCACTACTTTTACTGTATCTACAGCAAAGTACTGTATAGTTCAGATAGAATACTTGCAGCCTAAGATGAATCAAAGTATTAAACCAGTAAGGAAGTTGGGCCACTTTCACTACTAGGATACCTTTTGAATCCTATCAAGATACAGTGTGAAATAGTATAGTACTGTTGCCATATTGTGGATTTAAGATACTGTGTCAATACTTTTAAGATACTGTTTCAGTACTTTTATTATAATAAAAGTATCTTAAAAGTATTGACACAGTATCTTAAATCCACAATATGGCAACAGTACTATACTATTTCACACTGTATCTTGATAGGATTCAAAAGGTATCCTAATAGTAAAAGTGGCCCAACTTCCTTACTGGTTTAATACTTTGATTCATCTTAGGCTGCAAGTATTCTATCCAAACTATACAGTACTTTGCTGTAAATACAGTAAAAGTAGTGAAACAAAAGGCTTGATGTTATTGAAAAGGTATAAGTCTCATTTGCCTTCATACCTTCAGATGAATTTGAGCACAAGTATTGTAGTTTATGTCTGAATACTGTTACAATACCATGTTGAATGTTATGGTAATGATATTTAGTATACTTGTCAAGTACTTTCAAGATACTGTGTGACATGGTATGCTACTGTGCACCCTGTGTGAATAGAATTCATCATCGGTACAAGTCAGCTTCTTTTTACATAAATTTCTATGGAAACTGGCCACAATCCAGCCTAGTTCATGGCACTGGGCCAAGTACAGACCTCAAGGAGAGAAACCGACATCAAATCAGTGCTGGGCAAAAACTTAGCAGTGATTTCCAAGCATGAGGATCCCTTATTCAAACTTGAACTCCACCTAACTTCTGAGCTCAAATTCAAACCTTTCAACTTGAAGTTGCCAACCTGGGCCTTCAACCTTCTCAACTTGAACCACAGCCTCACCAACTTGAAACCGCTTCACCAACTTGAAACCGCTTCACCAACCACAACGTCCTGTCCCCTCCCTCCACCATGTCTACACCTAGTAGAGCAACAGACTCAGGGTCACCTCTTCTACATTCAAGTTTCCACCCCTTCTGCCATTCACTACTGTTGCCATGGTCCGGTCTTTTTTGGGACCATTGCAAGACCATGGCTGCTGGACTGTTGCAAATTAAAATTCAAATAAATTATCAGAACTTGATATCTCAGAAATATCCTGGTATATAGTTGAAATAGCAGAGCAGTTGGTAGAATATTTCCAGAATTTTATTAATTTTATTTTGCCAGGTCCAAAAAAAGACTGGACTGTGGCAACACTCAGGCTACCGTTCACTGACCCTCCCTCTTCTAAGTGTGCTAAGATGATGCAGTCTGCCTTGTTTTGTTGTGGGGTGGCAATGGATAGCCACTGCAGCAGGCAAGGAAAAGCTTTTTTTCTATCCTTATAATGCTAGCCTGAGTAGTTTGTGGTGTAGTTTCAAAGTTAGTGCTGGCCTCAGGCGCAGAATTGTGATAATATATTTTGTGATTTTGCTACCACGAAATATTGACAATAATATTTATTTATCTATTTATTTCCACCTGGTGCACCATCTTCCCAGAGGCATGCAAAATCTGTGTTGGGTTGATCATGATGCCAACTTGAAATCTGTGTGGCTGAAGCCGGATGTTGGACAGAGGCTGCCCTTTTTTTGTTGAGGCATGGCAGAACCTGGCCCAATCCAGCCACTCGCCGGGTCCCATGGTTGCATCAGCAAATTCGCATAAAACTTTTTTGACTTTATAAAGTCACTCTAAAGCCCAAAAAGTCGAAAAGTCATAAGTGGTTTACTCAAGTCCCACTTCTAAAAAGTCATAACAAAAATTGTAGTAAAATTGTTACACTGAGCTTACTTTTGACTTTTCTGATCCTTTCAAAAAGTCTGAAAAGTCAAAAAAGTTGAAAAGTTTTTTGTGAATTTGCTTATGTGAATCGGGATGACTGACCAAGCTGTAAGGCACTGGACCGTGACAACTTCAAGTTGAAGTCACAATATAACTTCAAATCACTATTACAGCACTGGCAGGTATGTAGTTAGTACTCACTGGCAAGTTGCTTCACTTTTTTGCTGGCAGCTTTGAATTACTTGTATATACAACTCTTACATATAAAAGATCTTGACATGACAGCCTGTTGAGGCAACAACTTTCAAAAGTTCTGTCTTTGGCAATATTTGAGCGGAGCGCCAAGTCAAATTCAAAGGTTCTATACTGACTCGGGGTCCTGATGATATGAAACCACACATATCATGTGATGAATCTGACATCAAGCTTGCCCTAAACATTCCTGTTTCATAAGTGTTCACGTTTCTCTTTTCACCCTTTTTGCTGTGTGTTCTTTTCAAAACCCGGGAACCTGCCATGCCTGTACTTATCCCAATCTCAGTATTATTATTGACGTGAGACCATACCCAACTACCCAGCAGATGTGCCAAGCCCATCATTACGCTTTCCCGGGCCCTCTGTAACGATGGCCCACTTGAAAAGTCGACTGGAGTCGGAGATAGCCTGAGCTGACTCACTGACTCAGGGTAAGTTCAATTCGAATCTGAAATGGTCATTACAGCTCCGAGAATATGTTCAGTTGCAATCGTAATGCCACCTGCCGAGCGCCTCAACGAGCAGGTAATGTCGAATTTGACTCCCTTTTTGTAGATACTCAAAACAACTTTTCCTATTTAGAGTCCTCCTCCCCGTGTCTGCGCAGTACATTCATTTAGCTGATATGTAATAGTCCTAACTTAATTAGTATGAGACTCAGAATGTCCATGGACTGTTGGCACAAATCAAAATAAACTGGGATTCGAACTACGAAACTAATATGTACGATACATGAAAGTTTCACAAACCTTGGCCCATAGGTTGCCGAATACAGCGATCTATGGTTAACACGGTAAGTTGGATTGACATGTTCAGAGGCCGGTGATGAATATATTTCATATATAGATGGACTTGAACACCGCTCGGCTTTTATCAATCATTGAATCCAGGCCGCGAGGACCCTCACATGACCATGATGTGCGATTCATAGCATGCATTCCCAGCCTTCTGCATTCCCCGCCTTCTGGACCTCAATGGATCGTGATTCAGCATTCTCTCAAACTTGTTACGGCGGTCGGACATTCCCACATTCAGGAGCACTCAAAGTTCATCAAAAGAGCTGCAAGAAAAGCAAAAATCGCTTATCTGGCGCACTTGCGAGAGCAAAACAAGCAATAGCGTCTAAAACACGCAGAGCCAACACGGTAGACTCAGACATAGCCACGACAGAGCCTTGTGCATATGATGTTGATGGTCATTTGCAGGGAGAGACTGGCGCGCTAGGTCCCGAACAACAAGAATGCACAGGGGTGCGAAGTAATGTTTCCTGGACTTGGAATCTCTCACATGTTACTTTTGTAGGGATCGGCTACTCCGGTGTCACCAGCGGCAGACGCTCAATTCGATGAAACAAGGCCCATAAAGCGTCATAGACAACTTCCGTCTCGCTTTCGTGTGGCTTGTCTGGAGCTTCACGATAAGAAACTTAGGGATATTCTTCCAGAGGCCGTTCCCCCGCTACCGCCACCTGGCGTAGACGACGCTGCTCTGGCGCCATCTCCAATTTTGCGCCATCCCCTCCCTTATGAACAACAGCCTATTCCTTCCACGTCGCAGCTATTGCAACGCCACGGTCCTCGACTTCGCCGGGTCCTCGAAACTGCACAGAATTATTTTGGCCTTTTCCGACGCTATGTTGCTGAAAAGTTTCCAACTCATGATCCCGAAGCCGAGGTGAACACATCGACGTTGTCCAATATCGTTGACATGGGCTCAAATACTACTCATTCATCATCTGATGTTACTCAATCATTCGGTCCGTTTCCGAACAAGAGCTCATTCCGACTTGGTGATTGGTATTGGAATCATGGCGTTCGGAAGTCAAAAGAGGATTTCAAGGAACTTGTCAATATCATAGGTGCAGATGATTTCCAACCCGCTGAGGTCCGGACAATGCAATGGGACAAAATTAATGCACAATTAGCAATCAACGACTGGGACAAGGGAGAATGGGTTGATGAGGATGCAGGATGGACATCTGTACCCGTCACAATATCAGTACCCTTTCACCGCCTTACCGACAATCCAGGGATTAGGGACTATGCGGTCTCCGACTTCCATTATCGCCCTTTAGTATCCGTCATCAAGGAGAAGCTCGCAAAGCAAAGTGATCACCCACACTTCCACTATGAACCTTACGAGCTGCTTTGGTGGCCCCCCGGCAACGGGAACAAAGTCCGCGTGCACGGCGAATTATACACATCGCCAGCATTCATTGACGCCCATAATGAGCTGCAGAATTCTCCATGCGAAACTGGCTGTGACCTCCCACGTGTAATTGTCACACTGATGTTCTGGTCGGATGCAACCCATTTGACGACATTTGGCAACACAACACTTTGGCCCTTGTACATGTTTTTTGGAAACGAGTCAAAATATCAAAGATGTAAGCCATCATGCAATCTTTGCGAACACGTTGCCTATTTCGAGAAGGTGAGCGTTCCACGCTATGCTGTTCCACGTCACTGCGGTATGGATGATCGTGTAGTTGCCAGATTCATTTAAGGACTTCACAAAACAGCATACTGGCGACAAGAAGATGAAACGCGCGTTCATGACTCACTGTCACCGTGAGTTACTTCACGCTCAGTGGAGAATCCTCCTCGATGAAGATTTTCGGGACGCTTATGAACACGGAATTGTGATCGAGTGTTGCGATGGGGTTTTGCGCAGGTTCTATCCTCGCATTTTCACTTATTCAGCAGACTATCCAGAGAAGTAAGGCTTGAAGTTTGGTTTCTTGTATCTGTCTAACTCTGTTTCAAGAATCCTCTTCGCTAGCATCCGAAACAGGGGCAACTTCCCATGTCCTCGTTGTACAACTCCACTGAAAAGCACACATCTCGCAGGCACAAAAGGAGATTGAGCCAGGCGAGTTAAGTTAGCTCGTGTTGATGACCGACATCGCCAATACAAGGTACTTCAAGCTCGAAAAGCCATCTACGAGCGAAACTTTGCCGTTGACAGTGCCCCCGTGGAGCGGCTCCTCAAAACTCAATCTCTTGTTCCCACTTGTGTAGGTTAACATACATGTATCATCGCTTGATAGCTGCTCAAATGTCTGTTGTAGAATGCTTTTTCAGAGCAACTCTCTCGATTCGGTTTCAACTTTTTCTTGTTGTTTCTGATCGACCTCTTGCATGAGATTGAGCTTGGGGTGTGGAAGATGTTGTTTATCCATCTTCTTCGAATACTAGAGGCCACTGGTGAACACTTAATCCATGAACTAGATCGACGGTGACTTTTTATTATCTTTCTTGTTTGTATGTCTTACACATCTCTGCAGCTTTCGATTAATTCCAACTTTTGGCAGAGATACGATCAGACGATTCACATCCAACACCTCGGAACTGAAGCAAATGGCTGCACGGAATTACGAGGACTTTCTACAAGTTAGTCACTTCACATCCTTGGTGATAGCGTGCTGACTTCTATTGGTATTTCATAGTGTGCTATCCCCGTTTTTGACGGTTTATTACCGGAACCCCACAATGGGAATGTCCTCCAACTTCTCTTTACCTTCGCTCACTGGCATGGTCTTGCCAAATTACGAATGCACACTGACACCACACTTGCCGTCCTTGATAACGAAACAACCACCCTTGGTGAACAGCTTCGCCATTTTCAGTCCGTAACCTGCTCCGCTTATTCAACCAGTGAATTAAAACGTGAAATGGCTGCAAGAAAGCAGCGTGAGAGCAGGCGACAATCAAAAGTCGGTTCGTCATTGAACATTCGAGAGAAAAATCAACGCCGGCCAAAAATATTCAATCTAAACACTTACAAGGCTCACTCGTTTGGAGATTATGTGGCAACAATCAAGAGATATGGTACTACTGATTCGTACACTACCGAAATTGTGTGTTGCTACATTTTCTAGATCGCGCATATTGACCCGTTACATTGTCACAGGGCGAACTCGAACATCGAAATCCCAAAGCTCGATTCTGCAGGACGAGTAAAAAGAAATTTACCAGACAATTAGCTCAAATCGAACGCCGGCAAGCCCGCATCAGAGCCATACGCCAAAAGCTCTCACATAACGCATCTCTTGGTGCGGAACCGGTGTTGAACAGCCCTGATGCTCACCACCATATTGGAGTCGCTGAGAATCACCCAATACACATTGGTTCATTCTTGCGAAGTCATACCGAAGATCCGGCAGTGAAGGTAAATTTTCACATTATTTTACAAAACACTAAGCGAATCACTTCACAACAGAACTTTTGGTCGAAGCTCAAGAAACACCTACTACCTCACATGAAAAATGTTCTGGATACCGAAAGGCAAGCTAGAAATGACCTAACGTCGTCGAACCACTCCCAGCCGATTCCGGCACTTGACGACGTGGCAGAAGTTAACGGTATACACTTCAAAGGCGATCGGATGTACCAACACCATATTATGAGGATAAACTTTACCACATATGATGTACGGCGTGGTCAGGATACGATTAACCCACGAACAGATCACCACAACATTATGCTCCTTGCTTCCCAAGATGCAACTACACCAAATCACGAGTATATCTATGCGCGTGTTCTTGGCATATTTCATGTCAACGTTGTCTACAGTGGACCAGGCATGTTGGATTATCATGCTCGACGGATGGAATTCCTGTGGGTGCGCTATTATCAGAATTTGGATGATGACTCGGAGCCGGTCAATATAGGTTGGGCCAATGCTCGGCTCAATCGGTTAGAATTTCCGCCCATGAGCGAAGAAGATTCATTCGGTTTCATCGATCCAGCGCATGTACTACGCAGCTGTCATTTGGTTCCAAAATTTGCAGCTGGGATGCGGCATCCAGATGGGCATGGCATTTCGGAGTGTGCCCGAGATGTAAATGATTGGCATCAGTATTACGTTCTTCGGTGAGTAGTCAATTCGAGTGATTTTTCATCTGCTGTATGATGCAATTTGCAGCTTTGTCGATAGAGATATGCTTATGCGCTTCCATTGGGGCCTTGCAGTGGGACACATGTATACCCACATGACAGAGCCCACTCTGGCTCAACACAACGACACGCCTCCGTCCCCTGTTCTTGCCGATTGCGATGATAATGCCGTTGATGCAGAAGATATCAATTATCTCAATATACCCAATGGTGACACCGCCTCCAATGAGGACAAGGGAGATGACGAGGACGACGAAAAGGAGGAGGAGGAGGAGGAGGAGGAGGAGAATAGCGAGGGCTCGGATGCGGATTGGGACGAGGATGAAGAAGCTGAAGATGAGGACTACAGTGACAGGGAACTCCTTGCGATGGCGGAAATGTATGGCGACACACAAGATTTGGATATGTATGAGTAGCGATCTATTCACAAATCTCAGTCTCAAGTTGGCACATTTGCTAAATTACTTTAAGTTGTGTGGGGCATTTATTGGACTCAGAAGGCTGAGTTGTTGTAATATGCGATGCATGGCCAGCTTCTGGCTGTTGATGGACTTGGAATTGCCGGAATAACCACCTAATCATCATAATGCTAGGCCCAGAGCCGCCTGTTGGTTATATGTATGCTTCGCCATCCAGATACCATCCGCTCTGCCAGTGAGCGAAAAAAGGGGGCTGGGGTTTTGATGAATATCGCATTCCAATTGCAACTGGGATAGGTAAGTAAAATTCCATAAGGGTAGCATTACGACCATCCTTCGCAACTAATTTGCTCTCAATAGCGCTACTTTTAACTATCCGACCCTGAATGAACATTCCCTTCCCCCTCGAATACATTTCCTTGTCATGTCAAATAACTACCTATGTTTCACATCAGATGGCGCAACCTCAACTCTTAATCGCTGTTCGTTGACATAGATATCAACGCGGTGATTGCCCTTGCAGCACGATAAGCTATTAAAATTGGCCATCATATGAATAACTTACTATTTGTGTCAATGTCACGTATGTCCCCCAGTACACTTGGTTAACGTAACGCACTCTGACAAGGTTGCCTTCCTGCATGTCCGACGTGAGTATACTGCCAGTGCACTGCAATACCCCGATCACGAACCTCGAACTGGGCAGTGCGACGACCAGTGATGGAAGCAGACACTGCACGTCGAGCCGATCGTGTGGACTAGGTAGTAACGGTTAACTAAATATACCGCAAAGGTAAATGAGACTCACCATAGATTTCAAGTTAGCTTTAGGCATTTGGTCACGGTGCTGAGAAAGGAGCAGATGGTGGGAAAGACGTATACTCACCCCTCAAACCTCAGTGTTATTTCCCCATCCAACGACTCGGAATCCAGCACCATTGACTTTCAAAACGATCCATCTCAAAGCTTTGCCAGAACCCCTTCTATCTGCGCCATATATGTTCACCTGCGCGAATTTGGAGCCAGACGTCTAACTGAAGCGCTCCTCCACTGCGACTTTGGTCACTCGATCCACCTCGCATTTGTCCACCTGTATGTCGACAAAAAGAGACACTATGTGCTGTGGATTCAAGACATCATTCGTATGACTGGTAGCCAGGACGGAGTGCACATCAGAGGGATCGACATGTATGCCCAGCTGACTTTTTTTACTGTTTGTTCTCTGTCTCACGTACGCTGATGAGAGGAACCGGAGCATCTGCCATATATCCGCTTTTGGCCTGCAAGATGGAGCCAGGCTGGACTTTCGCTGCCATGGGTACTCCGTTCTTTCATGCATCTACATGTGCCTAACGACTGCTTCTGTCCAGTTATCGACGAGGCTTCAATTCAAAATGCTCAAACGAATATCGAGTCCAATAATCTTCAAAACCGAATCACGATTACGGCGGCAACGTCGGGCAGGCCCATTTTCTACCACTATCCTTGGATTCAAGTTCCACGTTTGTGCGGGCAACTCATCAATTTTGCGTTGTTCTTACCCACACACTCTCTCTAACTAGATTTGATTTTACGATGTGCAATCCTCCATTTTATAGCAGTGCGGAGGATGTGGCAAAATTGGCAGAAGCAAAAGAATTGGGGCCGAGCGCGGTGCGGATCACAATTTCTGTGATATTTCCTTTGTACCCTCCTTGATCAGATTTGTACGGGAGCCGATGTGGAGATGATCATTCCAGGTGGCGAAAGCGCTTTTGTGTGTCAGATGGTTCGCGAGAGTCTCAGTCATGACACTCAGTGCGTCGTTTCCATCTTGGTTCTGTTGTCAAGGAGTGCTCAATTGCAAAATTTCCAGTTTGACTGGATTCGAGGCCGGGACAGGGCCATGTATGAAAGCTTTTGTAGCCATATCAATCGAAAAGTGGCGTCTGGACTCGCACATGGAAGGATCTGAAGCGCAATCTAATGGCAAAAATTTGCCTGACCGGTGGTTCTCGCTGAGTGGGACACCAGGTGTAGAAGCAGATGTCCGCAATGGCACGAGTCCAGTGTGTTTGGGGCATCCATGCTCGACGTATGCCTCCATTGGCAAGAAAAGTGAAACCTTTATTAATGTGACACTGTGGTTGCTATTTCCGACATACCAACATTGGATATCGTACACAGCGTAAGCCTCCAGCCTACCTCATCCCCAGACCACTCAGTCTCCATGCCATCGCCCTCCTAAAAGCTGCGTGCGCCCCAGACACCATAGGACCAAAATCATGATTTCCCTGAGAATACACGACTGAAATCTGGCCGGGACCATCTGGAAGCGCTTTGTCAAGCGTATAACGCTCATAGCGCGCTCATGTCTGGCTGCGGCATCATCATAATCCCGGAGGACCTTGTTGTCGTCGTCGTGCGACTCAGCTAATTTGAGATGCTGTGCCAAGACAGCAGCGAGGCCGATAGCGTCGCGGATGCCTAGGTTCATACCTTGTCCGCCAGCGGGTGAATGAATGTGTGCGGCACTTTGATCATCAGCCGCTGAACCAGTATCACCTCTGAACCGAACGAAGAAGCGTTCAGCGATGGCGGCATGGGATTTGTACCGCGTCGACCAAATAGTCTGCGATACTTGAATCGGATTGGGATTTACGGAAGGATCCGAAGATAAATGGCTTGAACCGTATTTATTCAATGCAGATTGGACGTAGGGTGTCGGTGGAGAGTGGGGACTCGGAGGGATGCCATCCTTGGTGGGAACATTGCAGATAAAACGATACACCAGTGTGTCTGGAGATCGTTCAAGTGCCTCAGGGGAAGGACCGGACATTGCTTCCGAAGGCAATGGGATGAGAAGGCTGAAGCTGTGTGGGCCGGCGAAGCCTGAAAGCTGTTACATTGGCAGAGGTGGATCTGGAGGAGAAGAAAAAGTAATATCTGCGAGAACAAGTTCAGTTGCCAATGAAGAATTTAGTAGTTCAGTCGCGACCTGTCCGAGTCCACTGACACTTTCTGACAAGAGAGCTTCCGGGAGGATATGGTGTTTGCACTGCAAACGCCATATCCTGGCATGAAGCCCAAGAAGTGCGTCGGAGTGGTCCCTCTAGGAAGGTGCGCCAGCCTGAGCCGGAATGGCCATGAGGAACATGTAGGAGTTCGAGTCACGGTTGCTTGCAGTGATGGTAATACGACGTGATCTCCGAGTCAGCCTTCCCGCCGGGCCGTGGCTCTATCGAAACCGAACTTTTTTTGAGTCTGTTACAGCTGAATCCAGATCGATAGCCTGAGGCCGCCCATAAAAAAATTTCACATTCAGAATCTGAATTTTTTGGCACTCTGAGTCTGAAATATTGTCAAAATTTTAGTACTCAGCACTGAAGAAATGTGGACTCCGAATACAAGTTTTTTTTTTGTGGCCTATCTATCTGAATTCAGCTGTAAGCCACTTTGTATAACTGTTACTCCTCAGGCTGAAATGATAATGATTAAATATTTATTTACCACTTCCGAAGTCATAATGATATTTATTTATCAGAATGATATCATAATTCTCTGCCAGCAGTACCGTTATGCTAGTAAATGCTAAAATGATGCCAATATGGCACTGAAATGATAAGGGCTTCCCCAAGTTGTATCATTATGCTGGTAAATGCTAAAATGATGCCAATATGGCACTGAAATGATAAGGGCTTCCCCAAGTTGTATCATTATGCTGGTAAATGCTAAAATGATGCCAATATGGCACTGAAATGATAATAATAGATATCCATATAACAGGATGACATGGTATGACCTAATCCTAATACAATTCCGGGCCATTGTAAGACTAGATAATAGCCATCCAGGCTGATTAGCAATTGTCAACTCCGCCTGGCCATACCAGTGTCTCCACGTTTTCCTGATGTATACATTGCTGAGCAAATGTGACATTATCACACTTAAAGGGAGGCAGCCTTAGCTTGCCCTGGATTGGTCTTGTGTGCACCATTTGTTTGTCTTGTAGACAGCTATGTAACAATTCAGAGCCTGGCCAAACATCAACATAGGGAGATTGAAGGAGCATTGGAATATGTAAGTGATAAAGTGCCCTAGCTCACACAGGAGACAGATGAGGTTTTTTTGCAATCAAATAATACACAGATATCCAGTCACATTTTGAAACTATTTGTGTTGTTATCTCACTTGTGAAAATATTGCAGAAAATAATATTATCTAACAGTGGTATTCACACAGAAAATAGTGTATGCAGAAATTACAATTATTTAGGCTTTTATTGTGTTCATTATTGTGAACATGTATTCAGAAAAGAGAAAATGATTCAAATATTGAGGATTTCTAGACCAATATCTATGGCTTTTATTGTGATGGCAGGATTTTACACTATTTGATCTCCAGATAACCAGGACCTGGCTTGTGCCTGAATTATCTTGAGACCAAATATCTTGAAGATCTGCCTGACAATAAGATCCACAGATATCTGGCCAGAAATCCTAGGCCATTTTCTTTTTTCTGAATACATGTACACAATAATAAAGGCCTAAATAATTGTATTTTCTGTATGCACTATTTCTGTATAAATACTGCATTTAGATAACATTATTTTCTACAATATTTTCACAAGCAAGATAACAATGTAAATAGTTTTAAAATGTGACTGGATATTTGTGTATTATTTTATCACAAAAAATCCTTGTGTGTCAACCCACAAACCCCCTCCAACAAACAAACAAAGTCACATGAGCAGGATTTTTCTATGACTTTTTACTGACTAATTTACTGAATAATTCTAACCAAATTAACCATTACTAACCACAATCTCAAAGCAAGAAGTCTACCCTTCCTAAGGTAACCAAAAGCCAGCTAACTCCTAAAATCCTAACCTGGTAATATAAATGCATTTGTTTACTCACATGATTTTGTTTGGCTGACTTGCTGACTAATTTGTTTGTTGGGGCCAGCTGTAAATTATATTATAGAACGCCTCAAATTCCTGTATCACTTGCCTGTAACGTGAAGTTGTTCTGACCTTGGAAAACGCCGTGAGGAACTGGCTGAAGGCTGACGAAGGACTCACGATGCCTCAGTCATAGTGCCTCGTTGGGCGTCTATCTGCATCGTGATATTAGGTGCCGACTTGTTTCGCCGTTCCGGCATATGGTAATGCTAGGTTCAACTTGGAGTCGCCGTCCGAGTCATGATAATTCGGGTACTAAGCACTTGCGAGTTGTATACTGCTGGCGCTTCCATCCTTCAAGTTCAAGCGGTCACCGGTCACCAACGAGGTGGGCGTTTCAAATCATTGGAAAGGCTATCCCCAGCAAAATTCCTTATCCGTGGAAAAGAGGATCCACAATGCCAAGGGCGTAATCTCTTTGGTTCATCTCCGTTGTGAAGTGCCCTTTCACATTCTCGAGCGCTTATCCTGGTGCATTTTCCTTTCTTTACTCTCCTGAGCATCCTCATTCTGATAAGCCATGAAATTGATGAGGCAACATCTTATTTTGGACCCTCGCCTTCCTGAAACTATTCAAGTCCAACGGTGCCAGATTGGCGACATCGTCAAAAAGCTTAAAGCTTTGCAACCTCGTGTTCTTGGGGTGGCCATACAAGTCTCTGCCGCTGGTCATGTCAAAACACTTGCCGTTTCTACAAGTCGGAGCATATACGCTGTCGATATTGACGTCCAAAACTCACGAGCGATACGTGGAGATGCTCCATTTATTAGCCTTCTCGCGGACGCCACAGAAATTACCCTCGCTGGGTTTGACATGGCTTCGCAGGCGCTGCACCTGTATCGTCATCTGGGTCTCCACGTTCAAGGTGTTGATCTGTCGACCATTCATTCGCGATTCACGAACCGGCCGTATCTACCCTCCGAGGTTGTAGCGGAATCGGGGTACCAAGAAGTCATGTTGAACCAAGTTGATAAACTTTGGGAAATTCTGGGGGAGTGGCAAGAGCTTTGCCTTCGCGTATGGATATCTGCATGGTTGTTATTTCCTTTTCGATATCTTCCTGGACTCTGATGGCATATCTCTTCAGTGTTGCTGAATCGTGTCTTGATAAGGTGGAGAAATCTCCACCTGTCAATACTAGATGGTTGACAGCGAAGGTACGCCCTCATGAGTTCTTGTCAGCTCTACCTAATAGGAAACCTAGGAGCTCGTTTGCGTATCAAGGCTCATGGGCGAGTTTGAGATGCTGCGAATGGCCCAGCCAAAGAAAATGGAAAACGAGTTTGAAAGTATCGCCCTACATAAGAAGGGCGAGGCAAACCTTCGCAATGCTCGGTTCAAAAATCGAGTCAGACCTGGTAAACAGGTTCGCCACGCCTTTCGATTATGCGTACATAAT